>JADWPL010000001.1:2091640-2619063 GCA_016109495.1 Phialophora tarda | reverse complement strand
TCAATAGTGGAATCCTAATTAAATATTATATATTAGTAATATATTATAAATTCGATAGTGGAATCCTAATTAAATATAATATATTAGTAATATATTATAAATATAATAGTGGAATCCTAATTAAATAGTGGAATCCCAATTCGATAGTGGAATCCTAATTCAATAGTGGAATCCTAATTAAATAGTGGAATCCCAATTAAATATTATATATTAGTAATATATTATAAATTCGATAGTGGAATCCTAATTAAATATTATATATTAGTAATATATTATAAATTCGATAGTGGAATCCCAATTAAATATTATATATTAGTAATATATTATAAATTCGATAGTGGAATCCCAATTCGATAGTAGAATCCCAATTAAATATTATATATTAGTAATATATTATAAATTCGATAGTGGAATCCTAATTAAATATTATATATTAGTAATATATTATAAATTCGATAGTGGAATCCTAATTAAATATTATATATTAGTAATATATTATAAATTTAATAGTGGAATCCCAATTAAATAGTGGAATCCTAATTAAAATTTCGACTTCCTAATTAGGATAGCACTAAGCCTATTTAGAATGGGCATCCGTATCGGATGCCCAAATGATGTGAGGTTAGGTCACATGGTGAAGTAGCACTTTGACAGAAGTGCTACACATTAAAATTTGCTATATGCGCATACGCACACCTACGCTGACGGAACAGCCTGTAGGGCACGTATCGCATGCGACTACCATGCTTCTCGAGGACGAGAAGCCTAAGGGGGGGGATAATGTCAGGAACGGCTACCAGAGCTTACTAAGCTCGCCAAGGGGACGCCCTTATCTCTCATGTAACCCGCATGAGAGTCGTACCCTCCTTCCATGCTTTAAGTCCTGTTTAACTTAGAGGTCTAGGGACACCTAATACTATCGAATTCCATCACTATTACTCTCTGCCTATCGCTATAGGCTGTTCCTAATAAGTATATCTAATACTATAATCTTATAATAAGCGCCTTAGAGATTAAGGCCGAGGGAGGCGAAATAGCTATTTAGTAGTAGGAAGAGAACTTTATTAGTTAAGTTATTCTATTTATATAGAATGGTAGTCTTATTAGCGGTAGTAGTGCCTAACTAGATAGTATAGTATAGGAGCCTAAGATTATATAGGTATATGTTTATACTCTACTAGATATACGGCTAGTTAGTGTAGAAGATAATCTTACTAGTAAAGTAGCTATAGTTATTACTCTAGATGAATATTAAGATATAGCGGGCTATATATTATAGCTTTACTAACTCGCCGTATAGGTAACTAGTTATATCGACTCGCTCTATATAGTTTAGAAGGCTTAGCGTAGGACAAGTAGAGTAGAAGTAGTTAGTAAATCTGTAGTTATATATAGTATTAATCTACTCTTAGGCCTAGATAGCGCTATAGCCGCGTTTACTAGCTATTAGTAAGATAAGGCGGATATTAAATACTCCTAGACTTAGGAGATAGTGTACTACTATATTACGCTTATCGGTCTACTTAATGGCGGGCTTCTTATCTATAATAGCTATAGCTCCGTCGCCTCTCCTAATAAATATTAATATAGACGCCTAAATCTTATTATAACGGGCCTATTTGAATACTATTATCTCTAGCTTAACGCTAGCGATACGGTAATATAGTATGTTAATATTTAGTTAGTAGTAGTTGTCCCCTATAAGCTAGATCTTAGATACTATTATCTAGTAGAGCTAGATATAATTAAGGATAGCGCGTAGAATATAACTTATAACTATACTACTATTAAAGAGTTTATAGTTAACTATACTCGTAAAGATATATAAATTAAGCTAGAATAGGGGCTAGCGCTTATACTTAGCGATATATTCTATATAGTACTTAAGGACTAATAAGACGAGTTTATCTAAGAAGATCTTAATAGGCTTATATAGTAACTTATAGTTATTAAGGTTAAAAAGGTTACTAGCCTAGGCTAGTTTCTATAGTAGGTAGAGGTAGCTTAGTAGGTCCTTAACTTAATTAATTATAGGGGTAGTTGTTACTATCTACTTTTTAGGGTAGTATAGCTTTTTAATAGTGATTATATTCTTAGTGCGGTAGTTCTTTAGCTTATACCCCTTATTATAGATCTATTATCTAAAAAGACCTCTTTACTTTAAGCTAAATACTATATAGTTATCCTTAGGGTTAGCGTTAATTAAATTATCGTTAACGATATCTTTATTATTACGGTAGCTAAACTTCTTATAGCGTATAGTCTCGATCTTCTAGGCGATAGAATATACGGCTACTAATTATTAGTCTTACTCTATAATCTTAATAGGAGAGGGCATTATACCTTTATCGCGAGTGTAGCTATAAGCTTTACTAAGGTAGCTAAGCTACTTATTAATAGTGTTGTCTCCTATAAATAGTATTAGCGATAGTATACTTTATATTACGTGAGGTATATATATTATAGGAGAGGGAAAGGGGGAGATGAGGCGATATATAAACTAGATCTAGTAGATTATAGGGGCGGGGAAGAAGGGATAGTAGATAAACTAGATTTAATGGAGAATACGTGCGTAATAGATCTAGTCCGTAGACTATAACTAAAGGAAAAGACTAACTATATAAGCTAATACCTATAACTACGACGAACTTATCCTTATACGACTTCTTATTACTCGTTAATATATATAGAGAGATAGAATTATATACTATCTATATAAGGCTAAAGGTAGAGCGAGGGTTATCGGATAGGAACTCGTATTTAATTTATATATATACCTAGTTAGCGTTAGAGTCGAGAAGTATTAGTTTTATACGCTCTTCGACCTTATTACTAAGAGTACGATTAAAACTATAGAAAATATATATTTATAGTAGGGGGGTACTATTAGCGGCTATCTAGTATTAAGAGATTTTATTTACCTAGATATATATAGTCCTAGGGGGGGCGATGACGACTATTGATTGAAAGTCGAAAGTCTATATAGGGGGGGGGGATTTCTAGTGATACTTAGTAATTTTATAGGCCTCCTAGTATTAAAGGTATTAGAGGTTCTCTCTAACCGCTATATAGAAGACTAGTATAGTATACTAATTTATTTTATTAAGACTATAGTTATTACTAAGGATATCGCTATTAATAGGCGAGTCCTTTATCTCTAGCTACTAGGCGACACTAATTACCTAATAGTATTTAGGGCGAAATAGGGACTCTAACTATATCTACGGCGAGTAGAAGTAAATATTATTTACCTTACTCGAGTCGAGGTTAAAACTAAGGGCTTTAGTGGCCTTAGCGTAATTAGGTACCTTAGTATAGACGGTAGTGAGGTTAGACTAGAGCTTCTAAAACTTCTACTAGGTAGCTAGAACTTATTTATTGATAGTAAGGTTACTTACCTCATCTATATTAGCTTATTCCGCTATAGATACGATCTCCCCTTAGGCGATAGTATTACCTTTAGTAGGCGAGATTTTATTCGAGAAGGCGTTATAGATAATCTAATAGACCTTCGTGTAGCCCTCGAGTACCTTTTTTACGATATCTATACTAAGGGGTATATAGTGTACGCCTTATAACTATTTATCTTTATCTTATAGCGTAAAAGTTAGTCGTACTTCGGCGCACTAAAGTAGAGGTAAGGTAAGATAGAGGAGAGGAGGGGAGAATAGTCTATAAACTAGATCCGATAGATAGAGGGGCTAATAGATATATTTAATGTACTACTTCCTCTAATAGCTAAAATACTCTACCTTAGGGAGACTTTACTAGAACGCGAATTATAATAAATATATCTTTTCTTTAGACTATATTAATATAAGTACCTTAAGGCGAGTAGTAATAAGGTCCTCGTTATTAACTAGGGTATTAATATTATAGAGGTGCTATTTAATAAGGAGCTTCTTAATAATATTATTAGGGCTATATCTAGTATTATCTATAAATACGAATATATCCCCTTTAAATTTATTAAGTACCTCTAACCTCGCGGTAGTAGCCTTAGCCTCTATAAAGAAGTCGTATTTAGTATTAATTAAGTATTATACTAAAGCGGCTTTCTTATTACTAAAGTTTAGTATCTTAGGCTTTTTATAGTATACTATTATAAAATAAGTTAGGACGAAGGCTTGTTTAAAGTCCTCGAGTATAGCGATATAGGCCTAGTAAAGTTCTCCTATCTCTACTATTTTCGCTAAGTCGCGGAAGATTATAGGAAGGTATTTAATTATCTATAGGACTTAAGCTACCTATATAGCCTTAGGGAATATACTCTTATTTATCTTAGTATAGTCGGCGAATTTACTAAAGCACTAACTCTCTTTATTAAGGGTGCTAGTATAATTAATAATTCCTAGGTATAGCTAACTACTAATAATAGTATCGCCTTTAGAGATTTCCTTAGTAATAATATTAAAGCTAAAGGTAGACTTATTAGTAACGGCGGGTATATTAAAGCCCTTTCGCTTCTATATATTAAAGGATTAGATATAGGGCTAGAGTTTCTTAATAACTTCCTCGAGTTAATAGGTGTCTTTAAGGCGGAGATATCTAGTAATATATATCTAGTTATACTCTAGTAACTATATTAACTTAATATAGTAAAGTCTAAGTTTAAAGCTATTCTTAAATCCGCGAATAGCTACATTATAGTCTAGGAAGTTATAGTCTTACTTAATCTTAGTATTCTAGAGCTTCTTATTTTTATAGGCCTAGTAGAGTCTCTTCTTATCCTTACTAGTAAGTATAGCGAAAGGTGTCTCTAAATTACTATCTTCTATAGAGGAGGAGAAGTTAATAATAATAGAAGCGAATAATAGCTACTTAGGGCGTAGTTAAGATTTCGACTTAGTAGCTTTAGGGGCGTTGACCTCTTTAACGGCGATATTATCGATTAAGATATTATTATCGCTATTAGGCACTAGCTAGTGTCGCTTCTATATTACGAGCGGATATAAAGTTAACTAGCTTCGCGTAGATTACTTACTCGCCGCTTTACTAGAGAGGTAAGTAGTCTTAACTTTCTTTACTAAGGGGGGAATATTATCTTTACTTTCTAAGCTAAGTAGTAATAAAGATAGATTTCGCCTAGAAGTAGAGAGATCTTCGCCGCCGGACTCGAATTCGGAGCTACTAATAATTAATACCGCCGCCGCCTTATTATACTTAGCCTTCTATATATTAAGTTTCTAGACTTACTTCTTATATTTCTCGTAGGTCTACTTCATATCGGCGAGCTATATAGGAGATAATAATTTCTTACTAGTAGGGTAAATAGTGTTATTATAGATTTACTTAGCTTAAGTCTTTCGTTATACTACCTTAGCGCGAAGATCTTCGTATTTAGGAAGAGTTATATTAGGTGTAATGATAGATAATAGTACTACTAGTGGCGTAACTAACTAGGCTCGCTTACTAAGTACTATATGGTCTATAGATTAGTTAGCGAGAGTAAGCTATAGACTAAATCTAGTAGAGATAATAAGACTATAGGTTGAAGAAAAGGGGTGCTTAGGAGTAGTTAATAGACTAAATTTACTAGGTTCGGCTAGCTATATAGTAAGGGAAGGGTAGGGAAGTAGTTAATAAACTAGATATATTAGTTCTAGGGTGTAGCGGGTCTCTTACTATTAGTTTAAGTCTTTAGCTAGTCGCGCGCGCCGTATAGCGGCGCTAGCGATATTAATAGACGAGACGCTATCTACTATTAGAGCGATACGCTTAATATATATTTTAGTGTAAACTTTACTAGATTTATACGTACGCTAGCGGGTTACGTTTAAGCTAAAAATTTCGAAGAGAGAGAGAGTAAGTTAGTAGGAAGAGAGGGTATAAGTTAGTAGCGAGCGAAAGATTAAAGATAAGTATAGTATAGTAAAGTAATAGTAAAGTAAAGTAATAGTCTTACTAGACACCTTATTAGATCTATTCTAGAGACTACTCTATACCTTTACGGTCTTACGCTTATTAAGTATAAGATATAAATAAATCTAGTCTATAGACTAAGTCCTAGCTATATTACCGCGTAAGGTGGTTTATACGCTATCTATATACTCTATAGCTATTATAGTAAATATCTATATACTACTATTTACTATAGTTATTAGCGCTATACTATCTTATAGCGAAAGACGTATATAGACTAAATATAGTATTAAGTATTATTAATATAAAGCTCTTAATATAAGGGTAGACTATATTTAAATATAGTAACTAACTCGACTACTTAAAGCTATTATATAGAGTAAATAATAATTAGCGCGATATAAGATAAGTCTTAATAAATAAGCTAATAAACGTAGATAGGGTTACGGGTATAAGGTTATAGGGTATTTCTAATTAGTATAAATATCTAGTCTATAGACTAGATCTAATAGATAAGGTGGCTAATACTAATACTAGATCTATTCTATATACTATTTTATAGCTTTACCTTTAGACTTATTCTCTTAAGGGCCTTAGTACTATATAAATCCTATATATAATAGGGATATAGATATAAATAGAAATATAGTTATAAATAAGGAGTACGAATATAAACGGAAATATATATATAAAGAGAATTATATACGCGCGAGTAAATAGGGATACGTATCCCTAAGGTAAATACTTAAGATATATAATTAAGGCTTAAAGCTTTAAATATATATAGCCTTTAATATAGGGTAGGCTTACTAAGCTATAGCTACTAGGCCTATCTCGCTTCCTACTACCTTCCTTACTCTTATAGCTAGTCCTCCTACGCTTCTAGCGCCTAGGTTAGGTACGCTAGTAGCGATAGGGGTACGCTCGCGCGAGGCTAGGCCTTAGCGCTATATACCTAGTTCTCGACGAGGTCTAGGGTATAGAGGTTAGCGATAGTAAGGTAGAATTCGGCTAGATAAATAGAGTACTATATATACTTATTATCTAGATTATCTTTTGTCTTCTATATAAGGCTAGCTTCGTTTAAGTAAGGTAGGATCTAGTAGAAGGCGAATATTAACTACTATAACTTCTAGAGGTACTAAGTAGGGAACGCTATATTAAGCGTATACTTTAGCGGGTCTATAAGCTAGCGGGCTATAAACTAATAGTAAGTATAGAAGAGGGACGTATTCTAGTACTAGCGTATTAGGTAGTCGTTAGAGTTAAATAGGTAGTTAAATAGTTACTATAGCTTCTTATACTTTAACTTATTACTAGTAACTTAGTAAAGCGACTCGGCGAGGATCTCTTTAAGGGACTACTCGCTCTAGGGCGTTATATTAATTAGCGTGTCTTTAGCTGTATTAGAATTAAGCGCTTATAGCGAGTTCTTCTAGATAATCTAGAGGACGTTAATATGTATCTATAAGAGTATAATATGGGTGAGGTACCGAAATAGACGAGACTATACGCGCTTAATGTAGTACTAGCTATTAAACTAGGCGAGGGTAGCCTTAAGCTTATAATAGGTCTCGAATAGGTTATAGACTTGACCTTTATAGCGTAGATACTAGTTATATATAACTTAGTTCCTAAAGAGGATATAGTTAATAATAGCCGAGAGGAAGTTAAGCTAGTCCTAGATAACGCGCGGCTCTAGCTAGTAGAAGTTATAGGTAGATAAGGTATTATAGAAGCCTAGTTTATACTAGATACGAAGGCCTTAAGTAAGGATATCGCGCTCGCGGCGGCTCTACTATAGCGCGCTTTTACGGGTATAATTATAGCCTCTAAGGGTAAAACATAGGTAGCGTAGGGCTATAGCTATTATCTTAGTCTCCTCCTAGGTTATTTACGTATTAAGGCCGCGGGCGTATATAGTCTTAAAGAGGCTAGCGAACTTATTAGCTTATCGCTAGAGGAAGTTATAAAGGATAGAGGTATAAATAGCCTAGGCGTATAGCGAGTAGTTATTATAGACGAGACTAGGCGCGTTAGCCGCCTATAGCTATAGTTAATTATAGAGGCCTAGGATAATAAAGTAGTTAAGGTGTAGCTCGCTATAAATATTAAGGGACTAGTAGTAGAAGTTAAAGAGGCTAAAGTAAGTATAAACCTTACTAGCGCTATATATCTTCTTTACTATAGTATATTAATAGCGTCGACTATTAGTAAGGTGCGTAGCCGAGTAGCGTAGGAGAGACTTAAGGGCTATCTCTTCTAAGTTATTATTAGTAAAAGGGAGTACCTTCTATATATTAATAAGTTCCTTAGCTAAGTTATATAGCTATATATATAGGATATCGCCTTAATATAGTTTTAAGCGCTTTAACGGTTTACTAGTGACGAATACGGCTTCATAAAGTATATTTATATTATAGTAGCGCTAAGTCTAGCTACTAACGGCGCTAGAGTAGCTATTATAGAACCACTTAATAATAGTCTTAAGGTAGTAATACTTCTAGAGGTAGACCTACGCCTCCTTATTAACGTAGGGCTACTTATCTAAGAGATAGGAGATAATTAACGCGATCTTAAGCGTTAGGTCGTACTAGGTATAGTTAAGGTTAATATAGTTCGCGTTAAAGGTTAAATTAAAGAAGTTAAGGAAGAAGTTAATTATATTAAGCGTATATAGCTAACTAGGGCTCGCCTTAAATTAGAGCTTAGTGCCTTTAGCGTAGAAGAAGAGCTAGGGCTCGCGGAAGTCGCCTATATTAGGCACTTCGCGAATAATATATCTAATCTTATTCTAGATAAGCCTAAGGTACTTATACTAAAGGTAATAGGTTATAATCTACTAGGCCTAGTAGCTTACGCTATTAACTAGGCGTAACTTAATCTAGCGCGCGCGTAAATTAGCGACGGTATAGCGATAGCTTATAGGTAGATACTAGGTAATATAAGCTAAATAAACTATATAGATAGCGCGCTACTATACCTATATAGTCTAGCGCTCGAGCTAGTCCTAAACTATAGCCGTAAAGTTACCCTTAGACTATAGCGCTAGATACGGGAAGCTAATATAAAGAGTAACTATCTAGGATACTACTATATAGATATTACTAGTGTAGAAGTATAATAGGTCCTAAAAGAGGACGCTAACCCTCTCGAGCGCTTCTTCCTAGAGGGCGGCGGCGATAGCGGGTACGTCGCGGTACTAGTAGGCCTTAGTATAAGGATTAGTAGTAATATTTTACTTTATAAGTAGTATAGGCTAGTTTAAGAGGCCGTATCAATATATTACTAGGCTATATAGAAAGCCTAGCGAGCTATTAATATCGCTATACTAGCCTAGGGCCTAGGCACGAGTTTCTTCCTAGTAGAGATAGACTTACTTAGGGAATACTTTATTTAATTAAATACTATAGAATATTATATTAAGCTAGATAAGCGTCACCGCTAGCTAGTGCCGTAGGTCTTAGGGGGTAAGGAGGTTAGTAGTATATAGGATAGATAGTATACCTAACTCGTTAGCGATATCGTTAAGGCCATTATACTTATTGTTGTAGACGAGGCGCTAGTACTATCTTTAAAGACGATTATAGCGGGCCTTACTATAGCTTTAGAGTAGTATATAGAAGAAGTTAAATATCTTATTAACCGCGTACTTAAGGAGTATTACTTTAGGCTTATCCTTATTAGGCATCTTAGGCTCGCCCCCTTTATACTTAAACTCGAGCTAAAAAGTCGAGCTTCTAGATAAGGGTGTAGTTAAGGGCGGGCGCGGCGAGGAGCTACCTAGGGAGCTACCTAGAGAGCTACCTAGGGGCCCGCTACCTAGGGAACCACCTAGGGCACTATTAAGCGAGCTACGCGAGGGGGGGTCTAGGGGCGCGCTTTAGGGGATAGAACTTAAAGAGTAGGGTAGATAATTAATATCTAGCCTAGTAACTTACTATACTAGTATATTATTAATTATCCCCTCTTACTTATTATATACCTCTCTCTCTTATCGCTCCTCCTCTTCTAGCTTATCCTCGCCCTAATCGCTATTCCTTAACTATATATCCCTAATACGATAAACTAGCGTTAAACGAATAAATAGTAGACTAGGGGCTCGGGTAAGGGGGCTATAGCTAGGTTAAGCTATACTCGACGAGAGAGGGCTAAAGCTAGGTCTAGTAGAGCTAGATAGTCGTTATTTAAGCCTAGAGGCGATCGAGAGTAGACTAAAGGAAGGTCGTTAAGGGGAATTTAACTAATTAAGAAATTAAGGGCTTAGCTACGGGTAAGGATTTAATAGGATAAAGGGCGAACTACTATTTAAGTAAGGCCTAGAGGCTAGCTCTAGGAAGTAGCGAAAGACTTTAGCGACTAGTCGTTAACGCTAGGGTACTTAGTAAGGGAGGTTATCTAGCTTAGTAATTAAAGGTACTATCTAAGTAGAGGGTTAGGGAATTATAACGCGCGAGGCTAAGGCTAAGGATAAGGCTATAAATACTACTATAAGCGCGGCTACTACACGAGATAAATAGTAGTCGAGTAAGGCTAAGGCGGGACGTTAAGTAGTGTCTAGCGCTATAGGGGCTCTTATTAAGCCTAGGCCTCACTACTAGCGAGAGATATATAGGGATTAGTGCTTATTAATAATAATAGTAGAGCGCTAAAGTTAAGTCTACTTATAGTCTTTCTCGAGTTAAAGCTCGTATACGCGGAAGCCGAGATAGGCGATGGGCTTAGCGATCTCCTCGAGGCCGCCGAGCGAGCGCTACGCGAGAAGGTCGCTCTACTATCGCTACACTATTATTAATGGAGAGTAGGCGGCCTAAAGTTAGGCCTATTAGCGCGCTAGCGCCTAAAGGCGGGCGCGGTAGGTGGCGACCTACGCCCGAGTAAGCTCGCGCGCTCGATCGAGCGTAGCGTTCCTAGAGCTATCGGAGAGGGGGCGACTACGGCGTATCATAATACTATTAGTAATAGCGAGTACGGCGACGAGGTAGCGGGTGGTGCTAAGCGAGGAGAGTAATATAGCCTATATAGTAGGGGGAAGGGGAAGGAGAAGAGGGCGGTAGCCTAATATATAACGCGCCTAACTAGTTTTAGTATAGTTAGGTTAGCCTCGCAGCCTCGCGCGCGAGGCTAAGGAGTCGACCCCCGTATAATGCCGGTAAGGCGACGACTTTATCGGGTCGCCACGCCACCCCACGATGTAAAGGGGTATCGAGACGACCATAAGTAGGTAGCGGGAGGCCGGGAGAGTAGGGGGGGACGGGTATTAAGGTCGTCGCCGCCAGGGGAGGGTCTATCCCTAAGCCGTGCGCGGGGGGTAGAGTCCCCCTTACACCCTCCCTACTAACCCTTTTCCTTCTCGGGTCTAATCTATTAACGGGCTCGTATATCCCGAATCTCTTCTAATTAACTACTCTCCCTCACTAGGATAGCTCGCTCACGAAGGCCACTAACGGCGGACAAGCTTAGGGCGCGAGCTATAGCTTAAGGCTATAAGAGAGGTATATATAAGGAGAAGGATAAAATCCATAAGAAAGGGATTTATAATAGTACGATAATTAAGAATTAGGATATAACTCTATATCGCTTATCCTATCATATATTCTGGCTCCGCCGGTTCTATACCTCGATATGTTCTACATCGCTGAGGCTACGATCCTTGTCCGATACAACATTTTGAACACCTGATCCGCCAGATTTCCTAATGAGCCGAGAGGCGCGAACAACACCTAAAGCGGTGGAGCTTTCGAACATCTCATCGATATCCTCCAGTGACTTGCCATTAGTCTCCGGGAAGAAAAAGTAGATGATTGGCAGGAAACTTGCGTTGAATACAGCAAAGATGATCCAGTAGTGACTACCGAGATTTGCTGTTCCAGGGGGCGTAATCTGACCAACGACAAACTGTCCCAACCACTGACCGGTGACCGAGATAGCGGAGACAGGGACTCGAAGTCGCAGCGGGGCGATTTCGCTGGCATAGAGAAAGGGAAGTCCAAGGTATCCAATGGCGTATGAGCAGGCATAGATAAACATGAAGGTAAGTGCGACGGGTGCTAAATTGGAATGACCACCCGTTCCGGCAAGAACAGCCATCGAGACGCACATACCGCTCGCACCGATCATGAAGAGCACCCGTCTTCCTATCCGATCGACAAGGAACAGAGGGACAAACGCGGCCACGGTGAATGTTGTGACGAACCCAGCAGCGAGCAGTTTGCCACGTTCACCAGAAAATCCCAGCTCAGCAAAGACACTGCCGGTGTAGAAGATCATGGCTGAACAGCCGTTCCACTGCGTGAAACTCTGTGCCAGCAATGCAATGAAGGCGCGTTGAAGTGGACGTTCGGGGCTGTGCTTGAAGAATGATCGGAAGCCGCCGGTAGTCAGCTCCAGCTGGCTTTGAATGTGGTGGAGTTCTGCTACGACTTGTGGGTCGTCCAGGGGCCGGTCCATGATTGCCGCCACCACATTTCGGGCTTCGTCGAATCGTCCTTTGCGCGCAAGCCAACGGGGCGACTCCGGCATGAAAAAGACCCAGGGCATCGCGAAGATGGCGAAGGCCGCGGGCAAAACCATGGTCACCCTCCACTGAGCCGAACCGGTCAGGCCTGGAATGGTGCCCAGGTAGATCCAGCTAGGCAACGCGATACCTGCGCTGATGAAGATGCCTTCCATGATGACGAACATGCCGCGATGTTTGGTGGTGGCGCATTCTGTTTGCCAGATAGGAATACTCGCTGATATGATTCCGATCGATCCGCCAACGAGTAGACGTCCGATGATGAATTGTGCAAGCCGAAAGGCCGAGGTCTCGATGGCAAGTGCGATGACCGATAAGACCAAACCCACGAAAACGGTGCGAAGTCTTCCCAGCTTATCGCCAAAGAAAATGCAGGAAAGTGCGCCAACAACCGCCCCGAGATCATAGCAGGCTGTGACGACGCCTTTCTCCTGTCAGCACGGTCTCAGGAAGCGATTCAACATGCGGGCGTACCCAGGATCAGAGCATTATACGACTTGGCAGCACCTTGCGTGTTGACGGTGTCGATTCTGGGGAATTGCTAGTAATCGGTAAGATTCCAACCCCAGACAAGCGCTTGGAGTGTGTTCACCTTGACAAAGGATTCCAGGTTTGTTGCGTGTCCAGTAGAGCCATTGTTCCAGCCGAACAGCATGAAACTTGGTAACACGACAAGCACGACCATGGCCGTCTTGAGCCCGAGACCCCTTAACCCGAGAAATTTTGCCATTTTCTGATGGAGTTGGAAAGTGAAAGTGAAAGTTGTCGAGACTGAATGTTGTCAGAGGATCGAAGGGGCGGCCACACGCTGATACTTATGATTATTTCGGTTTGAACCATGAATCGCCTCCATCCCCAGATACTTCGCCAAAACATACTAAGTAGTCTAAGATTCTTTGCTTATTTGCGTCGAGCCCGTGGGAGAAAACGCCGAGCGCCAAAATTGGACCGCGTGGAAGCAATGACCGAGGATACGGGCTCGGGAGGTTAGGTACAGTCTAGAGATTCCTTCGAACCCGACATAGAGCTGGCTAAACTCGTCCACGCCAAGAAGCATACACCGAAGCTTTCAACCAAGCTAAAGAATAAGCAATGGTTGGCAAATCTGTGCGATTCTACCTTATTGCGCCCCGCAAATTTGCAGTGGCTGATAGGAATGTCCAATCTTATGGGCAGGAGCGGGATTATCGGGAACATGGGGAACTCGGGGAAATCATCAAAATCCGGGCGTCAGACAGAATCCCAAGCTATCAAGTTTTCGCCGAGCTGCGGGGAAGAACGATGACTTCCAGGTGGACTCGCATTGAATCAGATCCAGATGAGCGTTTCTTGAACCTGGGCAAGAGCACGACCTGTCATGCTGTCTCAGACCCCCGCTTGTCTGGCTTGTGAGCAGGCCTCGGCAAGTCTCATCTGGCTGTTGGGAAAACAAAGTGCTGACGAACGATAGGCTGAATGCATTTTCCTGCCGGCAAATGATTCCTGCGAAAATTGCAAAGCTCGCAAACTCGACTGCTTGTATGTGTCGCACCTGGTCTGCTCTGGCGTTGACAGCATGCTCACAAACTTAGCTCGTCAGGAAGAAAGCGACGACGCACTGGCACCGAGAGACACTCTCTCTCGTACACCAAATCGCCATACTCCAACCAGCTATATCCACAAGGCAAAGAAACTGTCACCACGGACGAACTTCCACGACCGCGTTCTCAACAGTCGTCTTCAATAATTGACCCACCGTCGTCGACCAATTGGTCAGGTCCAGCTCTCCCTGTCGGCAATGCCCAAGATCCCAGTCCCAACAACGAGACGTACATTGGCAGGGCGCACTATCTGGACCATGATACACCATTTGATGAGACACAGGCTCGCGATGCCACCGAGTCCGAACGGCGGCAGCCCTCCGAGTCAGAAAATGCTGTACTACAGCTCTTCAGTGCTTTCGAGTTGCCACCACGAGCAATCTTCCGCAGTCTGCTCGATAGTTTTCTAACCTACTGTCAACCTTGGACACCTGTACTCATGCGCGGCGAACTGGATCACAGCGACCAGCAAGCTCCGTCATACATCATCTGTCAATCGATGTTTCTGGCTGCGAGCCGGGTCTCGACTGCTCCAAGTATACATTCATTTGCTACACCAGATCAGTTCTATCAGCGAGCCAAGGCTCTTTTCTTCATGAACCACGAGCTTGATGCGTTGGCGATAATAAAAGCGACTATCATGTTGCAGTGGTATACGCCTGTGGGGCCAGAGCAAGTTTCTTACGATGCTGGCGAATTCTGGCTCAGAGTAGGAGTAGCCATAGCTGTTCAGATTGGTCTCCATCGCGAGGCGCCGCCCGGACCTACCACTGCTGCGCGGAGAAGAATCTGGTGGACTCTGAGGGTAAGTCCAACACTCTCCAAGTTTGCCCTCACGCTGATACAAGTGACAGACGCGGGACGCATTAATGACAGTAGCCCATGGTCGGCCCCGGGCGATCAACCGAGACGACACCAATGTGGCCCCTATACGACCGGACGATCTTGTGGACGCCGCTGGTGAAGGCGATGGACAATTATTTGTCGCCTACACGAATATTTGTTGTATCCTGGGTGATATCTCCGAAATATGTTCAAGAAACACCATGACGCTGGCAAAGCATCAAAACTTCGAGAACCTTCTGCATGAATGGCCTTCCCAAGTTCCCAACCACCTTCGTTTCCCCAAAGTCGGCGTGAGCACAGATATATACATGCCATTGCAGTCTCAGCTCAATCTTCGCCAACTTCACCTCCCATACCTGCTCAGCCTCGCCATCATCGGTCGTTCACTTAAAAATGAAACAATCTCGGCTCAACCTGTCATCGCAGCATCTTTCGTGGCAGGCATCTTCCGGGACTTTCTTGCGCGGGATGAAATCAAACACCTCGCACCAATCTTCTCACGATACTGCATCGCTTCTGGATTTTTCCTGGCTTTATTGCAACCTCTCTCAGAACTTTGGACCGCTTGTCAATCCGACATGGATGTTTTCCGCAAATCTCTCCAAGAACTGGGTCAAAGATGGAAGTCGGCCAAATCGGGGCTGAGAGCTCTGGAACACTTTATTTCCCTGCGTGAGAAACAACCACGGCGAGCCGTACAAGTCGTGTGGCTTACCGACCACCAAAGAAGATTCTTCGACTGCTTTCCGCGAGACTATTGCCTCAGTTGGGTTAGCCTCTACGAACACTGTAGACTCAATCCTAGAGCTCCGGACCCTTTGGACGGGAATGCGATAACGGACACGAATATTCCCTTGGTTGACACATCGGTTATTGACAACGTAGCCGAAGATCATTGGGCATTCAATGACGCGGATTTCGAACAATTCATGTGGACCAATACTGAAGACTGGTTTTCCAATCTCTAAACTCGCTGCCGAATACATAAAAATGCAACTTCTCGTGTCTCATGTTTGCACATCTCTCCTCACTACAGTCTTGCCTGTAACTGGACCCCTTGCTTAGACCTCCGCCATACCTGGATTTCTGGCAGCAGCTCATATCCCGGTGACGGGATGAGTGCTGGTCCCAGAACCTTCTTCTGCACCTTACCAGTAACGCCCTTGGGAAGTTCGCCCTCGACCACACGCAGAATGGTAGGAAGCTTGTAGCCCGCCAGTGATTGTCGAAGATCTGCGCGGAGCCGCTTCAGGGTTAACTTGGCTGCCTGGGGCTTCACAGCAATGACAGCGCCAACACGTTGGCCAAATTCTTCGTCGCTGACACCGACCACCATGGCCTCCTGTACATAAGGAAGATTCAGGCACTCCCTTTCGATGTCTGTGGCCGATATCTTGTAGCCGCCTGATTTGATGATATCGACCGAGGCTCGACCCACGATGGTATAGAAATCGCCGTCGCGTCGGGCGATATCGCCTGTCCTGAACCATCCATCTTCATCGTGTGCATGCTTGGTGGCCTCTGCATCATAGAGGTATCTAGACATGTCAGTTCAACA
Organism: Phialophora tarda; assembly: GCA_016109495.1. Taxonomy (NCBI): domain Eukaryota; kingdom Fungi; phylum Ascomycota; class Eurotiomycetes; order Chaetothyriales; family Herpotrichiellaceae; genus Phialophora; species Phialophora tarda. The sequence continues at coordinate 2,602,700 of JADWPL010000001.1, read as the reverse complement.
CCACGAAGGAGCCATGGCGTCAAGACGTACTTTGCGAACATATAAGGCGACTTGACAAGCAGTTCCCCCTGGGTGCCTTCTGACAGCTTCAGTTCCACGCCTGGCACAGGTAGACCAACGCAACCTTTGGACAGCAACTTGTGGTTTGCATCCAGAGGCACTTTCAGACAGCCGGGGAACTCGGTCGCGCCGTACCGCGTCAGAATCGGCGTCCCTGCCCGCAGCTCGGTCCAAAATTGTTGCACATTGTCCTGCAATGCACTTGACCCGCTCAACAACACTCGGAACTGGTTTGCCGCCGTAACAAACCGGGCAACCTCGCTCGGGGGCAACTTTGCGATTCTGTGCTCGAAATCCCATTTCAACCGCATGAAAATGGTTGGAACGGCCGAAAATACGGTCAGGCCGCCTTGCAAGAAACGATCCCAGACCCATTTGGCATCGAAGCTGCCACCTCCACCGAATTCGATGCATGCTCCGGCGCACAGAAATGGGAAGAAAGACGTGCCAAGCCCCGTGGTGTGGTGGACGGGTAACAAATGGAGGAGCACATCCTGATGGCCAAGGTCGTAACCCTCGCCGATTGAAGTGGCCGTTTCGTGGGTGTACGTGCGGCGGTGGACAACAGCTTTCGGCCGGCCAGTGGTGCCCGACGTGAAGATGACAATTCCCGGTGCACGGTCGTCTTGAGGGGGATCTGAAGACAATGCAATGTCCAACGCTCTCAGTCGCGGGGACTTGGGCAGATGAGACAGGATGTCGATGGTGGTGACGTTGCCTGCTTGTTGGCCTGCACGTTTGGCAGTGTCCTTCACTGCCGAGCTGCCGAGTACGGCGACCTGCTGCGACTTGGTGATAAAGTAGACGAGCTCGTCGATGGGTGCAGCCGGGACTAGAATGTCAGCAAGGTCGTAGACGAGCGATGTTGCCTCGCTTACACATCGGCACGGCTGCAGCGCCCAGCGCCAGAACCGTGAGAATCGCCACGGCGAACTCGAAGCCACCAGCGGCCAGGACCCCGATGTAGACCTCATCACCACGGCGGAGCCTCGCGCGGGTGTTTGATGACAAAGATGCTTCGACGACTTTGCGAAAAGCCAGCACGGCGTCAAGCAATTCAGCATAGGTCTTCTCAACACCCAGACCCCGATCGCGCAGAGCCACACGATCCCGTCGGGCATGACGAATCAACTTGCCAAAAAGCGGGCTGTTGGGAAGAATGTGATCGCCAGAATGCTGTGGCACAACTTGTGAGCGGTCGATGTTCGCTGCTTGAGCCATGGCGCGCTTCTGCAATGGTAAATGATTGTTAATAGAGGAGTTGAAAGGATGGTTTTGATCCCCGTGTTGTGATTGTTCAAGTCAGTGAGGTAGATCTGTGGGACAAGTTTGGACACAGGCAACTTTTGTGCACCAGGGCCACAATGGACCGTCAAGCCTAGTGCAAAGCAAAGAGGGTCATGCTTTAGCATAGTCATGACATATGGAGACGGTCTATAGACCCCACTCATCAGGAAGCTTGCGGCGTTTTCTCACAACCTGTGCCGAGTAGTAGAGGACTATGTAGACGAACTGTATGAAAGCTTGGTGATTCGGTGATTCGGTGACTCGGTGATTCGTTGGTTCGTTGGTTCGGGGGTTCGGGGGTTCGGCCGGGCTGGGGGAGGGCGGTATCGAGCTGGCGACCCCGGGACTCTTCTCCCTCTGCTCTGAACGGACAGTCTCCTCCCCAGATTCTCGACGCCCCACGGATATATTCCGCCCTCGATAATATCGCGAGGTGGAGTTGTACGGTCAAGGGCTTGGTGAGGTCGCTTTCTCTCCCACCAAACACGCCCAGGGGAATTTGAACCCTTCGCTCACCATGGCCAGCAAAATGACCCAAGACGACAAGATAACTCTCGAGTGCCGCGACAGGTTAGCCGTCATCACTCTGGACAACCCAAGCAAATTGAATGCGTTGACGAAAGACCTGTACTATCAGCTGGCGACTTTTCTCTACGAAGTTGCGGCTCGAGATGAAATCCTGGTGACTTTGCTGATTGGGCGAGGGCGATTCTTCTCTGCGTAGGTGGTAACACTACCTAGTCATGATTTCCTTGACAAAGAGTGGTCTGCGCGGGTCCTGGTGCATGAGACTGACAACGACGGTAGAGGCGCCGATGTATCCGTGTCACGCAAACAACCACCAGGCACGGATCTGTATCGACATTTCCTGACCTACACGGTGGCATCAAATCTCAACCTGGCAAGGGCCTTTTACATGCACCCCAAAATCCTGGTGACCGCTCTCAACGGCCCAGTCATCGGCATGTCTGCGGCCATGATTGCCTATTCCGATTTCATCTATGCAACACCGCACGTTTATCTGCAGACTCCATTCGCAAGCCTGGGTCTGGTGGCGGAGGGAGGCGCAAGTGCAGCGTTCGTCGAGCGTATGGGGATCGGCAAGGCCAACAAAGCATTGATCCAGGGCCGAAGGCTTGGAGCAGATGAGCTGCTAGGCTGCGGCTTCGTCGACCGTATCTTCAAGACCGAGGGCGGTGATGACGTGGCATTCGAACGGGTCGTGCTCGACGAGATCAAAGATGGGTTGGGCGATCATCTCAATGGTGAGAGCATGCATCGGATAAAAGCGTTGATTAGAGGCAAGCAAAGGCGCGATCTCCACGCTCAGAATGTGGACGAAGTGTTCGAGGGAATGGCAAGGAGTGTCGCCGGTACACCACAGAAACAATTTGAGAAGCTCAGAATGCTCAAGAAGTCACAAGCGAAGAGTATGCTTTGACTAAAAATAAAAGTCGGTGTGTACTTGGTCAAAAGATCGTCTTCCGTCTCATTGTGTTCAGCCATTGTGGAGGATCCAGTCTTCAAACTGATCATAGGCAAATTCATGGCTGGAAAGCAAGTTATCTGAAAACCAACGAGTGCGCTCTGACCGAAAGGCGGTCGCGGCCTCAGCCCTCGTTTCTCCACGGGCCAGTGAGTTGAGTGTCCGGTCTGCACCAATAGAGCCGGGGTCGTCAACGAGCTCTGCAATGTGGCTCCACAGCCGGCAACCCGCCGGTGACATGGTCTCCAGGAATTTGAGACAGAGTGCCTTGTCGGATACACTGGGCAGATCAGCAGGACGATACTGCTCTGTTGTTTTCAGGCATTCAAGGCAATGGTCCAAAGCTTTTGCCGCGTTAGCCATACTAGAATCATGTCTTGCAAGACTCAACAAAGCCTCTCGCAATGTCTGCAGATCTGCCTGAGCGGCGTTCCACAGCTTTGGGTAGGCCCAGAGTCGGAGGAGCGCCATGCTTGCAGAGTATGCGTAGATTGTGAACACAGGGCCGAGATATTGGATCTCGTCATGATCCAGAATGCTCTTGAAGATCCCGGCACTCAACGAAGCAGCGATCGAAGCAAGGGCCAATATCGGTAAGCTCGATGCGGAGGAGCGTTTGACGGTTGATAGAGTGCGCTGGCTCTGAGAAAACAGCACTAGAGCTGCAAAATAAGGCAGGGTCAATTGCCGAACTGCCAGGCTCTCATCTGTTGACTGTGAGACATCCCGGTCGGCATCGACACTTTCATACTGACACAGGCGAATGCGCCAGAGATGAAGGCTGTTCTCAATACTTGAAAGGTGCATGTAGCTCATAAATCCACGCCGGTAGCACTCGGTCAGATCGCCTAGGACCTTGCTGATGTCCACGTACAAGCTGAAGGCGGCAGGATCGGCTTGGCTGTCGACGAAATCACTGTCCTCTAGTCCTCGGACATCAGAGTCCATGAGATTGACGGCTCGAGGTCTAGCGTATAACAAAGACATCAAAGAATCTTGTGCCACAATGGTCCACCACAATCGCCGACGTATGCCACTTTTGGAGTCGGGCCGAGGATCTCTGTGCAGCTTGATTCTGTATGCAATCGTGACTGCCACGTGAAGCCAAAGCTCACTGTTGTCCACTGTAACGTGTCCAGTCGCTTGCCGATCTTGCGACATGAGCATCAACGCAGCCTTGACGGCCACAAGAGGATCGCTCTCGCTGCCAGACCAGAAGAGAGCTTTGGCTCGTTGGTAAAATTGGCTCGGTGCGGTGGAAGATTGGTCGATGTGACTCGCCGCAAACCACAGTGCTTGTGCGAGAAGCATCGAAGCTGACTGCTGCTCGATTCGCGCAAGATTCGCCAGGTCGGCGTGCTCCACGATTGGCAGCCACGGATTGCAGTACTCGAGGAAACAATTGGTCAGGCTCTGTCGTTCACTTTTGGGAGGCACGTCGACGCCATGGCTTGGGATCGGTGGTTCTGTGGACAAATTGCCGAAAGGATAGTCCAATCCACCATTGGAGGTAACATGCGGAGCGGGAGGAGGAGCAGACCAAGTAAAGAATGCTTCTGGTCGGGATTGAGTCCATGGTGGCGAGGTGGCAGCGTGCAGTGCCGAGCGCTGGTTCAAGGGCCCGTCAGCAACAGCAGCGTAGGAAATTGGTGTATGCGTTGTCGATTGGTCGACAGGGATCAGAATGCTGTTTGAGAAATGGGACGGCTGGGGCACAGCTGTGCTTGGAGACGATCTTGACCTTCTGCGACGATTCGGAGCGGACGAGACAACAGTACTGCATTCACGCTTCTTGCGTGAACGAGGTCTGAGTGTTGGTTAGCCTTGGGCTGGCATCGAGCACAGATTTATGCCTACATGCAGTCAATGTTCGCATTACTACAGGCCCTGCAACCTGGCCCATCTCCGAGCATCACACATCGAACCTGGCTGTCTCTGAGCTTAGACCGCATTGATGGAGCATGGTACCGACCTTCCTGTTGTGACACGTGACACACGCGTATGCAGTCTTGGGCGAGGAATCCAGAACCATTACGGCGAAATGCTTTGATAGTATGGACTGCCGGCGGTGCGTGTGAAGACACTTGATGCATCTGCGCCGAAGAGGACCTGTTTGCTTGGCGTCTAGGCGGTGGTGCATATCCCCCGAACAGCCGCGGTGGAGCCTTACTACAGCTTAAGCTTCGGCTGTCTACTGGTAGGCCTGGAGTACACCGAGCTGATCAACTGGAACTCCCGGTCTGCTTCCCCGTACAGCTCGGATTTGAGCACGCCGTATACTCCGGCAGCAGCTTTAGGCGCAACCCGCCTGGCCAAGTCGTCTGCCGTTCTCCTCAGAGCGGAGGGCTCAGCTATCAAGTCAACTATTCCATCTTCTAGAGCTTCCTTGCCCGTGAATTTGTGCGCCTCGAGCAGCATTTTCCTCGCTACTCTCGGGTGTAATTTAGCGCGAAGAAGGCTCCCCATGCCAGGGAAGTGTAATCCAATGTCCACAGGCGGCTGCATGAGCTCGTCAGTTTTTCCGAGTGTCAAACCGCTGCGGACGGCAGCGTCCAAAAGTGATCATACCATTCTCAAGAACCCTCTCTCGCCATTCATGACCCTGTAGTCATGCGCCATCGCGAACACACAACCACCTCCAAAGGTATGTCCGTTGATCAGTGCAATTGTCGGAAAGGGGAAGTCCAAGATGGTATGAATCATTGGGTAGAAGCCTTCCGTGTTGGCATGAGGTCGCACTTCTCGTTCACTCAAGTCTGCTCCAGTGCACCAGAACTTTGGATTTCTTCCTTGCACAATGACTGCTCCAGCAGAGCCATTTCCCAGTGTCTCCCTTATGCTGTTAAAGGCCGCTATCATCTCGCGACAGAATGCTACCGTCATCCGGTTTTCCTCGCCACAGTGCATGGTGATGGTGAAGACATTGCCCTCGCGGGTTGTCGTGACGTGCTGCATCTTATCCGCCCAGAACGTCGAGCTCGGTAAATCAACATGAGAAGCCCCTTGCTTCTATATGCCATCGTCACATGATACGACTTGGATTAAGTCGCGGCAATATTTGTAGCTCGGTCCCAAATCCGCTTCGGTGTTTTCTCAACAACCTTGGCACGGGTTGGGTTTGTGACAAAACGCCGAAAATTCAATCTTGCCAAGGACATCTTCGGCATGGGCTGCTCATGGGACTCGGAAACCTCTTCTTGGCATAAGCCTGAGGCCAGAACCAACCTCTCAGCTTTGGGGAATTGGAGCGCCAAGATCTAAGCACCTTGGCGTGGCCATACCGCGGAGCATCAAGTTATCAAAGACACCATCTAGATGTCCTGGGGATGAGAACGAACCGCCGGGGCAAAGGATGTCGGGGAAACCTGGGGAACCAAGATACTATATTAATAGGTAGATAGTCTGGCTCGAAATCAGTCTCGTCCTCCATCGGAAAGCATCCTTTTCTTGAGCAAGAGTCCTGAACATGACCTCTGATAGCAACGAGCGAAACATGGCGACCGAGGTGAAGCAATTCGCGGAATTCGAAGAAGCTGTGTCGGCCGGCGAGGAATTCCTTCACCACTATCCTCTTCTGGCATTCAAGACAGCCGAGGAGAGAAAGGTCATCGAGAAGTCGCTGAAAAGAAAATTGGATTGGGTCATGCTTCCCACTGTGACACTGATGTTGTTGATGGGGTGAGTTGGCATTGAATTTCCTCGGTCGCATCCGGCTGATATGACCAAGCTATCTCGATCGCATCAACGTCGCCAATGCTCGCCTGGCCGGTATGCAGGATGATATTGAAATGTCCGACACTATGTGGAATGCCGGCATCTCACTCTTCTATGTCGGATACATCATATCACAGCTTCCCGCCACAGTGATCCTTGCCAAGGGTAGACCACAGAGGCAACTTCCTTTTTATGTCTTTATGTGGTCGGCTGGCACCCTCTGCATGGCGGCCATGACTTCGGGCTGGTCGTTCCTTGTCTGTCGATTCTTTGTCGGCCTTGCGGAAGGTCCATTTCTCCCTGCAGTCAGTCTGGTCACATCAAGTTGGTACACCAAAGAGGAGGCGCCAATCAGAATGGCAATTTGGCATGCCGGCAACATCGGTTCCAACATTTTTTCCGGTCTCCTGGCTGCAGGCATCCTCACCCGCATGGAAGGCGTCGCCAGCCTTCGTGCATGGCAGTGGTTTGTGATTCTCGAGGGTGAGACTGTCCCTGAACATGTAGATATCATGGCGACTGACTGACATATGCAGGATCGATCGGTATTCTCCTTGCTATTGTAGGGTACTTCTTACTGCCAAATTATCCCCACAATACCGGAAAAGCCTATCTCACGGCAGAGCAATCGCAGATGGCGCAATACAGAATGATGGTTTCAGCAGGTGGTAGATCGGAAGATGACGAAGGCGGCGCCTGGGAGGGTGTCGGTCTTGCCATCAAAGATCCATTTACTTGGATCTTCACAGTTTTGCATTTCGGTCTCATCCTCGGTCTTTCGTACAAAGACTTCCTGCCGTCAGTAAGTGGCTGTTACCAGACTCAATCACACTTTGGCTGACCATATCACAGATCATCAAGACTCTGGGATACTCGCAGCTCATGACCTATCTGATCCAGGCGCCGCCTTTCATATTTGCTTACCTTTTGACCTGTGCTGTGTCGTGGTCCTCGGGACGGTACATGGAACATTGTTGGCACATTGTCGGCACCGCGGCAGCATGTATTGTCGGCACAGTCATTGCGATCTCGACCTACAGTCCCGGTGCAAGATACTTTGGTATTTTCCTCATGTGCTCGGGTCCTTTCGTCGGCTTGAATGTAAGTTGTGTCCGCGAAAGACAAGGATCGAGATTGACTTCTTACAGATTCATATCCCATGGGAAACGGCCAATGTCCCACGCCCCCGAACCAAGCGAGCGGCACTACTAGCAATAACCAATTGCATCAGTTCCGTTTCACATTGGTTCAGCCCGTATTTATTCGTAAGCACTTCGACTGCTAGTTGAAGATATCCTGACTCACCACTGTTCCAGCCTACGTCTCAGGAACCACTTTACCGGAATGGTGGATTGATGATCATTGCTGGATGTGCGATGGGAATTCTGGGCTCCATAGTGTGCCGTTGGTATTCTATCAGGCTCAACAAGAAATTGAGCGAGGAAGAAGAAAGGAACAATATCCCGAAAGGCTGGAGATACGTCACTTAGAGACTGTGGGGAGAGAGTCAGTGTCACAGGAAGGAGGCGGATGACCCAATCTGTGGCGCGCTAGGACATTTCCGGGAAGTGCTGGCACGGAAAATGAATGTACATGGTGAGCATGATTTGTTGATTCATTGTCGCGCTGAACGGAACCAACTTCGGTGGTTAAATTCAGTAGGTAGACGTGCAACTTCGTTCAACGATAGATAGGTCTACGGCCAGCTGTAAAGATGTCGAGATATGCTTTACTTATGTGTTCCCGCCCGATTAAGGTATTCTTATTACAGATACTTCCAGTTCCTCTATACTTCGTCGCTATTTATAATTATATTATTTATATAAGATATGTTCGGCGTTCTAAGGTACGGTAGCCAAAATAGGACTTATTTTCGATCGAGTGTAAGTCGATAGGTGCGTAGTAAAAAGGTAAGTAGAGGTAAGAAGACTCCTGTTTAGACAAGACACGACAATCACGGCCCTAATAGGCCCTACGTTATCGAATAGACTACCTATTATTCCTCTAATGCCACCCGGCTTTGCTCGTATAGCTCTTCGATCTTCGCCTTACGAGATCCGTCTCTCACCTTTAAATCGAATTTAAAAGGTAAAGGCCCGCCGATAACGTTACTGGTGAATGCTTTCGAATCTGGCCATTGCGGCTGTCCATCCTGTCCAAGGTTAGGCTTCATGGTAAAAGCCCACAACAGAGAGCCACATGCGACCAATAGCTCTGCCTCGGTGATCTCAATGCCGGGACACATGCGACGTCCACGCCCAAAACCATGATGGCCCACCAATCGAGGATAGACGCTGAGAGGCTCTCTGTAGGTTGGATACTCCGGCTCAATCCAGCGGCCCGGGTTGTAGGTGTCAGCATCGGGATATTTGGTAGGATCTCGGGCCATAGCCAAGTCGATGGCATGGACGACAGCCCCTTTCGGAATGAAGAAACCCTCGTAGGTATCATCTTCCTGAACAAGGCGCGGCACACCGAGCGGAACTGGTGGGCGCCAGCGGATGCACTCTTTGATGCATGCTCGAAGCAGCGGAAGGTTCGGAGAGTCGCTGAGCTCGACGATACGGTCTGGACCAACCACTGCGTCAATCTCCGCGCGGCACTTCTCTTGCCATTCCGGATGAAGAACCATGGCGAGGAAGAAGCAGTACAGCGGACCTCCGATCGTGAAGATGGCCACAGTGCAGAGCATGCCAACCGCATAGGCTGCCTCGTGATCATGGAAACCGAAGGAGCGTCCATCATCATTCGCCGCGGCGGCCCTTCTCTCAAAGTATGAGCGAGCATATGAGACGCCGGCTGTTCCATTTGCCATCTCTTCTCGGACTTGCCTCATAAGCCCAGTCCAGAGTCGTTCCTCGCGCTCTCTTCGTTGTCTTGGGGCTACCTTTGCCGTGTTGATCCATTCCGGAAGCGCGCCGAGGAAAGGAAAGATGTTTGTGATGGGTCCACTCGCAGACGGCGAGATCTGGGGAATGAACTCTGCGGCGTTCTTGCAATGAGCTGCTGCGGACTTTGGCGAGCCATAGCTGAGTCTGGCAGAGATTCGACCGCAATATCTGTCGGTTTGCGCGAAATGGTCGAGAGGGTCCTTGAGTAGTTGGAAGAGGAAGCGCTTGGCTTCAAGGTTGATGACGCCGTAGTATTCGTTGTTGTAGGATGTGGTCAATACAGTGTGGGCAAACTTTCGTTGCATACGCCAGTGGTCTAGACTTGTCAGCGTGGCCAAATACATCGAGGTTCAAACACTCTCACCTCCATACTCAAGCAGTGGAAGATATTGGCCCTGAGAATCGCTGCCAGGAACTGCTGCTACCTCCGGACGAGAAGAGTAAATCGCGGCTCTCTTGCAGTAAAGCTCTTGCGCGACATCGTTGTCACCCAGCCAGATGTGCATTTCACCACAAGCTTGCAGCCTGAAAAGGCCATTGAACTTGTCGGACCAATTCTTCATCGAGTTCCATGGTGCGATGGCATCAATGTCAACTCGTCCGATGTAAGGGATTGTGCTGCCGGGACCAGGAACCAACTGAAGACCTTTCGGGGGCTGGTCCTTGACAAGAAAGAAATACAGGACGCGGTAGATTGCTGGGGTCAAGAGAGCCACACACAGTAATGTCCACTTGTATGCTGAGAAAACGTTTGCTCCGTCAGGACTAGCAGGGACACCATCGGAAGTCTGGTTGGAAGGGAAATGTGAATGGATAAATGAATGTATAGCTGAGGTATAATGAACGGTAGCCATCGAGAAGAGCTCCGGTAACGATAGTATGAAAGATAATGAAAGCAATCCAAGCAAGATACAGTCGATGTCGGGAGACTGGAGGAGGCAGCAAATTCCTGTCGACAAACAAACGCACCTTTAAATCATGACTCTTGGGGAGTCGGGAGGGTCATCACCTTCCAGCAATCTCAAATGGATGACATCTCCTGACGCTTTCGCACAAGTTTAGCCTCCAAAAGGCCAAAAACTCGGGCATTGCATCTATGCCTGCGGCTGGAAACTGGTACGGAGGCTGAATGACAGGAGGCAAGTGTCAGCCAGAGTCCAGAAATAGGATGCAGGCCTCGCACCAAGCCCTTTATGGTAGCTGGCTCGAATCGGCAAGTCGAGCGAAAACTTGTTGTGTTGCGGCCTGATTGGTCACATCACCCGTTGATTCTTAGCCTTCGCGAAAATCAGTAAACAAAGTCGCTCGAACATGTCTCCGTCCCCAACTTGCCCGTCGGCGACCGCTGCATGTCTTTCATCTTTAGATTAGCTCACCCTACCATCTCTCGACCGAAAGGAGTGCTCCGTAGGCTTGGCTCAGACACTAGTCCGCGCGCTATCATCCGACCTCTGGACCAGCAACTCCTACCAGTGTCAACCTCGGAATCATCGCCGCGGAAGAATGCTGCATTGTTTTGTTGCTAGGAGCTCCTCCCAGTGATCCAGCGATTTGAGGCCACCTGCTCGTCAGACTGAATGCGAACTTTGCTTGGGGCGGGTGTCTTTCTAGATCTCCGCGATATCTTTGCTTTGAAGCGAGTCCGGAGTAGTGTCGTTTCCAAATTCGACTTCACGTACAGATAGGTGTGGCGCGGGCATGCGGTAGCCCAAAAGCAAGCATCAGGTGCACATGAATCTGGCCATGATACCTACGAGTACAGCTCCGTCCCCTGTGATGCACCACACAAGACTACCATGAACATTTGCGAGAGAGAGGATCATTTGGCGAGAGTGCTTCCCTCGATCCCTTCTACAAACGCAGGTGGGCAACCGGTCGAGTGATGGAGCGGAACCGCCGAGCGCTAGCTTCGTTCGTCACGCACTTCGTCTTCGAGCGCGGAGGCCTCCCAATGCTAGCAACAATGGTCGAAGAGGAGGTCCAAGGTTTCAAAGTTTCTTAAGCCTCAGGTACGGATTGCAGCTCCGGAACATTTTAGGAGCAGGCAAAGATCTTGAGAATGACTCCAATTCACGATCGTGGGGTTCCAAGCTGCTTCCCCACTTTCCAGATCCGCCTGGATCTCATGTCCACGATTGTCTTGCGGTCGTCTTTCGCACCCTTGGGACGGCGAGATAGTACCTACAGGATATTAATTAGAATCTGTCTCGACAGGATGGCCAACACAGACATCCCGGAAACAATGCGGGCGCAGGTGCTGGAGCAATACGAATCGCCATATCGACTTAAGGAGCTCCCAATACCCACCATCGACGACCCGAACGATATCCTCATCAAGGTGGATGCCGCATCTTATTGCCACACGGACGCCGTGCTCGCTTCTGGGAAGATGCATCCGCCGCCGCTTCCACATATCGGTTGCCACGAGTTCGCCGGGACCGTCGTTTCCATATCGGATCGATCTCATGGTCTGAAGGTAGGCGACCGGGTGGCTGTTCCAGGTCGCGGCTATCATGTATGTGGCAAGTGTCTGGAGTGCCAGAACCCATCAGGCCCTGTGCCAGACAACCCTGGCTACTCGGTATATTGTCCCAATGCCGAGAGCGGCCTCGGAGTCGGCAGCAAAGCGGGAGGATTCCGGGAGTACGCTGTCGTTGATTCGAGACAGGTTGCCATCCTTCCAGATAGTATGAAAGCAGTCGATGCTGCTCCATTGATGTGCGCCGGTCTTACCATCTACGCCGCTTTGAAGGCATGCGAACTTAGACCCAAGCAGCGGGTCGGAATCATGGGGTGCGGAGGAGGATTGGGTCATCTGGGATTGCAGTTCGCGACGAAGATGGGACTCAATACCACCGGCGTTGATGTGACGCCTCAGGCGCTCGAGCTTGCCAGAAGCTTGCAGACTGGTGCTACGATCGTCGACGCTTCGTCTGAAAGCGCGGAGGATGTGAAGCAGGGAATCGGAAAGGAGGACGGGCGAGACAATCCGGCTGAGATGGGCTTGGATGCTGTTATCATCCTTCCAGATAGTCAGAAGGCCTGGGATTACGGGATGGGACTACTGAAGAATGGCGGGCTCCTCGTCTTGGTCTCCTTCCCGCCCGAGGGTTTCCATGTTTCGGCCGATGACCTCGTCTTCCGCCGCATTCGAGTTATTGGAAGCTTGATAGGGTCAAACAAGGCGATGGGGGAGATGTTCGAATTCGTTGTCAAAAATGATGTCAAGGCAAAGATCAGGACTTATCCCTTGGCGAAGCTCAATGAACTGGTGGAGGACTATCACGCTGGGACTGGCGGGAAGCTGGTGATCGACATGTCTCTTTGAAGCGGTAGAGGTTGCTGTTGTGCTGCAGTCAGGACAGCAACCTGCTGCGTAAGACCAATGAATCGTGAGGTCACAAAGACTCGATGAGCGATGATTTTGAGCGGTGAGCTCTCCCTAGTACGGATACTCAGGCCGAGAGACATGGTGAACAGAGGAACAATAGGTTGCAAGGCAGACTCGCAGCGAGAACTTATCGCGCACAATGTTGACACTCATTCCGAAGAAGCAAAGTTACTGTGATGCTGCGACCCGTGGCCTTCGACCAGACATTGGGCTTTCCGGCTTGTTAATGCTAGCGTGTAGCATGTCCTCAAGTAGTGTATAAGCAGTCACAAAGGCACGCTTGAGCAGAAGGACCAAGAACAAGCTTGAGGCCACCAGAACAGGTTGGATGGACCATAGCATATCTGCTGTCTCGTGACACGACATTTGCATCTACGCGGCTGGACTTTAGAAGTCATGCCTTGATGACGGCATTGGACATGAAGGTTCTAGCCCTGTTCGACACTCGTCGGGTCCAGTAGCCTTTGCAAAGGCAGAGCAGAACTCGTATCGATTAGAGCTATTGTGTCAGGGTGCTCTTCATCAATCACCAACCGGCCAATCACCAACCGGTCAATCACTCGATTGCGCTGAATTCCCTTCAGAGGGTCATACTTCACTTGAATTCAGGTGCTTCTTCCCATACAATCGTCGAGCATCCATGACGTTTATGCTCCTTCAATTCGACGGTAAGGTCCGCATTGAGCAGAAGTCTCTAGAGATACTCCCAGAACCAGGCGTCTCTGACCCAAGATCGTGCGGCCCTACGAGCAGACTTTCTGGCACATGTCACAGTGCGGTAGTCTTGCGCTTGGCCGGCGTTAATTGCAATGGCTCGGGTCTTCGAGCTTGCGAATTGCGGTTGATCTGAGATTTCAAGCAGCCGCGGTGCACGCAAGCGATGGTATGCGGAGCATCTTTCCGACGGGACTGCGGTTTTGGTGCAGCCAGCGGGGTTCGGAATCTGGGGAGAGCATCATCGACAACAGCCTTTCCCCGCGAAATGGAAGTTGGCGCCTGCTTGCTCGTCAGGCTGTAAGGGTTATCTTCGAAGGAGGACAAAACAGCCGACATTCCAGAAGCAATGAAAGCCGATCGATCGGCATTTTCCCCGACCACGACGCGTCCTAACTGCTCCAGGAAGTTTGAGTCAAACCTTCTCCCCGCGCGCCACACCCCGGGTTGGGAGGCCTGGCGATAGTACTCGTAGTACTCGTAGGATTCTTCAAATGCTACATTGCGAGTTAGGAGCGGCTCGCGTATAACACCCATGACCAGACCATTACGAGTACCTCGTACTCCGGAGCGAGGGACGGCATCATGTTGCCGCACATGCGAGAGCAAATCCTAGCGAACAACGTCACAGGTGAAGATCGACAGACCTCCACCGCGGAGGCGATAATGCTTAATTGCCATTGGCGGATTGGCCAAGAGAGTCAAGTCAGCTCAAGCCCGGCTAAGACTTGAAAGGAAATCAGAGTCAAGGAAGCTTGCATGGGCGATCGTCATCTCAACACTCGAGACTTCAGCGCGTTGTAACGCTGATCCGGAGGGGGACCCGCCGATCGACTCGAGATTTTCCATTGTTGCCCTGGGCCGTTATGGCGATTCGACCAACAAGGCCCGTCAGATCTCTCAAGGACCGGCTTGATATCCACATCGGACTGCCTCTCGCACGAACGTCGGGTCTGATCCCCGCCAAATACTCCAGCTATACACCGTTTGAGCAAGTGCAGCGGAGTCATAGTCCCTGTATTGTGGGGCGTAATGCCCGTCCGACGTCGTTTATGTAGAGCAATTGTGTGGTCACGAGTCAGACGAGCCTAGTATCTCCATGTAAGGTTGCTGATCTTTGCCTTGCACCTCGTTCCCCGCCCCAAGCGAGCGAGCTGGAGATTAACTTGATAAACTGGAGCAAATCCACGAGACTTGTCTTCTTCCTCGAACATTGGCAAACGTCCCACTGCCGTTGAATGAATACCAAGATGGCTTCCCAAGATCATCAAATCTCGCCGGACAGGAAGTTAGTACACTGCCGCCCAAGACGGCACAACAACCGCAGCTGACACAGGTAGTGGCGATGATGAGAAGCACATCGGTGAGAAGCAATCGACAGCATATGTTGACTTGCAGAACAGTGCCACGGCAAAGTATGCGCAACTCCCATCGCTGCTGCCACCATTGCTAACAGGTATAGGATCAAAAATCCCCTCGCTCACCTCTCCAATGAAGAAGTGATCAAAGACGTGGAGGAGTTCGCCAGAGTCAACGATTTCTCGGACAGAACCGACCTTCTCATAAAAGGAGCTCTTGTGGCGAAAGACCCCCCAGCTTTCGAGAGTGTTCCAGGTCTCACAGAAGCAGAAAAGGAGGCCATCAGGAACGAGGTCTTGCACAAGTGGCGGCAACCAAAATCGCTCTACTTCACCATCATCCTTTGCTCGATTGGTGCTGCTGTCCAGGGCTGGGATCAAACCGGCTCCAATGGTGCCAATCTGTCGTTTCCCGATGCGCTAGGAATCCCCATCAGTGACCAGCTCGCCGATGGCAGTCCGAATCCCAACGCTGCACGAAACCAATGGTACCAAGGTCTAGTCAATGCTGGGCCCTACATTGCTTCAGCATTCCTGTGAGTTTCGTACCAGGCGTTCAATGCACACCATGCTGACGTGCGTTAGTGGATGTTGGTGCTCTGATCCTCTGAACAACTACTTCGGCCGCCGAGGCACAATCTTCGTGTCTGCTGTTTTCTGCTTCTTGAGTCCCATCGGTTCTGCTGTTGCCCAGAGTGAGTCGCGCCAGCTTGCTGCATACGTTTCTCCCACTGACCTGCGCACAGCTTGGGATCAGCTTCTAGTCACTCGACTTCTGCTCGGGATTGGCATGGGCTGCAAAGGCTCGACTGTTCCGATCTTCAGTGCCGAGAATGCTCCTGCGTCGGTCCGTGGAGGTCTGGTCATGAGTTGGCAAATGTGGACTGCATTCGGTATCTTCTTGGGTACCTGCGCCAATCTCGCCGTAAAGGACACTGGGGCCATCTCGTGGCGTCTTCAATTCGGCTCTGCCTTCATCCCTGCCGTGCCTCTTCTCGTCGGCATCTACTTTTGCCCAGGTATGTCAGCTTCGTCTTCTCGATAGACAATCATTCTCACCTGAACCAGAATCTCCGCGTTGGTATATCAAGAAGGGCAAATACCGCAACGCCTTCGCCTCGCTCAAACGCCTTCGAAATACTGAGCTCCAGGCTGCCCGCGATTTGTACTACATTTTTGCTCAGCTCCGCATGGAAGCCGCGCTGGTCGAAAGGGAGACCACTTACGTCAGTCGTTTCATCCAACTGTTCACAATCCCGCGAGTTCGTCGCGCCACTCTGGCTTCCTTCACAGTGATGATTGCCCAGCAGATGTGCGGCAGTAAGTGGACATGATCCTCTTGTCCTGGATGGGGCTGACGGCACCACAGTCAACATTATCGCCTTTTACAGTTCCACTGTATTTTCAGAGGCTGGCGCTTCTGTCACAGAGTCACTCCTGGCGTCATGGGGCTTTGGCTTGGTGAACTTCGTCTTCGCTTGGCCTGCCATCTGGACCATTGATACCTTCGGTCGTCGGTCACTTCTGCTGTTCACTTTCCCGCAAATGGCGTGGACTTTGCTGGCCGCAGGTCTTTGCTACCTCATTCCCGAGTCCAGTACAGCCCATCTGGGAATGGTGGCTCTCTTCATATATCTCGTGAGTAGGAACTGTGCTCCTGGAAGAATCGTGCTAACTAAGGGCCAGTTCGCGGCGTTCTACTCACCGGGAGAAGGGCCCGTGCCTTTCACCTATTCCGCCGAGGTATTTCCCCTCTCTCACCGTGAAGTCGGTATGGCTTGGGCCGTGGCAACATGCTTGTTCTGGGCTGCTGTGCTCTCCATCACTTTCCCGAGAATGCTTGCCGCCATGACGCCCGTTGGCGCTTTCGGCTTCTACGCTGGGTTGAACATCGTTGCATTAATCATGATCTTCCTTTGGCTGCCGGAGACAAAACAACGAACCTTGGTAATTTCCATTCCTTGACATTGAGGTATGCCCTTTCTGACGTCTTCACAGGAGGAGCTCGACTACATCTTTGCAATCCCCACCCGCACCTTCATGAAACACCAATGCTTCACTGTGTTGCCATGGTGGATCAAGACTACCATTTTCCGCCGCAAGATTGGGCCTTGTCCATCGCTCTGGTCATTTGATGGACATGTCGACAACGACAGAGAATTCGTGGAGACTATTCGGAAACAAAGTGAGGCTATGGCAGGGGGTCGCCGTCGAAGCAGCATCGCGGATAGAATCACGAACAGATTCTAAGTTCGTTCTCCCTACAAGAGGGATATGGAGCATATGACCGAGGTTGTCGGCGTGGGTAGTCGAAATTGGACAAGAAATGAGTGATACCCCAGCAGAGGACCACTCCCGCGTGCGGGAGGGCCTTTGAGACAAACTGAGACAGTAGACAGCAAATGAATAGAGAATGAACTCAAGAATTCCGAACGAATGCTGAGGACAGATAGTTCGCTCCTCGATGCGAGTTTATCGCCTCATTGAATGCGTCCTCCTCAGGATCTGCTGGTTGATCCAAATTGGCGAGTGGATGTAACTTGATGGCTGCTGCGATTCATCGCCCTCTCAGTACGAGGCCAGCAACCGCAATTGTTGTACAGACATCGAGAACGCAGCACAATGCGACGATCTGATCGGCCCAGGTCGGCAGCCTTGAGATCGCTCGAATGCTAATTGTGAACTGGCCAAAGGAAGAGCTGGAATGTGGTTGTTTGGCATTCTGACGCTTCCCTCAGGACCTCTCCGGACAATGAATCATCCTCGGAGCTGAAGACCAGCATTTACATCAGGAGATGTTCCGCGTCACCCTCTTCCCGGAGGGAGCCGCGGTTGGATGTTTTGGGTCACTTGTTTGGCTACGTCATGCTCACCTCTTTCCTCAGTCAGCCGAGTTCACCCTAACCTGGCGGCTGCCTGGCAGTACAAAAGGCCATGGTGCAACCGTCGAGCCTGCGCTCGCTTGATGAAGGCCATCCCCTCACAGGAAGCCCAAGGTCATACAACCGAAACCACTGAGTCTCTGCAATTTTCAACATGGCCGCGGAGAGAGCGCACGACGCGACTCAATCTATCGTCGACGACATCAAGTCCGGCCTGCACGGCATCCACGGCGCAGGAGAGGCCATCCGCGGCGGCGCCATGGAAGCCCTTGATAGTATCTTCCACAAGAAAGAAGGGGAAGCCCGAGACCGAGAGATCTATGAGCGAGGGCTTGCAGAGATGAGAGGCACAGAGGACCGATTTGAAGACAAACAACTCCAAGCGCACAACAAGGAACACCCCGGCTTCGGGAATCGTCGTGATCAAGAGAGCCATGGACAGGGCAGCCACTTCGCCCAGGCACACGCAATAGAAAACGCGGGCGCACCTCGCCACGATCCCACGACAATAGCAGCGGGTGAAATAGAGAGCAGGGATGCAGCCAGGGCGGCGTGGCAAGAGAAGCATTGAACGGGCGAGAGGATGTACAACTTATTGTAAGAGTTTTAGATCAATGATACCCTGTTCGACTGTAGGGATTGCTGCGTTTCGTCTCTCCCTTTCAGAACTCTGAGACCCCATCCTTCACGACAATCTTCCCGACATCAGCATCCCGCTCCCCCTCCACCACGCTCCTGATGAACTGTCCACCGATACTCGCAGGCTTTGCTCCCATCTTCTTCGCCAAGTGCCTCCCATTCCCCAGATCGGTTTCCAGCATCCCTGGTCCTAGAGCCCACACCTTCACCCCGTCAGCCTTCAGCTTGTGGTTCCAGTCTACCATCAACATGTTCAACGCGGTCTTGCTGCACCGATAGCCTATGGTCTCAAAGTCGACCTTCTTGGGCCAGCCTGCCGGCTGCGGCGGTGTGGGAAAGTACGATCTGCTGGCCTGTGTAACATTGGAGAGACCGGTGACGAAGATCAGGCGAGGATCAGAAGACTTCAGCAACAGCGGCATGAACGTCCATGTGAGGACGTTGGTACCAGCGACATTGACGTCGTACGACTCCATGAAGCAGTTGCGCAAAGAGACCTTGCCGGCCACGTACTCCAAGTCAAATGTGGCTCCTATCCGCCATTAGCGTCAAGAACAGCTTTCTTGGTCTATCAACTAACCGGCGTTGTTGATGAGTGTATCAATGTGTCCAGAGCTACTGCTGATCTTGTCGAATGCTGCCTGGATCGAGTCGTCGCTTGTCAGATCAACTTGGACGGCTTCCACTGTGTTCTGGGACTCGGAGCATTCCTTCTGCAGCTTCGCGATTGCATTCTCGGCTTTCTCTACAGACCGGCTGCCCATGAGGATGTGGTATGGCTTTTGGGATTGCAGAAGTGCCTTGACTGTCTCGTAGCCGATTCCGTTGTTCCCGCCTGCAACAGATTAGTAGAGTGGATCAATCGTATCGAGGATGGAGCTTGCCAGTGACCAACGCAATCGTTCGAGTTGCCATTGCTTAATGTCCTTGCTGTCGGTCGCCTGCCAACTTCTTCTTGAGACGCAGTTTCCAACCAGGTGTTCTCCTGTTGGGCCAGGTCTTTATATATTGTGCGGCTCTTAAGACTCCCATGACTCGTTGTGCACGGCCCGCCGTTGTACTCATCCTTTGATAGCATCAGGATATATGAAGCCCACTTGTCCTAAAGCTCGGCGGCATCGCCAGAACAGGAAAACGGCTATTCCGACTCGGGAGAAACGCTGCGAAGGAAGCGGAGTCGGAGATAGAGTCCTGCGTCGGCAGCAGTCTATTATTTGTGTATGATCGGATAGTGCCAGCCAACTCACTCATTTATTTCGATGGACTACTTAACGCTACACGGGAGGATACTCGTGGCAGTCCAGCACAAGCGGAGTTATCACTCTCTGCCGGGCGGTCACAGGTCATCAGACATGCTGTCCCGTCTTCCAGCCTTAATATGCAAAGACAGCATCGAATAACAATGTCCTCACGGACCCTTGCAACGAGAACTACTCATGCTTGATGATATCATGCTTGTCCGGTCCTCCCTGCGCTTCGACGTCGGTGCTGGTATGAGTGGCCGCATCTTGACTCTGACGCATACCTTTCATCTGAGAAGGCCGCTTGATATGTTCCCAGTTGGTTGCATCATCTTCCACGTCAGCGGTGTTTGCAGTTGTATCCACTGCTTCATCCTCAATCTCTTCTGGAAGTAGGAGATTCATGATGAGGGAAAGGAACGCTGTCACAGCAAACCCAGTTTCCATGACAAGTTCGATCGCGCTCATCAGACCCCTAAGCGCAGAGTTATCGCCTTCGTACGTAAAGACGTGCTCGAACCAGTCCCTGCCGTAATCTGTCAGCATGTTTTGATAGCTAGCGAAGGATAACAACACGACCCCAAAGAATGATCGCTTCTCTGGGGACTAGGTAGACTTACGGCACTAGTGTGGCACCAAACCCGACCGACATTGCCGCCGTCAGAATGAAGCGATTGCGCCGCGTGAAGGGCACTGTTGAGATGATGCGGATACCTGATATAGCGACCGCCGAGAACAAAAAGGTCGTCATGCCGCCTAACACTGAAGAGGGGATTGCAACCAATGCTGCTGCGAACTTGGAAAAGACTCCCATCACAATCAGAAAGAAGCAACAGCAATATCCAGCTTTCCGGTTGGCACAACGAGTGAGAGCGATGACACCGTTGTTCTGAGCGAAGGTTGAGACAGGAGTGATCGTGCCGAGGCATGCCAACATGCCGTTGAGACCGTCGGCCAGCACACCACCTTGTATACGGGACTCGAAGATGGGACCTTCGACTTCCAGTCTAGAGACATCACAACTTGCCGTGATATCTCCTATCGCCTCCATCATCAGGACCAGGAATACCGCCAGGAACGGAAGAACCATTGGACTAGCGACATTAGTGAACATACGACGCACGGTTTGCGGTCTCCTCACCCGTATAATGATAGCGGAAAGGTCTCGACCCAGATAAAAGAGGCCGGCTTGGCAGTTGTGATGCCGGAATCGTCAAAGTAATTGGTCGCCGCCGCAATAATGCAACCTACCAGTAGTCCGACGACAACAGCACACGATTTCCTGCGTTTGAGTCATCTGTCAGTTCACCTTCGCTGAAAAAGAAGCATGTCAACATCGGATTGTAGTATATCGACTCACATGATGGGACTCCCGAAACGTTCACACAGGATGATTGTTACGAAAACACTGAATCCCAGTCCAATGAACTCGGCGGAACCCCAGGGTAGCGGATGCGGTGCATTGTTGTTAGGACAGTTCTGGAAGAGTCCCTCTTCGGGGCGAGATCGGCAAGCTCCAGAGCCACCAGCCCAGTTTTCGAACCCCGTCCCAATCAGGTTGACCCCAATGAGTACCACAGTTGGTCCTGTTACGAGGGGTGGGAACACCCTCTTCAACACCTTCGGGGGGGCGAATGACAAGCAGATTTCCAGCAAAGAGCAGATACAGGCAGTGCCGAGAATGGCACCGTATCCCGCCGGACAGGGTAGACGCACTGGATCGCCGCCAGGTGTCGCTGGTGGCCCAGTTGGACAGAATCCCGAGTCGTACATCTGCGACAAACCGCCCAACGACACCGGGATGGTCGCAAACGAAGTGCCAACAACGCTGATCAGCCCGGTGCCGATATAGTAGGGTGTTTTGTAAATGTGGAAGCGGGTGATCTGGATGGCGGACAATAATCCACAGACTATAAGGCTGGTAGAGACCAGATACTGAGCAGTCTGTGGCTCCAAAGCGGCACCACCTGATCCTGATAGAATGATAGGCGGTGTGATAAGGCCAGCCAGCATTGATAGGGCGTGCTGAAAGCCGAGTAGCAGAGCAAGGAAGATTGGCATCTTGTCGTTGAGGCCGAAGAAAGGTGCGATCTGCTGAGATTTCTTCATGAACGGGAGCCTGGGAGTGAAGAGGAATGCATAATCGTAATCTCCGATGAGTCCTTCCCTAGTAGTGAACGTATTGACGATGTGCCGGGGAATATTAGCCACCCGGTCCTTAAAAGGCCGTTTGGGCGTCATGTCGGGGCCAATACGGTCTGGCTCCATGGTAGACACAATGATCAATATGAATGGGCAGGGCTGTAGATGTGTGGACGCTTGAAGAGCCTGTTGTTGCTGAGAGAACTGTGGCTTCAGAAACAGCTATAACGAGTTCATATAGCGCTGGGATGGAACTAAACGCGAGATGATGGCATCAAGCGAGGTCTGTGATGGGCGTGCCCGATCCTCAGGACGCTGGCTCTGAGCCAATCATGCATTTTCGTTACTCGCTTGAGTAGCCAAGTGATCATATAAGGAAAAGAGCTTCCTTGGGTTTGCAAAAGGTGTATCTGTCTGTAGCCTCATCGAGAGGTAAAGTACTGGTTGTGATTGGCGGTCGCTTGTTGTTACGCAAAACCTCGAGTTGTATGCTTCTGCCAAGTTGATATGCTGCTGTGCGCCGAGACCAGGCCGATAAGCAAGTTTGTTCGTATTGGCACAAATAAAAGGCTTCAACACTGCGTTCGGCGATCTCCTCCACTCCACGCAGATACAAGGCCTCAGATCTTGATGAGCTTCAAATCTGTGCACGTAGATGGAATGCTAAGGTTATGACCAATGGCGGATATCATTCAACAACCTATCCTTCCAGCTCACACTAGCCTCGATCTGCCAAGGATAATTTGCCGAAGGGTGGGTGGCCTACCATGGAGATGCCGATAGCTGCGGTGATACGAGGAACGTACCGAGTACGGTGTCGTTAATTGTAGATTGCAGTAGACCGCATACGATGACGACAACGCAGACTGCTCGTATGGCAATCAACAATGCGGCCGCCACGAAATGGCTACCAAATGCCATCCACCGGCAGCTTTGGGAGCTCTCATTGCTTGATATACTTGTGGTAACCTCTCTCCAAAACTTCCACCTCGTCCCCAGCATGAAGCCGAAAAGGGCCTGAATCGGCAGGCACAAGTTGCAGGCCCAGACATGCATTCAAGGGATCCCCTTCATCGATGCACCGAAACGACTTGAGCGTTTTGTCTGGCTCGGCTGCATGTCTTTCCGCTGTATCTGGGTCGACGTTGGGTAACCTGCAGCGTACCGTACGGCAAGCACAGTAGAAAATGTGATTTCCAATTCTGACTTTTTTCCAGTCGTCTTCGTTATAGGCACCTGGCCCATCCACCAGGACATTGGACCGAAATCTTCTCGCACTAAAGCGCGGGATATCCTTCTGTACTCTCCCAGCAATATCACGCACGGATGCGATGTTCAAGAGGTGCACTGGATAGGCATCAGCGAATCCAACCACTGGTTGATAGCCAATCTGTTCTTTTCTGGGCGCACAACGATACACTTTGCGGTAGCTATTGGGATCGACTCGGAAAAGGGTGACAGGGTTGGAGACTCCAATAAAAGGCCCAAAGTCCTTGGGCAAGTGGACGCCGTAGTTCAACCAATTCGGTAAGTCTTTCCAGACTTTGACATCTTCAGAGGGGTAGTTGTGATTCGGGGGAGGTGTCAGCGGTGCCCGAAAAGACCTCTCCCCCGACAGAAAACCAAGCCAGATGAGGAGGCGGAACAGAGAAGCGAGCGGTCCCACAGGGATATGCGGGTATCTCACCACCATCCAGCCTTGATCGATGCTTGACCTTCTCGTGGCTTGGTCAGGAAGCCAAATCTCCGGCTTGACAAGAGCCAATCTCTCCCATCCAGGTTGTCTGAGAGTCCTGAACGTCCATCTTGGCAT
Source organism: Phialophora tarda (assembly GCA_016109495.1). Classification (NCBI taxonomy): domain Eukaryota; kingdom Fungi; phylum Ascomycota; class Eurotiomycetes; order Chaetothyriales; family Herpotrichiellaceae; genus Phialophora; species Phialophora tarda. The sequence continues at coordinate 2,579,082 of JADWPL010000001.1, read as the reverse complement.
CTTCTCCTCGTCTGTGGCATTAGGTCGGGCCTGAGGCGTGAGCAGCTCTGCGAAGGCAAACTTGCGATCCCATGTAAATCCGGCGGCATCGACTTCAGCAACATCAAGCTCAACACCAGCGCAGGATTTAATGGGATGCATGTATAGGGCTTTGACCTTCCATCTCGAACCTTCAGGGCTCTTCCGCGTATCAGGTGGCTTCGCGTACTTCTGGTCCATCTCATCACTCATGTTGCTGGGCCCACTCAGAGTCACCTGTTTGTAGCCCTCGAGGGAGTTGCGCGTGCTCCGTGCTTGTTGGAGACAGACGAGGGTGACTGCGAGCAATATCGGCGGAATGATAACCGCTGCTTGGTCCATGGTGATGTCCTAGCAAGGCGGAGCTGGGTTGAAAGGTCGCGGTGGATTAATATCTCCCGAAGTTGTCAAAAGCGTGTTGCATCAGTGGTCCAGCAACTTCTCGGAAGGGACGATAGCAAGAGATTCATCGCAAGAAGCGTACTTCAAGCCCAAGATATTGTGTTCAGCGGTATTGGGTATCCAGCAGTGGAATGTGCCTCGAGAATGCAAGCCTTTGTTGCTTAGGAATCCGAATGTCGAATCCCGAGGCACTGAGCGAGGTGGCGAGGTGGCGAGGTCGTGTGGAGCGGGGAATGTGACTTACTGCTCCGCCGTATTGCGCGTCGGAGCGAAAGGGCCTGACCGAGTCTTCAATTCCTTTCATGACGTGTTTCTTCCACGTCCTTCCTGGCCATCAACAATGGCAACAGCTCCTGCCTCTTGAAGTCCGCATCGACCCGCCACAGGATCGACATGAAGGACAAAGTGCGGATGATGGACGCCGAAACTGATCCGTGTATGAAGTCGTCAAGAGATCGAGCGAACGAGCTCAATATGCCTGCGAGAGCAGGAGTAGCACAGACCACAAATGGAGGATCGAGAACCTGATATCCACAACTTTTCTCCTCCGTCATCTCACCATCGACTGCCAACGGTCACAGGCATTGAAGCCTTGCAGAATGCGACTGCAAAGTCGAGGGGCATTCCATCTGGTCTGTCAGCTTTGGATGCCATCCTGGTAAACAACAGCAACAACAAGCTTTCGATCGCAACACCCGGTATCCAACGCGGTTATGTTACCGAAGTATTTGGCCCTCCGGGCGTCGGCAAGACAACCTTCGGGTTGCAGGCCTCTGTTAACGCAGTACACTCAACAGAGGAGGATTCTCATGTGCTGTGGGTCAATACGGGATCGCCTCTTATCGATACCAGACTTGATGATCTGATGAAGGCCCACGCGATCCCCTCCAACTCGGAATCGCCTTCCTCACCACCGGAATCTCTCGATTTGTTGCTGGACGAAAAGTTCACCTACCTAGACGCCCACACACTGCCTCGCCTGTTGACGATATTCATGCACCCTCCCCTGTCGCTTCCTTCGTCACAGACGTGCCTTATCATTGTCGACGACCTGTCCAATCTGCTTCTCGGCGCCTTTTCGCGGCCTCCAAAGAATCTGAAGCCGTCTGCCCCAGCTGCTGTGAGGGAGAGATTTGAGAAGCAAGCCGCATCAAAGCGCTTTCAGGTTATCGAAAATCTCGCCGCCGCGATGTCCAAGATGGCCGCGATCAGGAATATTGCCGTTGTCGTGTTGACGAATGCAACCACAAATTTGAAGAGTTCTAACAGGGCTACGTTGAAACCAGCACTGTCCAGTCAAGCTTGGGAGTCGGCCGTCTATACACGCATCATGCTTTATCGCGACTTTGTGGACGAGGCGCAGCTGGCAGAGGCACATGATGTACAGTCTCTAGGATTGCGGTACGCAGAAGTTCAACGTATGGCAAGGAAAGACTTCACCACGAATCCAGTTCCGTTTGTGATCTCGTCAGGCGGGCTTCAGGAGCTGGCTTCCCTTGAAACAGTCAGTCAAGCCCAGCTTTTCTCTCAATTCAACGGCGTTGCGGAAGCCGCAAATGCCAACCCTGACAATGACTTACCACTCCTTCCTGCGGAGCTATCACAACCCTCGCAGCTGCAGTCGTCAACACAACCTAAGAAGCGAAAGGCTTTCGAGATTGCTGATAGCGAAGAGGATGACGAAGAGGATGACGAAGAGGATGGTATCGTATCAGATTCAGACCAACCCCAACTGCCGAGAATGGACTTGGTGTCCCGTGGAAAGGATGATGAGATGTTACTTGAGACACACGAAATGGCATTGCTGAAAAGAGACAGGTATGCTCGCATTAGAGGTTCAGAAGATGAAATGCCTCTGCCATCATCAGATGCCGAGGAAGATGTCGCCGGGTCACCCTGACGAAAATGTATTTGCCTCTGGGAGCGGTCAGCTCGAAGCGCTCCAAAAAGAATTCCAAGCTATAAATATGACCAATATACCATTCATCAGCACCTTGTGGCTTCTCTCTCTTGCAGTCGCCAATTATCAAACTTCCCCATTATAATTGTGTGGAAATGATGAATTCCTATCTGATAGCATGAATGCGTGCATAGTGGATAGATGGAAACGGTTGCGAATGGTGCTGCGATGAGGTACCGATATGTCTCCCTGGATATCTAACAAGCTAAGATATTCAGTTAATAGGCAGACTATATGAACAGGAAGCTGTGGCAAAAATTTCCAGTGCGGCACTGGCCCAGCTACCAGCCGTTGTTGTCGCAGGGGATCACGTTGGGCAGATTCTGTGATGGCACCAGCTGAACTCGGTACTTTGCAAGTACTCGAAAAAGAGTAGCTGGGGCCTATGCTTGAACAGCTCAAAGTCAGTGCCATCGCCGAGTCTGGCAAGACGACAACCATAATTCCGTGGGTTGAGCTGCTCACTCCGTGCCTTGGTAGTACGACAAACAGGCAGACAATAAATACAACAGCGATCTGTTGACCCCTCGGTCGTCATAGTGAGGCTGTGGTGGCGTCGTGATTGATGTGGCGCAGGTGGAGGGGTGTCTACCCGAAATTGTGACGTATGTGCATTCCTCATGATCGTCGTTGCATTGCGTCGCGCATGATCCTCCAACTGCCCTCGACTCTTAAAAAGACACAATACCTTTTACCTTCTCATTGCAAAGGTGATTGCATCCCTCATAAGGAAACACAGCTACAACCAATTCAGCCAGGGCTCACTATTACCCATAGAAGAGAACACAAACATGTCTACGACGGTCCATGTCAAGGGTATCTCCCACGATACCAGTGAGAAAGAGGTCAAGGACTTCTTCAGCTTCTGGTAAGTTCTGAAGACACCCGTACGAGGTGTAATGCTGATCTCTCTCAGTGGCAAGATCACCAACATCTCTGTTACTCCAGAGTCGGATGCCGCTGATGCGCCGAAATCTGCTTCGGTGACGTTCGAGAAAGAGACGTAAGTGTCGACAGTTCCATTCGTCCACGAAAGTCGGATCCTAACTATCTCACAGAGCCGCTAAGACCGCACTCCTCCTCGACAGCACGCAGCTCGGAAAGTCACAAGTCCATGTCTCGACGGCAGGCAACATCGATGATGTCGCCTCAAAGGCAGGTGCCGCAGTGTCCTCCTCGATCGGCGACGATCATATCGCTCAAGAAGACAAGCCACGCTCAAGGATTGTTGCAGAATACCTTGCCCACGGTTACGCTGTGTCAGACCAGGTGATTGAAAGGGCTCTTCAATTGGACCAGAAGCACGGGATCAGCCAGCGATTCACCAATGCCCTGAGCAGCTTCGACCAGAAGTACAAAGCAACCGATACAGCCAAGTCCGTCGATACGAAGTACGGTGTAAGCGGCAAGGCAACGAGTGCTTGGGGCGGCCTCACCTCCTACTTCGAAAAGGCGATGGGCACCCCGACCGGCCAAAAGGTCAGAGAGTTCTACATTCAGGGCGACAAGCAAGTCAGAGACGTCCACAATGAAGCGCGAAGATTAGCAGACCTCAAGGCTGGCAAGCACTACGAACCCGAATCTATCCCGGGAACAGACAAGACAGTCTGCAAGTGTGGCGGCGAGGAGGGTACATGTGGCTGCGCTCCGGGTCATTGCAATTGTGCTAGATGCGGCAAGAGCGACGTTGGTGATATCCAGCCAGAACCAGTGAAGGGCACGCAGTCCACAGTTTGCAAATGCGGTGGCTCGGAAGGTATCTGCCCCTGCCCAGCTGGTCACTGTGCTTGTGCTAGTTGCGCAAAGAGCAGCCCCGAGAAGACTACCGAGGCGAAAGAGGCCGCGCAGGCAAGTGGCCAGCAATTACCTGCTGGTTCGGTGTAAAGACGACGGGAGATGGTCGACGGTATCTTTATCAGTGCATGCGCGTGTCCCTCGAAGGGAGGCTCCAAACACCCATGTGATCCAAGTCGACGCTTGAGAGCGGAAACCATGCAATTCCAATGAAGCAGTCCGGAAGCTGGAAGTAGTGTTTGAAAATGACTCATTGGTTCACTGCCTGACTGTTCTATGGCCTCGAAACTCTTATTTTTGGCAAGAGAAGAATACGTGACACAGACCTCAAGTCATTTCTCGCCATTGTTTCGATAGAAGCTTGGGCTGACAATGATATTGCTGAAGAGTGCGCGGACAGTGACTAAGTAGTTTAGAAACCTGAAATTGACCCCTCCCTCTATTACGCAAAATATTGATCAGGACTGAAGGTTGAAATATTAGTTGTGGTTACAGTTTATGCACCACTAACCACTTGGTCCGACTCTTTGGTTGTGCAGCCAACACATGCAGATTAGCGGGGTGTTACTGGGAGGTAAATTGATCTGAAGGTAAAGATGTTAGCATTGGTGATTGCAGTGCTAGGTAAACTTGGATCTATGTTTCGTAGACACAGATGATCCGCGATGTTCATCAGGGAGACAGGCGTAGGCAGCAGTTGGGTGGTGCTTTGCCCACACCAAGGCACTACTTACACCGCCCACTGCCGCGACCCGGACACGCGACAGGTAAAACTTTGCCTGCGCCTGCGCCCCCCAAAGCAGCTCCCACTGGCCTTTAATCCTAGCTTCCTCCCTCTTCTCTGATGACCCCAGTCTTCACCCATAACCACTTGTTAAATTCTATCGCTGTCGTTCCGGACGATAGTTTCCTTTATCCTCAACCCTTTGCGCCGACTGTCGTTCGCCAGAGTATGAACAAGCCTTCGACCGTTTCCATCTTCCGCTTCTGTGAGGCCTGCGACGAGCCTGGATAACTGGGCCGTTCGCAGCGACGGCCACAGTGGCAGAAACAGCAAAAATAAATTCGAGATATACAATAATCAGACAGACCAAGGTATATTTAGCCGCGAATTCTCTGATGCTGCGTCACGGACTGAAAGTCGTCACAGACTTAGACGAAGACTCAGATCTGCGACAGTCAAGATGTGCTTCGAACGCCTCATTCGGCTGAGATGCAGCCATTACGAATCGTACCAGTTGGACAAGAATGGCTGCAAGTACCAGGCCGGCCGACAGTGCCCAAACTACGTCCAGCTTCAAGTTCGGGAGGACAAGAACCGTAGCTGTCCTCGCTGCAAAGCAAACTTGATGGCCACATTTGGGATTGCAAGTCACAGCCTTCGGTGGACGAAGTAGTCAAAACGTGGCGTCGCAAAAGCTAATCAGGACACTCGGCAAATAGACGGCAAACTCATGAAGGAGGAGGAGCGTTTGCGCAGACAAATTGGGATCATTTGTGGACTGGACTTGATGTTACTTGAAAACCTAGTGTGTGCTGTCCAGAGCGTTGTGCTGCATTTGTGGCGGCTTCTGTGGAGACTGAATTTGTTCTCTGACAGCCAGAACCACAATTCATCCGAGTACTCAAACACTCGATATTCTTTTGTGCATGTGCACTCGTTGAGGGATGATGAAAGATGACATGCCAGATGCTCGATTCAGACATGCAGATTAATTGCTTCCGAGACATGGGATTCTGCTACTACTCGTACTTTACCAAGAATGGCTTGCAGGGCGTGACATGGTTCGCAGCTTCCCATCATTTCGTAACCACCAGACGTCATACTCTGATGGTGGGATGTTTGGAGGGGCGACGTTGCGGCCTTGTTCTTTTCTTCGATGATCACTCTCTCTAACTTTGTATATCTTGCAGTTGACCTCACCCAGTTCTTCTGCTACAACACTTTCACCACGATTCGTTAACTCTGGAGACATTCTACGAAACTCCCTGAACCAAATGTGAGTCGTGTTTCATCCAACGGCCTCTGCCTCTCAGCGAGCCCTTCTGCTCACATGCTCAATAGAAGACCAACTTCTAGATACATTCAACACAATGTCTGCGCCAAATCCAGGTCGTCAGTCTCCCGACCCTGAACGCCAAACTGGTGCTCAGCAACAAGACCACCCATCCCAGCCAGGCAGCGGAAAGGTATTGCTATTGCCTCCTCCGAATCTTCCCTGACCAAACAACCCTGAGTCTTGCCCTTTCCGAAATACATCATATGTTACTGGTGTGATGCTGACGTATATTCGACACAGCTCGACAACTCGCAGGGCAAGGATGAGGGCAAGGATGATCAGACCGCCAACCTCTCGAGCAACCCGAAACACATCCTTGAAGACCACGCCGAGACAAAGACTGCGAAGGGGACATCAGCAGACTCGGCAAAGACAAGCTAGAGCTATGGAAGGAGAGTCAAAATAGAATGTACATGTACCTTGCGGAGGAGGCAAGGAGAGTCGTGAGGCAATGGTGAACGAGGAACAGTTCGCCTGAATCGAAAATTACCCGTCCATCTCACCAGTCCAGTTTCCTCTTCAGTCCCAAGCACACTCTTTCTTTATCACAAAGCGATGTGGTGACACCAAACTGGCCGAACCAGCCATTCTTACTCCATATCATGGAGGCCGTATCATGAAGGAATTGTGTCCCATCGAGCAGCCCACATAAGCAGAGTCAATGTCTACGTCCGAGAGAGTCCCCCTTCACCAGCCCGCGTGTTAGACGAGAAAATCGCAGGTTTTGGAATTGCTGTCGCCATCCACCGCGCAAAAGCCTCGCTAACGAACTGTAACCATGCCTCAAATGAGCGGCAGGACTGCTTCCAGGTGGGTGCCAGGCACCGACCAGGACACGGAGGCGGCGGTGATGTCATCTTTCATGCGAAGATGGCGGTTCGGCCCGTACTTAGTGGCTAATCACCAAAGGTGCGCAATTCGCGAAAAACGGCGCCCGAAGTTGCGTTGCTAGATCTTGATCCCTGGACATCTCAGATTATTTCCGTGGGCCAAGTCAAGCAAGCCATGTTGAGTTATGTCTCCGTGTCGTTGAACGCATTTCTTGTGTTCTATCTCTCTCTGTCAGCGTCCGTTACCGCCGCCGACCAAGATCCGCTCGTCAATGGAGAGTCCAAACGAAGAGGGTACTCCAAAGGAGAGCTTATCCCCGTCAGCTGTTTGAACAGAACGATGTGAGTACTCGAAGAAGCGTTGCTCGTACCGGGACTCACAGCTGCAGTGATACTGGCGAACATGTGAGTTGTGCTTGGCCGTCTGCATCTGCGAGCAGCCAGTTTGAGCTGCAACGGTGTCCTCACTTCCCTGCCTTGGAATCTCACGTTGCCTCGCCAGATCACCGATGACCATGGAAATCTGCAATATATACCCTTCCCTACGTGCAATGAGACGAACCAACCCCTATCGTTCGAGTACAACGTACCCCAAACACAGACCTGCACAATCGACGCCTTGCCAGATGAACTCTACCATCTCTTCGAGTTCTTCGTTCACAGCGATGTCCCCTTGACATGTCGCGTTCCATCATACCCATTGGACCAGGAAGAGCTTGGTATAACATCTTCAGTTCCAGATGCTGGTGGCGCGGGCGCTGATAAGGGCCTCTGGACACCCTTCACAATTGCACTGCAAGGGACATTGCAGCTGTCACATCTGCACCTCCACACGAATATAAATGCGTTATTCCACATGTCGCAGGACCCGGACTCGGCGAAGGCTACTTCGTTGCAGTCGTACCTGATTGCTTCGACCGCATACTCACTTCCGAACACGTCATCTTCAGTGCCAGTTGAGGGCTCCAAGATTGTTCGCAACGAGCCAGTAGTCCTCACTTTCAACGTCGGCTGGATTGATGGTGCGGTCCTACCTGGGATGGTGGGCAGACCCGTCATGAAAGTAACAGACCACAGCGTTGGCTTTTCGCTGTTGAGCTTCTTTGCTCTTGCTGCTAGTGCCGGTGTCGGAGCTATGGCCATGCTTGTGTACGAGCGGAGAAAGAGTGGGAGAAATGGCATTTACGGCAATGGCATACTAGGCGGAAATGTTGGCAACGGCATGCCGAGGACGTCGCGGTACGGCGGATACGGAGGATATACGAACAACTTGGGGAAGAGGGATTGAGAGCTGTTCGACATTCGCACATGGCCAGCACCTACAGGAACATTCTTGTCTGGTCTACACGTGCTCTGGGATCTCGTGTTGATCTCGACATGAAGGAGGTTATCGGCCTCCAGCGACAGGATCGATACTAACTCTCATTGTTGGAGGCATTACTCAACGGGTCACACGTGTCATACCCTCTCGGCTTCAGAAACTGTACAACACGAGGTGTCAACCTCGGTGTAGCACTTGACAAATCGAATCCTTCCCCTGACCACAGGCTAGAGGGGTATACGCCTGATCCGGCTACGCGATCAAAATCTCTTGTGGTAGACATGCCGACATTGGCCTTGCTCACGCACAAAATCATCTCTCAGGAATCTGTGGTCAAGGATGCTAAAGAGACTGAGCATAAGCATCAAATTGGATATGATAACTTGCAAATCGCTTAATAGATGTGGTACGATGCACAAGGCTGACGTTCTCGCAGTTCAAACTGGGTGTTTCGGATTACGTTCTATCTAGAGTTTCTGAGCGCAAACGCCGTGCGGCTTCGCGTCAGATGCTGGATGCTTCCAAGACGTGATAACCCATTTGAATTTTCAGACTCGATTCTTCGGCCTAAACAACGACTGTTTGCCTGATTTCCTGTTGAGGGTGGCTTATCAGAATCAAAGTCAGTGATCAGAGAATGTGCATACCCAGCCTGCCAGAGTCACCGGGCCACATTTTGTAACGCTCACTGGGCGTCGTGTGAGATGCACTCCAAATATAGCCGGGGCAACAAGGCTGGCCATTCAGGCGGATACGAGATGCCAAATCGCCCTTGAATCCCGCATCTCGAGAATATCTTACGCGAGAACCCATCCCTAGTACTCAGCCTCTTTTCACCCTCCCACGTCTCACATGGTTCTTCAGGTGGAGCGTTTCTGCCCGTTGCAGACATTTGTCGAAGGCTTGTACTAAGCCTGTCATGTTCTTACCCATCTCTTCGCTCACCAGGCCGAGCCTCACGACACTTGGCATCTCGGTCAGAGACCAAGGCCCTCCATTATGATGCAGGCTCATCAATGCTTCAGTCTCTCATGCTCTCCAAATGGAAGGGATTCTCACAGCTCTCACGAAGTCAAGCAGGCGCAGCAAGAAGCAAGATCGTGTTCGCCATTCCCTCCGCCCCACCTGTGCATTGTCTAAGCCTGTACAGCAGTATCTTATGCGTCTTCATCAGGGTTACGAGATCATTTTCTGGCCAGCCACAACAAGCTCGCGATAATACGATTATGCAACCGTTAACAACTTAGGGACCATGTATATAACCCTCTCTTAAGGGGCCTCAAGATGAATTACATGACCGACCCTAGCAGGAACGAGCATCTGACATCGATCGACATCGCCTTTTCGTCGACCTATCGTCCATCGTCCTGATCAACATAACGACGCCCGCAGCCCGATCGTCAACCAACACCCAGCGTTCACCCACCAAGATGGTCTCATCCACGCTCCTCTCGTTTGTCCCTCTCCTCGCTGCCCTCACTACCGCCCTCCCTCTAACTGTCCGCCAATCGGCATCCATCCCATCCATCTACGCGACCTTCATTGGCGCCGCCGACGCGCAATACACCGTTTCCTTCCCCGTGAGCTCGTCCTGGGTCCCCACAAACAACCCCCTCTCCATATCTCACATCCAAACCTCCGCCGGCGCGCCGTGCGTCTTCTTTGGTGTTGACGGCGCGGTCGTCACCCTGCCTGAGGGGGGTGGTTCCGTGGACGTGGGGCCCCCACAGACTATCGCGGGAGGTAAGTGACTTCCAGCTTGCTTAGTCCGCTCCACGTACGACGTATCAATATTAACCCAGTGCCAGGTGTCTGTGGACCGTACCCGGGGCGTGATTATGGGATGTGGTAAAATACCCAGGAGGCGATGTGACGATACGATATGAGTGGTGGGCACGGGTGGATTTGGGTGCCGCCGGATGCCCTTAGTCTCTTGTTCTAGTAATGCGGGAAGATCGTGCAGTGAGCTTTGCGAGGGTCGGAGAGACCACGGAATTTTGTCCAACATCGCCCCGTATTTCATGCTTGACGATGGCGTTGAGGTGGGTGGGTAAGTATAATGTGTTTTCTCATGCATGTTAGGGCAAGGAAAGATAAAAGACGCAAAGCTCAGCTCATAACCGAGGACAAATGGTCAATCAGCAGCAGAGGTCTCTCGATAAGTGTACTCCGTACAGGCACAGACGACGTAAGAGCTGGCTACTGCAATATCTCCGGTAGCTATCTGTGTGTGTTGCCATGAGAATGCTCGTCAACTACAGTTCTAATCAGAATTCCCAGTGTGCGGCGTCAGCGGTCCATCCTGTAACATCAAGTCGGTTGCCCGGCCCGACTCCAATGTCGACCGACAGCGCACAGAACATTACACAATCATCTCACCGATACCGATGGTAATTCACGCCGTAAGTAGCACCGTGCCAGTCCGGGCGGCGGGCAAATCGCGCATCCGTACGCCGGGCAGCTTCCCTTGTTGCCGCCGCCGCAGCTTGTCCAGGAGATTCTGGCTCCATGATGGACGCAGGACGCGGTTTTTGGATAATCTCGGGATATTCCAACTTCGCAGAACTCTGCATGGAGCTTCCTTGCGAGAAAGTGGGAGTATGGAGGAAGGGCAGATCCTTCTCCTCGAGTGAGAACGGGCGCTGCTGGGACGGGTTGTGCTTCGAAGCATGGGTGGTTGGGCGACCACCGGGAGGAAAGGACAACTGGTGGCTTTTCCGCGAAATCGCAGCAGGTTGCGGCGCTGCGGGCATGGTCAGACCTGCTCGAGGTTGAGGCTGAGTTTTCTGCTCGGGAGAGGGAACGCGTCGCTCGTATGATAATCTCGAAGGTGGCTTTGTTGCCTCGAGTGCCGGTAGTGGTGCCAAGCCCTGTTCTGTCTGGATTGCAGTTTGCTCATACTCCCCAATTTTGCTCTGACGAGTGAAGGTCGTCGGGTCGTCAGGCTTCGAGAACCGGCCTTCAAACATGTTCACCTCTGCATCCGATCTCCTGTTGTACACGACCCAGTCTTCAACCAGTGGAGTGTCCGGCTTGGTTGCTTTCCGCGCCTCGCGAGTTTCTTTTCGGTTGACCATATCCCAATCTGGTTCGTGTGGGACAATTTCCCAAGCCTTGTCGGCAGCGAGACGCCTCGTGGCAGAAGGCTCCATCACCTTCACCGTATCGTTGGGCTGGGACTTCGAACCGGAGCTACCAACCCTGCAATCAGCGTCAGTATCGTCGTGAATGCCCAGCCCATCGCGCCGCTGGACATCCCGTCCCAGCATTTCCCATCCATCGACTTTGGCATCATACGTGCTATCCTCGGGTTGAGCATGCTTTGGACCTTTTGGTCCATATGTCTTGCAGTCTTGGATCTCGGCAGCGTCTAGGGTCTCGCCGCCGCGATGACTGTCATGTTGGCTATAGGACCCAGACAGATACGGGTCCTCCTCACAATGGTATACTCGCATGTCCAGGCCAGACATCCTGGTCGCTATGTTGAGGATGGGCCGGGTTATCCACCTAGTGAGGAACACCGACTCAGCTAGTTTAGGTTCGAATTTCCCTTTGGGATCGCAGGTCGACGAGAAGATACGCAAGGCCAGTTTGAATGTCTGCTCGATTAGTTTGGGACTGATCTTGTCTTTGAATTCTGTTTCCTACGCTTTCACGCGAGTATAATTCTTTAGCAAGCTAGTGGAAGGAGGGGAGAAGAGAGATACCAAAGGCGGAGGCACTCTGATATACCCATCTCCCCGTTTGCAACATTTCCGCCACCATCACCATATTTCCAAGGTGGCAAACAGGAGGAGATGACTCCTCTTGGACGATCCGTCGGTCGCTTGGTTGATGCTCGAAGATCGCTCGAGCAGTCCTCGCCCTCCCGATTTTCGTGACTGGTGAGATCTGTGGTTTGCTCAGATCCCATGGTCGATCATGGAGATTATGAAAGAGCCAGATTCTCAGGCAGTACTAGGGAGTGCTGTCGAATATGCCCTGCAGACAGAAGGCTATCAGTGATTCCTCTAGGTCACAATTTCGGGCAGCTATCAATAGTCGAGACCATAGACAGGGCATGCCGCGGGTATAAATGAGTGCGGCGGCATAGGCTCCTACTGTCCAACTTGAAACCCTCTTTGAGACAGGGATTGGGACTCGGTCTACTAGGGGACGTCGGTAGGGATCCTAATGCCGGATTCCATCTGTTAATTTGGTGAACGCCTCCACTTCCGTGTCGGCATTAATTCAGGATCGAGAAGCCCATGTGTGGAGGTTGCCGTTCCCTAGAGTGCTAGTCGAGTTGCCCTATGATATCGCTGGCTCTCTTCGAACACTCGCGGAATATGCTTCCACTCGACAGGAAATTGAAATCATAGTCATCTGAGTCCAGATGCGAGTCAGTCAAATGCTTCGACCGAGAAATTGCAAGTCTGGCGCATTTGCGTCACCTTGGGAGATACATCATATTAATTCCTGTCATATGGTGCATGACTATGGACTCTCCAACACGACATCGAGGAGTGATCATTCAAACACGAGTGAAATGCCAATGTCATGGATACAGGGTTGGCAATGTTCGCGAAGCACGCTAATCCCTCAAGCTACAGTGCAGCACAGAACAAGTCCTTTGTTCAGCCTTTAACATGTTCTGTACTCGCATTCCTACAGTTCCGAAGGTAGCTGAGCTTTGTTCCGCTGCCGTTCGCTCCAGCATACAGTTCAGTGGCTTATCATGATACACAGCCCTCCGAACTTGTGCCTCTAGATCACCCTCGTCCCTCGTTTTCGAGAATGCGGCCGCGTACAGAGATGCTACATACACAAGGTAATCTGGACTCCGCAACCACGGACGTCGGAGCCGGGTGGCCGGTCCCAGGGACGGGGAAGGAGGACCGCTGGGCTTTCTCCCTTCGTAGACGGAGTCTGGCTGGAGTGGAGATGAATCGTGGTCAACCCTCACTGCATTCTGCTTCTACTTCCGCTGCCATTTCCGCTTCCGGTGCTGGTAAACATCCCCCTTCAGATATAGGCGAAGCGACCCCGTCTGCAGTATCGGCCAATGTGACGGCTCCCCCGGTATTTCAATGCCGACGTCGTTTCGTCGCACGGTCTTGTCCCTATTGTTCAACGGTGGAGTTAGACTCTGGTCAACGGTGGAAGAGAAACTGGCAGCGGATTCTTTCAATCATATCCGGAATGATGCAGCCCGGGTATTCCTTGGGACCAGGTCTGAGACTGAGACTCACCGGAATCGCTACCGCTAGTCCCAAAAGCTTCATCTTCGGAGGGTCCATCGGATGCATGCACACCATCTTCGTCATAATACCCATCATTCGAATCATCGAAAAGTAGGGCTGCAGGCCTCGCAGACGCTAGGGGGTTGTTGATATACCCGTTCCCCACGAATACCCAGTCCAGTTCAGAGTCAAGGGCTATCCTATCCTCATTGGAGACCATGACCCAGCCGTCATAGATCCTTTCGGTGCCCCCGACATTGTCCTCATCGCCGGATTCCGATTCAAAATGGTAGTCGCTGAAGGCGGTTCGGAAGCCCCGTGGCCCTCCGATCCTCCAGACAGACATGTCAATGACAATACGTGGCTGTGGGCCAGGAACAGCAAAGGGAAGATACATGCGGAACTTCCTCGCCCTGGCAATCGTCATGGATAGTATGCGTTTTCGAGGCATTTGAGCAGGGATATTTAGACAATAGTAATGATAACGATCGTGCGGGCAACATTAGTATGGAAGGGCAAACCGGGCGCATGAGACAGAAAAGCTCACAATTTATATCACATCATAGCCTGTTTGATCTCCAGGCGCTCATGTTATTCAGTAACAGCGTAAACAAGTGTCACGACTTCCACTGCAAACGAATGTGTTGATCTGTTCACTCCAATGACGGGTGCCTGGTAGAAACAGGCTGATTGAATCCTTCCAGCTTCGGCCAAAATGTCATCTGCGAACCCCTGAAGGCTTGGCGTGATGCTCAGCCTTGTTGTTCACGGTGTCCATGCCGGCGCACTGTCGTTTGGGCAGTACCTCACAAGAAGTGAGGTCACAAACATTTCATTTGATTTGTGTGCTAAGCAATGCAACAGCTTATAAGCCAATAGCCAATGTCGTACTCTATGGCAGGTCTCCTCAATTTGCCAGCAGACCCAATAGTTGATGCATGAGCATACATAAAACCTTGCTATGGTCCAAGGGTGGCTGCCCACCACAAGACTTGGATCAGCATGCAGTATCTCAGAACCCCTTCTCAAAATCAGGAGTGGTCAGTTCTTCTTTGACGAAGGGCCTAGTCAGGCGATAAGACCAGCCTGGCTTTTCTTTGGCGGACATCTCCTTGGCTGGCCCGACCCGTTCTTTCTTCTCCGGATCGCACTGGGTGTTCGCCTCTCTTGGAGGGTAAACTTGCTGCTCGATCGCCTGAGGGCTGCCATTTTCGTTCAATCTGCGCTCCCGGAGATTGCTGCGCGACAATCTAGTAATGAGGTTTCCCAGCTTTCTGCCCAGCGGCGAGCTGACCAAAGACGAACTTCTCTGCCGGGCCTTTGAGAGTCTGTCCGAGACCGATGATGCTTGACTGTCTGATCGGTGGGGAGATTGACTCGCATTCAAGTTTTCCGGTGTTGTCAGGGACCGATGACGGCTGGATGCTGGTGGAGCCTCGTCCGGTCCTGAGCTGGAATTGACCTCCGAGATCTTGCTTAGCTGAGCAATGGAAGGGCTGCCTGCGTTGAAATTCTCGGGTGTGCGGCGCAGCTGAGCCTGATATATCCATTTCTTACGGAGTGAGATCGGAACGTCATGGGCATTCGTATCCATGATGGAGCTGTGGACAGCCAAGCGAACCCCTCTGCGAGAGAACCTCCGTGCCAAAGCATCTTGCTTTTTCTTCTTGTCGGAAGTGGGCAGAACGTCCTCGACCGCAGCAATATCAACACCAGTAACCGAGGACAAATTTCGACCGTGTGCACCGGGTTTGAAAGAAGGAGTTGTATCGACAGTTCCAGCAGAAGATGTCGAGGAGGAGTGCTCGTGAGACTTCCTTCCGAGGTTGTGCAGATCCTTGATGGCGTGTCTGCTGGCGAAGACGGTCTCGAGGATTGCAAGATCTTCTTGGATGGTGTGAGGAGAAGACTCGGCGAGGCGACCGGGTGAGCTGAAGGATGTCAGACATGCAGCGTGTGTTAGGTCAGGCTCGCTTACTTGTGCATCCCATATTCCTTGCCATGATGCAGTACGGTACGCATGACAATCAGGGTGGTCTTGTTCGCCTCGAGGTGTTTCTGTAGCTCCTTTACATATCTCTTCTTGGTCAACCAACCGACTGCACTGGTGTTCGGGCCGTTAGCCTTTTGCATCTCCTTGCAGCAGTCCACTATGTCCTCGAAGATTCCTCCGAGGTGACTTTGGAGTTCGGCCAGATCTTGACCAAAGGCTTCCGTGTAGAGATCTTTGTTAGCATTGACTGCAGTATCGAGACTTCTGAGTTCACCAGCAAGAAGTCTGAGTTCTTCAGCTGCGTCGCAGATCTCGGTTGAGGTGCTCTCATGACCACAGTGCTGGCGTTGTTTGTTGAGGTTGTCATACAAGGCATCAGCCTGGAACGCAAGTTCGGTGAGGTTCGTTTTCTGTGCAGTGGACGGGGAAGAAGCGGTAAAGTAAGTAAAAGAGGTGGGTTTGTTCTCCGCTTCGGCCATGATGGCGAGGGAGACGTTGATGCTTTCGACGACTTGCAATGAACGTTGGTGAGAAGTGAGTTCCAAGCAAAATCAGGGGAAAACAAGTTGTAGGGTGCGGTTACAGTTGCTGGAGCCTACATCACGATCGCGCTCGCAACCCTCACCGCAGTAGTGAAGGCAGGAGGAATCAACAACTCAGTGAGTAAAATTCGCAGTACATTGGGGAAGGCACACCTCATCTTCACTGGTGGCGTTGGTTGGACTGGACTCTATCGCAGCTAGGCCTGTCACTTTCTCTAAATCCGCCTTCAAAGCACCGTTGGCTTGCAGATCTCAGTCCGAGTTGATCAATCTCATTGCCATCTCGCCTTTCGACTTGATATGTTTTCCTGCTCAATCCGTTCTATTCCGTCCCGAAGTCAATTCACCTATCCATCATACCACTTTTTGAAGTCGCAACACCTGCACCCGACACCGATGGATGTGTACCGATCGTGGCCGATGCGGAGGTTCCACCCACGACGACAGCGGGGGCATTCATGCTCGTAGTTGACGAGCCTCATGAAATGATCGAAAGCATTCTTGATCATTGCGATCTCGGCCTGTAGGTTCTCGTTTGCATCGCGGAGGCCGTCCTTTATTTTCTGGTTGGCTGATCGTGACTGCTCCAGCGCCTGCTCTTTGCAAACGATTGCTCTCTCCAGATCCTCGACCTTCTTATTAAGCTTCTGACGCGAAGAGTCGGGCCTCTGAGACTTGTTCTCCTCCAGGGCCCTGTTTACGCCCTTCAGCTTCAGCACAGAATCCTGCTCGTCAAGCAACTCTTGGTGCAAAGACTTGTTCAGGTTCTCCAGCTGAGCAGCCATTGACTTGGCTGCGTCAGCTCTACTTTCAGCTAATGCCAGAGACCTTGACAATGTTTCCACCTGAGACATTAACACTTTTTCAAATTCTTCGGACGCGGACTTCTGTTGGAGATTACGTGTCTCTAACGCTGAAAGTTGCTCCCTGATCTTTTCCCGGTCCAGGAGGGTCTGATTCATTTGGCTAGTCCACTGGTGGCGAACGGACATCATAGCGCTCCAGGTCATTGGATGGAGCTCTTCGATCAGAGCCACCAAGGCGCCGTCTTTCTCCACAACTGGCAGGTATCTTGCGCAGATGCCGATGAAAGATTTTGCAAACTCTCTATGTTCTCTGAGAACATAGATTGCGCATGTACGAAAGTCGCCAGACAGCGGGAGTCCTGCCTGTAATTCGATTTCAAACCAAGCCGACACCTTCCCCATGGCGATCTCTTTTAGTGCGAGAATCTCTAGCTTCTCTGCCGCAGCAAACAAGTCTATCTCGGAGATTACTTCGGCGTAGTCCTTGCAGGAAACCATATCGTATGGGTCTTTCAGCGCAGCCTGTTTCCCCAGCATGATTGCCCACTTCTCCTTATTTGTAACGGTGTCTGTCGTCTTGGTAGTGCCATCGTTGAGGTTGACTGTAATTGGCTTCCCCTTCACGGTGGTAAGGAACTTGTCCGTGATGGGAAACTTTTCATGGAGTGGCAGGTGAGCGGAAGCATTGGATGCCAGGGACTTCCGATAGGATTCTGGAACATCACCGTGGTAAACGAACGTAAGAAACTTCCACAGTGTTGCAGGTGACACGTCGTTGAGCATATAGGCTTTGCCTTCAAATAGCTACAAATCGCGTCAGTACTGCTGCATCCAAGGAGACAGATTCGACCGGACCAGTGATTCACACGCAGCTTGCCTCAGCACCCTTGAACTAGCGGCAACAATCGTCCTGTGAACAAAGAAAAACTCCCCATTGCAGATGAGGATAAGATCGGACCCCTCTCCAGCGGTAAGGTATCGCAGTAAGCTGCCCATTCTGAAAGCCTGAAGACAAAGCGTGGTTGGCCAAGTTTAGTTGGAGGTGAAGTGAGGTATTAGTGAAAAGGTGAAGTGAAGAGGAGGTGAGTTCCAATTCAGCAAACACCGTATTCGCTGATAGTGGCAGTCCCAATGTCAAGTTGACAAGCTTGGCTCGACTGCAACTGCCCCGAGTCTGCTTTGAAGAGTAGGATCTTACTGGGGAGACGTAGGTAGCCCTCCTCGAGCGAGGATTATAATGGTTCCGTTCCCGATGGATGCCCTTCGTTTCGGATGCCCACCACTCACATCAGATTCTGGTTCAGCCGAATTCTGAACAGGTTCCTGTCGCTTCAATCTTACTTTCTGTTACGACACTTGCAAACAGCCAACCTATATGCAAGTTCAATACCGCTAGGTCGATTGTCACCATTCACTTCGAGTTTCTCTCTTCAATCTCCATCCCCGAAGAGATCCTCCAAAGTCTGGCACATTCTCTTCTGCAACTCTCTCAATTCCCCTTTGTCAATTTTCCCTTTATGCTGGCCAGGGGTCGCCTCCGGTCCATCCTTTAAGATCACCAACTCGTGCTTGACAGCGTAAAACGGTACGCCCATCTCTCTGAGTTGCCTGTCGAAGTCCGCCGTCATAGCACACAACGCTTTGTAGACCTTCTCGTCGTAGGCTTTGAGTTCTGCTTCATTCGCCTTTTGCTGCTCAGCATCTGTTAAGGGCGGTTCTATCGAAGCTGTCGGCACGTTCGAACCAAGTGACTTTAATATAGCCGAAACTTGTTGCGAAGTGCCAGTCCTTCCCTGCTGTCGCTCAACAATGGCTTCACGACCTGCCCACCATTCTTGCTCGTGCTTGTGCTGCTCGTTGATCAGATGTTTGACTCTGTTTGCAACTTTCTCGTTGGGAACGAGATGGCGAGTGACGTGTTTCAAGGCTGCTGGCCAGGTAGTGATGCTTGAGGCATCCGGAGTGTCATACTTGGGGGTGGAGGTTTTACTGCGAAGGGCTTCTGCTGATGCAGGGGGCATTGGCATTCTGGTCTGATGCCGGATTTGAGCGGGTGTGTGTGATTGTTGCCGATTGGTGGACGAGGACATCTTGGATCTGTCGTGAATATTGGATTGTGAAAGTAGGCCAAGGCCCGGTATGCTTGCTGTAGCGATGTTGGCTGAATTCGACTGAAATGGAACTTGACTATTTTCAAAAATACTGGCATACGGAGCATTCTGGGATGTTTGGTATTGCGTCTGCTGTTGCTGGTGGGACAGGCTGTTCAGCGCTGCCAGTACGCGCTGAACCTCCGGGTTGCGGCTGCCCTCCATCTTGGAAGATACCTGGAGTAACTGCGATGGATGATTCCCATTGGCAGTACTGTAGCCTTCTGCAAAGAAGGACGACGTATCTGGCTGGTGAAGGCCACAAGATCGATCTGTGGAAGGGGGTTCGGTGGACGAAGAGCTGCAAGTGAAGGTCGAACAGAGGCCCGGCCCATCCAGCGACAAGACGCCGGATTGCTTGGCAACACTTCAGCCTTGCGTTCTGACGAGGCTGCACTCGTTCCTGGTAGCGGTCTTGCCCCATCGAAAGGCGCTTTCTACATTTCTCAGGTACTTGCACTAATGGTCCTGACTTCTATTCTACAGTTGCCCTGCCCTTGTCACCTTTTCAACAACAGCCTTCCAAAGACGGTTCAGGTCTTATTCGGCAAATGTCCCGTATTTAGTACCGAGGATTCCGGCCGGAAACGCAGGTCTTCCTCTTGATGGATGAACTTAAGAGCGTTGGGAGCAGGGTACTCCTTAATGCTGCACGCATGCGACTGGGCATCCATGCAGAGCCACCACTGGCTCCGTCATGCGCAAAATTAACCACCCTGTCGTCCGGTGAATCGCTCCGCCGTGAGTGCTTCAAAACCGTTGTCGATTGGGAAGACCTGTGGGATGTGCACAGTTGTTGATGACCTGGCTCGAATCCGGTGCTTCACATCGTGTGAAACCCGAGAAGCCCGTTTCGATACGAGCACAGAACTCACTTTTGTAAGCATTTGGAGCATCTAGGAAAGGCTCTTGGGCATACCTTTTAGCTCGAATGCATAGTTGACAGCCTCGCCATAGCAAGCTTCGCATATACGCATGTGGTGTTCGTTGCATCCAGTGGCTGGCTTTGTGCAATGCTGAAGGCTAGGTGCTTTCCACCACACACCCTGCCGATACCAAAGCAGGCGACGAGAGGAATTGGCTGTCAGGATCAGCTAGCTCCATACAGTTGCAAACGTCTCGCCGGCTTGTGCAGGTAGGAGTGAGAGCATAATCGAGTTAGTCATTGCTGAAGACAACTCAGCTGTGAGGTTAGGAAGGCGGCCTAAGGCAAGGCTGTCCGCGTTCCGCCAAAAGATCATGGATCCAACTCGCATGCGGCCGGAGCCTGTGTTGATCTTCAATATTGAACAGCTCATTGGTGCGGCGAGCATCAGTAATTGAATGCGACATGGTAAGCGGCCACGGCGGTCATTAGAAACCCATCATCGCCCCGTTCACCCGTCGGAACCGTCGGAGACTATGCTCCCGAACACAAGCACATATCTTCCCCCAGAAGCAGGAACAGGCCGTTATGACGACCCTACATCAGGTAAGCCAGAGAGGGTGATTCCAAGTCAAGCATGAAAATATAAGACCGCGCGATCCTGCGTCTCAGTCTGAGCGATGTAGCAGTGGCTCCATCGTCCAGATTTGCATCTTTCCAATACATCATCGCAACAATGTCAACGCGACCCGTCAAAAAGATTGTTGTTGTCGTCGATTCTGGAGCCGCAGGAGCACCAATGGTTCAAGCCCTTCTGGGAGCCAAAAAGTTCGAAGTGTCGGTCCTGAGCCGTCTCACATCGCAGTCAACGTTGCCAGAGGGCGTTAATGTCATCAAAGCGGATATTATCCATGACAAGCTCGTCGCCGCGCTGAAAGGTCATGACGCCGTCATCTCGACCGTCGCCACACTTTCAATCGACCGTCAAAAGCTTTTCATCGATGGTTCTGTCTTGGCAGGTGTGCGTCGGTTCCTGCCCTCAAAGTACGGCGTGGATACCTCTGACCGGAGCATTCGGGAGCTCGTTCCGCCTCTCGGTGAGAAAAGCGGGACCGTGGCCTACCTCAAGGCCAAATAGACATCCGGCCTGAGGTGGACGGCAGTCATCGTGGGCGCATTCTTCGACTGGGTGTTCGATACCCTGGGCGTCTTGGGCTGGAATTAGCTAGAGAAGAGCGTCACCTTGTTCGATGGAGGGGATATCGAGTTTGAGGCCACGAACCTTGCACAAATAGGCGGCTCGGTTGTCGCAATCCTGGAACACACCGAAGAGACTGAAAATCAATACATCGATGTCAACCGCTTCACTACCACGGAGAACGAGATTTTGAAGGCATTTGAGGAACTCGGTGGAGAGGAGTTCAAGATAACACATGCGACGATGGAGGAGTACAGAAAAGCGGCACAAGGGAAGATTAGGTCTGATCCGGGGAAGGGAGCAGTGTGCGTTCGGGGTGCATTTGAAGCGATCATCCTAATCATGCTCAACCATCGAGGGTACAGTGGGTATTCGAAGACCAAGGGGCTTTGGAACAAGAGACTTGGGCTGCCAGCAGAGAAGCTGGAGGATACTGTCAGGGCTGTTTCAGCCAAAGCTGCGGCTTCACCTTCGAAAGGGCAAGGGACGTTCCAGCTTCCAGCTTCCAGCTTCAAATGGACGACGCGATCTGCAGGTAGCTAGACTTGTACTCCGCCGTAGTGGTTCCCCGAAAAGGTGGGTCATCCATCGATCATGCCATGCTCGTTTCCGAAGCTTCGTTTTGCTATTGAAAGAAGTCTTCCTAATCGAATTCTTCGTCCGCTTCTCTTGTCCTGTCCGTGTACATTAGTTACTATTTGTCGAACCAGCATCTTACGTGTCGACGGTGTAGCAAAAGCAGGTAGACCGAACCATTTTCTCAGCCGCCTCTAAAATCGACATGAAGACTTTCTCGTTCAACATGTCTCGACGACCTCCGGCAGACACTTTCACTCGCTTTACCTCAACAACGCCTCATGCCACGACATTTACATATCAGCCATCCTCACGGTCGATAACCAGACCTACACCATCGTCCTCCTCACCCTCACCCGCACCACAAACCCCTTCCTCAGATCCTCCTGACCCTCGGTCACAACCACCCCCGAATGAGACGCCAATGGAAAAGGTCGCCCGTCTGCGCGCTGCGCACCGTGCAACCCTGGCCTCTCAAAATGCTTCCACATTTGACCGGATGATCGCCTCCGGCCGGAACATCGCCGACCGCGCCCACCGCCTCACAGCCTACGGATTGATCCTTTTCTCTGGCTTAGCGGTTTGTGTGACCGCCTACGGCACAATTTCTCTAATAGCACACTCTCGAAGACAGAAGCGCGCTTGGATAGAAAGGGAGCTGGATCGGTTGGATGAAGCGCGAAAAGCATTCTTACGAGGCGACGCGACGGCAGAGCAGTTGCATTTACTTGAACAGGAGAGAGCAGGCCAGGAGATGGAGGCTGCGAGGATGAAGGAGGCGGAGAAGAAGAAGAGCGAGGGCGTCTGGGGGCGGATGAAGGGGCTGGTTGGAGGTCAACTGGCGAAAGGAGAGATGGGGGAGGAAACAGCGCAGGAGAGAGAAAAGAGGTTGACGAGGAAGCAGAGAGGTGGGGAGGAGGGATGGATCGACGGTGAGGTGCAGCATGTGGCGTCCGCGCCCCCCTCCGCGCAGATGCCCGGGTCTATCGTCCGGACGGCCGTGGAGGTTGCGCCCAGCGAGATACCAGGGGTAGGCATTGACTCCAAGGGGCGGCCTGTCCCGGCTGGCAGGGTTGAGTACCTTGCCAGGAAGGTTGAAGAAGAACCAACCACAGGCGGGAGATCAGCAACGATGCGTGTCGGCGGCCCTCTGGACGTTATGGCCAGCAATGTGGCAGGTGCCGTTGCTGGGTCCTCAAGTACGGAGGGCAAGAGTTGGCTGAGTTGGATCAGGGGGGGCTCCAGCAGCAAATCTTCGGAGTAGACTTGAAAGGTTGGTATGGAGTGGCTTCACATTGAGAGGCTACCGGCATATCATTTGTACAGCTACTGTAAGATGGCGCTTTCTGTGCAGAAGGAGCTGCGACAACTTCTCAAATCAATGTATCAGAGTGGGAAAAACAGTAGCCCGCGTGCTCCCTATGTCGGAATTCCGCCTGCCCGCTTTGCGTGGTGGAGCGCTTCCCGTGAACAATAGTGCCTCTTAACGCACTCGCTTGCAATCGTAATGCATCGTAGTCATCCCTCATTTTTCTCGTAATAATTCATATGCAGATCTGCATTGCTTCCGCTCGTCCCATCAGGTCCATATAATGTGACTGTAATGCCCTGGCACCTTCTGCAGACACTTCTCACAGTCGTTGAGAAACCCCATATGGAGTCTCCCCGTCCTCGCCCGCCCACTAGGACTATAGTTCCCATCAAGCCCATATCTTCCACTTGTCCACCGCACGTCGTTGCCCGATTCATCCCTGTCCATCATCATGTCCATGTCCTGATCTTCGACCGGACTAGGCAAGCCATCGCGGCCAATCCACGACTCTTGCTCGATCATTGGGCTAAGGTTCGTGCGCAACGGCGGAAACTGATGTCGTGGTACGCTTGGCAATTCGTTGAGACGATTGTCGAAATGGCTACTGATGGGTGTGGGGACTCTTTCGCGCGCGAAAGTGTCCATTGCGCTGAGGAGATTCGAGTCGCGTTCAGGTGGCATTATGTCGTTTGATCGGGCGCGTCGGATTCGTGGCTGAGTGACGAGCGGCGCCGTCATGTCCATATCAACATCAAGATCCCCGCACTGTGCTTTGGTCGACGAGGTACTGCTGTCGCTTCTCGGTTGAGAGTCCTGCTTGGGCAGCGTCCAGGCCTCGTCATCTTGACCTTGATGACCTAGGCTCTCGTCATCCGAGGTATCAACCGGAGTCGGAGGTTGCTGGTAAATGGACGTGTAGAGTGAAAAAGACGCGGGAGGAACCGAGACATTCGGCCTACCGGGCGACAAGCGGATGGGAAGACAGTGAGTGGCCATCGATCTTCTTTTGGCATCACGAGCACCGAAGAAGGAATCGTCATCACCAAGGTGGTCAGAACGTCTTTTCCGCTTTTGCGGGGGAGGAGTCGACATGTCGAAGCGGAACGCGTCCGAGGTGGTATCGGCGTCGGCCATGGCGTTTGGATCGGCGTTGTTAGAAATGGACATCTGATGTTGGTTCTGAAGCACTTTCGGAGAAATACTGGAAGCGTTGCGTGATTGAAGGAGTTCTTTTATGTTTCCAGTGCGTTGAAGCAGGTGACAGCCCCGTGTTCAAGGGGAGTCGATCAAACGGTGGCAGTGTCGGGTGTCGACCACTTTGTGTGGATGAAACATGGACAATCTGGCTGAGGACCAACCAGAGCGCGCGCCAGAGCTCGGCGAATAGCCGGATCACGGTTGCAGATGTTCGGAGGGTCAGCTTTCCGTCAAGGCTTTGTCAATTCGTATAGGGGGAGGCGAAGTCACAGAAATAGCAGATATGAGAGTGTACGAAGACAGGGTGAAAGGAAGTTGAAGTCGACCACAAATATGCAGTTGGGTGATGCGAGGGATGATCATCAAGAGGCAGTCACTTGCGTTTGTGCGTCTGCCGCAATGCCGATAGCGAGCGCAAGCCACGATGTCACCGACGTCATGACCTGTGGCTGATTTTCAAGGTTTCACCTTCTAAGTACGGTGTCCTCGTACTCGTTACGGGCAGAGGGCGGCGGAGGTGCGGAATAATGGAGAAATCGTTTATCCGTGGCAGTCCAGACAGGTCCTTGAGACTGTCACACCGCCTTCGCGTGTGCCCCTCAATCGAACTTTTTTTTACGAGTTCCGGCCGCGAGGCGAGCTCAGTCATATTCCAGTCCTCGCCGCACGACGCCCTTTTGTGCCAGTGGTACGTATGAATCATAATTGAAGAGCTCTTAAACACATTTCTGTCGTTTCCACTTCCTTACTGTGTCTTTCTCATTTCTTCTCTCTCCACTGCTCCCTTCCTGGAAATTCCGAAGCCCTGACCTTTTCCTTACCAGTCTTCCATCTGCCCTCTTCACACGATGCCCGCAGCCGACGCTCCTACGCCCACTCTGGGTGAAGACGTCCGAGTTCTAGGTTACGACCCGTTGATCCCTCCTGCGCTCCTGCAAGCAAACATTCCCGCATCGCAAACGTCGGTTGAGACGGTCGCGAAAGGACGTCAAGCATGCAAAGAGATCATCCACCAGCGAGATGACAGACTACTGGTCATGGTCGGACCATGCTCAATCCACGACCCAGCCACAGCCCTTGAATACGCTCAACGGTTAAAGGAACTCTCCGAGAAGCTTTCCGCAGACCTCTGCATTATCATGCGAGCCTACCTAGAAAAGCCGCGCACAACAGTCGGATGGAAGGGACTGATCAATGACCCGGACATCGATGAGTCCTACAAGATCAACAAAGGTCTGACAGTGTCGAGACAACTCTACGCAGATCTCACGTCAATGGGCATGCCCATTGCGAGCGAAATGCTCGACACAATCTCGCCACAGTTCCTTGCCGACCTGATCTCTCTTGGTGCGATTGGCGCACGAACCACGGAGTCCCAACTGCACAGAGAACTAGCCTCGGGTCTCTCCTTCCCAATGGGTTTCAAAAACGGCACAGACGGCTCTCTTTCCGTCGCAATTGACGCAGTGGGCGCAGCCGCAGCACAACACCACTTCATGGGCGTGACGAAACAAGGTCTCGCCGCCATCACAAAGACCAGTGGCAACGAGGATGGGTTCGTCATCCTGAGAGGTGGTTCGAAGGGCACCAATTACGATTCCGAGTCGGTCAAAGCTGCACGCGCAGCGCTGAAAGCCAAGGGGCAGAGGGAAGTCATGATGATTGACTGCTCACACGGCAACTCGAAGAAGAACCACAAGAACCAACCGATTGTCGCCAAAGATATTGGCGACCAGATCAGACAAGGAGAGGACAGCATCGTGGCGGTCATGATCGAGTCGAACATCAACGAGGGCAGCCAGAAGGTGCCCGCTGGGGGCGGTCTCGCAAGCCTTCAGAAGGGCATAAGTATCACGGATGCTTGCATCAACTGGGAAACGACGGTGGAGGTGCTGGAACAATTAGCCGACGCGGTGCGGACGAGGAGAGAAGTGGTCAAGAAGAGGCAGCAGAATGGCAGCACGAATGGTGTTTCAAACGGCCATCATTAATTCAAACAATTGGCAAGCCGGCCACGGCACTTCTCACCCTCTCGTAGGCAAGGAAATCGACCCGGCGCACCGAATAGAAACATATTCAATGGCCACGGTTGGGGAATCCACTATTCCTGCATCCACCGGGCGTTGTTGGGCATCAAAAGCAGCATCCGAGCTAGAAGGCAATCAACAAAACAGAACAGCATCCGTAGGAAAAGGAAAAGCGAAGAAAAGGCGAAATGGATTGGGCATGTGTCTCTCTTCCTCTGCTTTGTGTGGTGTAACTTCAGGCATCGGGTACGGCACGACATCCAGGCATTAATGATATGATATCCAAACACTCGTCCATCACCTTTCATACTTTTCAAATCTAGCCTACGCAACTTCACTTGGCTACGAGGCGACAGTCAGGCATTAGGCATTACTGCCGCTTAGCCAGAGTGTACCCAACCTCTACGATTTATGGATCAACGTATCGAGTAATATACATGATCCATGCCCACCCGTCCTTCAGGGAGCGGAGTGGAGTTTGGACGGAATCGTCGTCTGAGCGTCTGAGATGTCAACCAAAATCCTAGCAGGTACAACACAGTGTATATGAGGGCGTGTCCCCCAGGCTCATTCCTTAGGCCAGAACAACTCCTCAGAAGGGTACCACTTCGTGCACCGGAGCTGGGATACATATCACATGGAACCTGCCTAGAAAGTCCAGACGAGACGAATGTTAACCGCCCAGTGCGTGTTCCAGGGCTGGTCACGCCATGAGACGAACCAGGGCAAGCCACTTACACGGGTGGTGGTTGGTGGAGGTAGTGCAAAGTCGGGTTCTCGGACAACCTGGCGCAGCCAGGGCATCAATCTGAACAGGTTGACCCGTTGCACGTCGTGGGCTGACATGCAGACCAAAAGCTTGTCCGAGTGCGGTGAGGAATGGATTCTTGGTTCCGCAGAGATCTCTTTCGTAAGGCGACTTGGGACATCTTCCAGCACGATTTCGGTACACGACGTTCAGAAATTCTCCTTGCCCCAAACGAAGCTGTAGCCTTTATCCCCGGCCTCGGTATACATATTGCACTTTACGTGCAATTCTGAACCCAGCCCCTTCGGTCCACAGAAGAACACTCCACATTCACCTGGCCAATGGAGCTTACGGACACCACGAAAGACCATATCCCAATTTGGCCGTCCGAAATTCGTAGGCGTCCGAAGCCCCGTGATAGCGTCCGTATCGCCGGAGTTGAGGACGATGTTTGAAGCTTGAGCGGGCGTGATTTTTGCTGTCAAATACTGTTTTTCCCAGCACGTCAGTCAAGGTTCTGGATCGAAAAGGGGATCAGGTGAAACTTACGGCATGGATCTCAATGGCATGGCTCTTGTCCTCGGTCTCGATGGCGGCAAGCAACGACTTAAACCACTCTAGGGACCCGAAGTCTCGGCAGATCCAGAAGAAGTATACCTTGCGGAGGCGCGTCTTTGTGGTAGACCGATCCTTCATCCGGTACCAGATTGACTTCAGAATCGAGGCGAAGGGGGTTACGCCGATGCCCGCGCCAATAAGGAGCACAGTCTCGAATTTGAAGACGTCTTCCGAGGCGGAGCCGAAGGGCCCATCGATGTACAATCGGGGAAGAAGCTTAGTGAGCTTCAGATCACTCTCGTCAGCTATAGGATTGGCGGACACAATTTTGGCAGTATCAGCTTTCTTGTCCCCGCCAGTTTCAAGGCCCTGGCATCCCAGAACTTTACCGAGTGCCTTCGTAAAGTTCCCAACCATGCGGATATGTACCGAAAGGTAGTCTTCCTCAGGTGCCGAGGTGAGAGTGAATGGGTGATACTGCCAAAGCGAGATTTCAGGACAGCACAGGAAGATATACTGGCCGGCGCGGGTCTTGACCGGCCGCTCCTTTTTGATCTGGATTTCGACAACGTTGGAGGGGTGCTGGATGACTTTGGTGATCCATGTCTTCTGATAGCCCCGGATTTCGCGGAGCGTCCGCTCGATGAGATAAGCGAAGCCGCCCGTCATCCAATACAAGTAGAACGAGCCGTTCCCGAAGAAATAGGGCTTCGTATCTGCGGGGATGAAACCGAAGACGCCGTGGATAGACCAGAAGATGAAGAATATAACAAAGAGGTGGTGTGTATTCCAGAAGCGTTCGTAATTAGCCCGCCGAGGTTTGTCGAGTGCGGTGAAAAACATCGCCATGATTGTAATGGTCAAAACGTAGCCGGACCAGCCAGGGCCAGTAAGGAAATTGAGCTTAACGAAGACGAGAAACCCTCCGTTGTTCTTCGCCGAGAGTTGGGCGACATTGTGTAGATGCGCAATGGTGTGGACCCATGTAAAGAAAACGATGGAAAAGCCCACGAGCTTGTGGAATGTGATATTTTTGTCAAAGGGAATGATCCCATTGAGGGGCGTCTGTCGAGCGAGGGAGATAAGAGTGCGGCAGACGGGTAGGAGGATGCAGGCGACGTCGAAGTGGAGGACGAGGGCGGCAGATCGAGCAATGGGGTATCCGTAGCCGTAGGTGGCGCGAGCATTGGTGAGATTGTCCTTCAGCTGGTAGTTCATGAAGCCAAAGCCGAAGATGAGGCAGTGTACGAGGATAAAGATGCCGACGAACAGGCGTCGCGATCCCTCGTTCACCATCCACCTATTGAATCTCTCCCGTAGATTCAACTCTCTAGGCGCCTCTCCGCTGACTTCTCCTGAGAGTAATATCCTCATCAAAGGTGTTGACCTTGTCCGCTCCGACATGATCGAGAACGTTGGTGCAGCTTGGCTTCTCTATCGCTGCTGAACGCTGATAACCTTGCCAGCGAGGTCCTTGGAAACTTGGTGAATACAGTGTAGTAAGTCGGCGATTGGCGATACGGCAAAGAATGGTAAGGGCCGAGCCAGCGGTGTCCCTTTGAAATTGTTGAGTTCCGTCTAATTAGTCGCTTGCCAGTTTGAAAGCGAGATGAAGGGAAGTCAGAGCCAAGCCAGCGGCATGATCATTTTCTATAACATTAGCAAACGATTTTATGCATATATATGAATGCTTGTTTGCTCATTCCCGTTCGAGACAAGGAAAGGCGTGGCCTGATAAGGGGGTTAGGATATGGTAAGAGGCAAGGACGTTGTCTGCGGCGGACTAACAGCAACCTGATGCACATTCGGCGACAGATCTGAGAAGGCGCCTGCCTATTAGGCAGCCGGGGTGGGCTGATGATCCCAAGACCAGAACAGTAGTAGAAACAGAAAATAGAGCACGCGCATGCGTGAAAGACTGAAGATGCCATGCTCAGGCCAGCGGTGGTGTGATACGGAGCAAAAGCGCTGAGGTAAAGCTGGGGAGGCGCGTTTCGAGTGCAAGGAGTTGAATCATCCAGCCTCCACATCTCGCTCCCAATCAGCTATTCAACGCCGTCTCTTCGATTCACTCTGCCGACCAAGGTTGAAAGATTGGGTATTTGATTGACTGGTTGGTTTAGTCGTAGACCGGGAGCTTATCAGCTAGATGGTACCGAGTATTTGGCGGCCACAGAGCACCTCGTCTTGGCACCCGCTGGGAGAGCTGCTTTACCGCTTACCCGGGCCGCCAAGGGGCTCGTCTCCCCGCCCAAGCTTGGCTTGCGAACAGGAATGTTGCCGCCCCGAGTTTCCCTGCCGCTCCTGTCCAGGAAACCTTCAATAATTTGAGCCCGCCCTCTGTTCCGAAGAAATTCCTATCCACAGAGCAGTACGCAGAAGATGCATGCTTGACCTTCTCGCCTACACCCGGCTCACAGTCGGCCGGCACTTTCAGGAGAACGAACAATTGGATCTGGAAGGGCAGGTATCGGGTGTATTCAAGTCAGAGGTCCACCTGCTAGGGCCTGTTCCATATCAAAGCCCTGGATGGCACCCTGTTTGTACCGATCTACCATCTCTGCAAACGTACACCACTCAACGCCTTCAAATGTATTGATCCACTCGATCATACGCTGGTGCATTCTCAATACGTGCGGCTTCCCGCTGACCTGGGGATGAATACTGAGTGGAAAGACGAACTCGTCATATGTTTCATAGAAGTACAAGAAATGCTCCTTCCAGATACTCTCGAGCACGAGTGGGTCTACGAATCCGTCGCTGCCGCCATCACCGGGTTGAAAAGGTGGCCAGTCGTCTAGATGCCAATTTGCCGGGACGTTGATGACGCTGGAGAGCTTTGGCATGGGCATGGGAGTCATCCATGTCAACGGAGAGGGAGAAGCAGAGGCAGAATCGGAAGATGGGATGCCAGGTGCAGTCTTCGCTTTATACATTGTCGTCTTGACGTGGTAGTCGCTGTAAGGTGTGCGCGATAACAGGCAATCATGGTGCATTGAGCTGTGGTCGTACTCGATGCTCATCTCCTCAAGTAGATGGATCGACTGGGGTGACATGGTCCACGCTGGAGCTGTCCAGCCTCGAGGCTTTTTCCCAGTGAAAGCCGTGAGAACTTGGACAGACTTCTCAAGAACGGCGCGTTCCTGCTGTACTGACAGGCCTGATACATATTCGTGTGTATAGCCGTGCAAACCTCTGAAATACCGTTGAGTGATCAGCGGGCGGTTCGTGGCATGGGTCACAGTATACACAGAACTTACATCTCGTGGCCAGCATCTCTGATCCTGGCGACCTGTGCCGGGAATGATTCCAGGCTATGCGCAGGCACGAACCAGGATGCTTTGATGTTGTACCTATCCCAGAGCTTCAGCAGTCGGTCGATGCCTACGATAGCACCGAACAAGCCCCTTGAGATGTTGACTGGATCAGCGGCTGAACCATCTTTGGTGTCAATCCTTCATTTTCTCTCATCAGCTGTGCCGGTGGAAGATGGATGGCCCCGCCAAGCTTACCATCCAGATATGGCGTCGACATCGACGCCGTATCCAACAAGCACCTTCTTCCCCATTCTCCAAGGCACATTCAACAAGCGATTGATGGCGACGTGAAGGAGTCAGAGTCACTCTGACTCGGTCATGGCATAATATCGTCCATATTGCACCGATCAGTGCTCCGTAGTACAGTAAAGGTCTAATTAGTGTCACAATTGGAGACGCATCGGTCACAGCCAGCTTATCGAAGTCCCGCATTGGGAAGTCGGTCGCGCCGATAAGCCACCTCGTCGGAACGCATTCGGGTGGCAGCTGAGCCGGATGTCCCAGGCAGGGAATCAGGAATGCGCTTGAGGGACGCGCAACTCACCATGTTTGATTGAGCATTGTGGCCACCGAGTGTCACTACCACCGACATGTTTGCCAGAATCAACTCTGCCTCAAATGCTTTGAGGTTGACTCTTCTGCCACATTGGGACGGTTTCACCCACACTGTGCAACCATGTTCGATATTCGTTGTGAGGGTACCCCTTATGAGATTGGGCTCCAACATGGCAAGGCTCTTGCGCCTCAGATACAGGGCAGCGTAGAGTTTTATACCTGGATGTTCAAGAAATATACCGCAAAAGACTGGAAAGATATCTTGGTGGTGGCGAAAGAATTTCAGGAGCAAATCCGTCAGAGGTGGCCGAGATATTATGAAGAAATCACAGGCATTGCCGCTGGCTCTGGCCGTCAGATTCTGGACATTGTTGCCTTGAACGTCAGGACGGAAATCGCGTACGGTCTTCTCGCGGCCAATCTCAATGTCCCGAGCGACGGATGCACGACGGTATATTGGAATACAGGAGACAACACCTTTCTCGGCCAGAACTGGGACTGGATGGAGGCGCAGAAAGCCAATGCCGGATTGATGACACTCATCTCCCCGGGACTCCCGACCATCAAGGTCATGACCGAAGCAGGGATCATTGGCAAGATCGGCATGAACTCAAGTGGCGTGGGTATCTGCATGAATGCCATCAGGGCCAAGGGCTACGACAGCACGCACCTCCCTGTACACCTTGCGATGCGCATGGCGTTGGAGTGTCCTACGGCGTCGCAGGCGGCAGAAGAGCTTCAGACGGTTCGAGTGGCAGGATCCGTGCATCTCTTGGTAGCGGATGCCGCAGACGCCTTCAGCTTCGAATTCACCCCCCAAACTTGCATTCGACTGTATGCCGATACCGAGCGTCGGATCATCCACAGCAATCATCTGATCGAAAAGCACGCGGGAAGTTGGGAAGACCCAGAGGATGACTCTTTCGCCAGGCTGCCGAGAATGAAACAGGTTACCGACGAAAAATTGCTTGCAGGCGGAGTCAAGAGTCTGGACACATTCCAAAGTATTTTCGATGACCACGAAGGATTTCCCGTGTCCATTTGCAGGTTCGAGCAGGGGATTAGTGAAGACGCAACCTTGTTCAACGTTGTCATGGACTTGGGAAAAAAGAACGCCACAGTCACAATGGGAAAACTATGTCAGCCGGACGGAGTGTATCGCATCGCATTCGACGCATGAAAGCTGAAGAAGTGTACCCTGCATCTCCATCATGCCGTTCATGAAGGGCGAAAAACGAAGAGCTCCTTCGCGGGTGCAACTTTAACCCTCGACTTTGTCACAGTACTTGGTAGGTACCTTAGATGCTCAGAAGGGCTCAGACGGGGCTCAGTCATGGTCTAATAAGTAAATCTCCAGGTTATGAAAAGGGCGAGGTAAAGTAGTTGTGATTAAGAAGCTAGGGCAGAAAAGTCCTGTAGTTATTCGTCTTTAGCTAAAAGAAGGTGCCCGTGTTATTTAGTATTAAGTAGAGGCGGCATCTGATTGGTTGGAGACGAGCCGCTATCAGGACCAGACGTCCAGACGTGTTACGTACCAATCATCTCCCTCTTATCATCCCCTCCTTCATGTCTGAGCCGCAACAGAACGCTTGATAATAACTTCTGGCTTCAATGATGCACGTCTACTGACGTCTACGTGGTCAGCCCTTGATAACCGATCCGGCCCAGAACACCTCATTTTTGACCTTGACCTTCACTTCACCTTCGCCTTCGGCTTCACCAATCAATCGGACGCGCCGAGACTTCGAGGAGCAGAATGAGCACCAAATACCATGGCGCTGCTTGTTTGACCTGTCGCCGGCGGGGGCGGAAATGCTCCAGAGAATTGCCAAAGTGTAAATCCTGTCTAGACAAAAGGCTGGACTGCGGAGGCTACGCGTTACGTTGGGCTGGCATGGCCACTCGTGGCAAGCTAGCAGACATGTCATTCGTGAAGGAGCAACCGACTTCGAAGCCAAACCAACGCGTCACTTCAAAACGTCCCATCCAGAAATCTCATCACACCCCGGCCGAACGACAATCGTCGGACATGTCACCTGTACCAGCTGCCTCATCACCCTCTTGCGACGCTTCTACCAACAACTCCCCCACAGCAACGGATTGGAGCCCAGCCCGGTTTGAGCAGGCTGCTATCGTGGATTTAGACCTGAGCCTTGAGCCGACAGACCTCCACGCCGATGGATTTGACGAGCTTCTCGACCAACTTGTCGATGACAATGTACCACCGAGAGATAGCTCCCTGTTAGTGCTGAGCAGCCCACTGGACCCTTACAACATTCCCATGGAGCTCAAGTACATCCTGAACTATCATCTTTTTGAAGTCGCTCCGAAGCTGTGCGTTGACAACACCACGGTTCGAAATCCTTATTCGCAATTCATACTTCAGCTTGCGGTGGAGAAGCCGCCTCTCTTGTATGCCTGTGCTGCCCTGGCTGCAAGCCACTGGAGCGTACGTCTGTCGAACGACATTTGCAAGGTGGATTGTTGGAAGTTTCGAGGCAAGGCCATGCGGCGGCTGCAGGAACAGCTGTGGTCAGAACATTGTGCGCGCGACGACGGGAACATCACCACCATTCTGATGCTTACTTTGACCGACATGAGCCTCGGTTACGCTTCGAACTTTGACGCCCATTTTGGGGCCGCGAAGAAGCTCATCGATCTACGCGGTCCCAACCGGACGCAAAACACGTTTGTGGAACAATATATTGCATGGCTCGATATCATGTGTGCCGCTAACAACCAACGAAAGCCGTTGTTCACCCCGGAAGATGTGGCTTCCTTTACCGGATCGACACGGCAGTGGAGTTACGACGTCTTCCCATCTCCTCCCGATCAATTTGGAATTGTCGCCGAGGTCGTTGCACTTTTTAAAACCCAACATGACCCTTTGCATCCCACACAGGAGGTTATCGCAAAGGTGCAAGGCTACAAGAGACGAATATTAAGCTTGCCGATGCATACCGAGAGAGGGGAGGGCTGGCTTCATCTCACAGAAGCTTTCCGCCACGCCATTGCTCTCTATATTATTCGGATCTTTCATGTTGAGGCCGATGAGGACGAGATCTCGTGGCTCGTACAAAGCGTCTTCTACCATTCCAAGCTCACCATACCTTCGACTGGATGGACTGATCATTTACTCTGGCCTCTCTTCCACGCGGGTTTGGAGGTGCGGGACGAACGCCGGCAGCAGTGGTTGCGAGACCGATCAGTGGTCATGCAACGAAGCGGAGGATTTCGCAACGTGGAGACGTCCATGAAGATTCTGGAACAGGTCTGGAGCAGTGGTGTTCTGCCAGACTATACAGATCCTCTACCCGCTGGCTCATTTGGCGCCATGCTCTTTGTGTGACTAACAATTCAGAATATTGTCCAAGTCCGCTCCGTCTTTGCCCGTGGTCCAAACAAACTGTCCATCTCACCCTCCTCCCCTCCCCGGCCCGGCCCCGCCCACACAATACCAACAGATGAAACTCCACGGTCACTTACAATCTACCCACATGACCGCCACCTCCTCTGGCGTGAAACGCTTGCACTAGCCTTCTAGCGGCGATTTCACCAATGAGATAGACGTTAATTTGGGTGTGGTTGCAGGTCAGGACGGGACAGACCGAAAGGTCGGCCACCCGAAGGTCCTGTACGCCAATGACCCTAAAGTCTTGGTCTACAACGGCCTCGGTGTCACCACGGGAACCCATTCTGCAGGTGCCCATACTATGATAGCCTTGACCTAGATGGTGGCGGATGAATTCTCGAATGGTCTCGTCATCATCTCTGCTCGGCCCATGCACAACTTCACGAACATACGACTTGTAAGCGCCGGTCTTTCCGATCTTCATGGCCTGTTTGACGGTCTCAATGGCGATCCGCTGGTCGTATGGGTGCTCAAAGAAATGTGGGTCGATCTCTGGTAGGTCTCTTGCATCTGCTGACCTCAGACGAACCGTGCCACGGGAGAGATTGTTTTGGAGAAGAAGTTCGTGATGCATGTAGACACTCTGAGCGTCTCCTTCGAATGCCACTGGCCCCGATCCTAGCCATATTTCGGCGTTAGGTCGACTTGGTTCCAGCATGTAGGCTTGGGTAACTTGGTCAAGAGCTTGGAACTCTGAGCTCCCGAACAATCCCGCAAGCTTGGGGAAAGCCACAGCTCCACTAGTTCCAAAGACATTATGCGGCCCTGTCTTGTCCTTGTCATACATCGCGTCGGCTTCGGCCAGCAGATCCGGGTTATCAAAGATCTGGTTATGAGGCACGTGGTCATCGTCGACCAAGTACTCGAGGGTCAGGATGCTGTGATCAAGCATGTTCGAGCCCACCCCAGGCTTGTCTACCACACAGTCGATGTTGAAACTTTGGAGGTGTTTTCGGGGTCCAATCCCGGACAGCATCAATGTTTGAGGGGACCCGAATGTCCCCTGGCACATGATGACTTCTTGACGGCAGTACACACGAGTGGACTTTCCACTGGATTGATCGGTGACTTCCACACCCACCGCTCGGGGCGTCGTGCCGTCAGAGATGATGATCTTGTTGACCAAAGTTCGAGTGACGATCTGAAGATTGGGCAGCTGTTGCTGTTTATCTCTGGGGAGGAAGCGGTTCGCAGCATATGATCTGATCCCTCCGCAGTTGTTAAACTGTGCAAGGCCCACCCCGACTGGGTTTCCCGAGTTGTTGTCGGGACAGAACCCAATGCCCGTCTCGTGGCAGGCCTGGAAAAACCGCTCGACGCCAGGCGTCATGACATCTCCGAAACCGATCTTGAGCGGTCCCCCCACACCGTGCTTCTCTGGGTCCGGATCAGCATACCTTTCGAATCCCTCGGGCGGCTGTGGTCTGAAGTCTTCCAGGTCCTTCATCAACGGCAGGATATTGCTCCATTTCCACGCTTCGTCCCCAGTTCGGTGAGCCCATTCGTCGTAATCGGCGGCTGGACCTCGTGCGAGCGCCATGTAGTTCACCGCCGAGGTGCCACCAAGTTGCTTTCCTCGGAGAAAGACTATCTCTCGGTTGTTCAGTTGCTTCTGCGGTACACTGGGCATCGCCCATATTCCATCACTGTCTCCGCCGAACAGCTGGTGAACGAACTTTCCAGGTACGAGAGCGTCCGGCGACTCGCTGGCATCCCTACCCGCCTCGATCAGCAGCACGGTCGCAGTTGTTTCCGCCGCCAATCTCGCAGCAATGACACAACCGGCCGTTCCGCCTCCGCAGATGATGTAGTCGAAGGACGATGTCTGCGAGTCATCTTCAACAGGAGATGTTTCTGTTTCCGTACTGAACGACATGATTGCCATCTCTCAATGACTCCCGCCTTCCCTCCTCCCTGGAGCTTAAGAACTTGACCATTTTTTTAGATCGTCCCCAGGTGGTCAAAGATATTATGCCACTGATGAGGCTAGCCTGAAAAGCTCACATGGGCTTTTGTTTGGAGCAGACAAAACGACGCATTGTCAGAGGCTGGGCCACTCACTGATCGTGTGCTCCTCAACAGCAGAGTGAGTGGAGACGCGGCCTGGCTGTTGACCTTCCTTATCTGCGAGAAGAGCCTTTTCCTGATCTGGGCGACATCTGCGCCGAGGCCCAGAATAGGCGTGGGAAAAGAGTCCGAGCTGCAACCATTCCGTTTCTGGTGCTGCGATAAGCGTCTTGAAAGCTTGCCGTATCGGGATATACAAGGAGCCCGGGGTGCTTGAGCTTCTGGACCCCTGGCTTCAACATAGGCCGTTTTGTTGGTGGATGAATCAAGACCACCAACGATCCGATGGAACGATCACTCGCGAGCTGCGGCTGCCGGGCAGCCAAGCTGGGACGGAGTACATACAGACCTCAATGCCCGAGAACGGACTGGACACCACCGCCGCAGGTGTGTTCGCTATTGCACTTGCATCTCTAAATCATTTCAGCACTATCACCATAATACACCATGGGTCTCACAGCAGTCTCGCCCGTTGAATCCTTCGCCAATGGCACGCCCATGGAGAAGGTGCTGGAAGCACTGTATCGAGACGGGGCCGTGCGCATCAAGGGCCTGCTCTCGCCCGCCGATATTGACGAAATCAACGCCGAGATCCAGCCCTACCTCGACGCCGATTTCAACTCGGGTCTGAACGTCTTCGCCAAGCAGACAAAAACGGTGTGTGGTCTCGCAGGCAAATCGCCAGCGGCAGTGCGAAACATCCTCCAACACCCGACGGTCAAAGCTGCCGTGGACGACGTGCTCACGATCACGACCAATTCCTGGTGGGGAGACTCCCGCAACTCCTGCACCAGCCCGCCGCTCCTGTCGAGCTTCTTCACCGTCCGTGTTGGGCCGGGGAGTGCCAGACAAGGCCTCCACCGCGACGACCAAGACCACCACGCCACACACGCGCACGGAGATCCGCGCGAGACCACCAAGCTTGGCTGCATCGTCGCCACGTCCAAGACGACGCGAGCCAACGGCGCCACGGAAATCGTCCCCGGCTCTCACGTTTGGGACGACGAGCGCAAGCCCAAGATGGAGGAATGCACCTATGCAGAGATGGATCCAGGCGACTGCGTCTTCGTCATGGGCAACTGTTACCACGCCGCAGGAGGCAACACCACGGCCGACGAGTTCCGCAGTGTCATCGTCGCGTTGTTTTGCAAGGGCGTCTGTCGTGCCGAGGAGAATCAATTCCTTGCCGTGTCCAAGGAACAGGTCGCAAAGTATGATCCTGACGTGCAGGATCTCCTCGGGTGGAAGGCCAGCGCTCCTTTTTGCGGTTGGACCGACTTTCGCAATCCCTATGACTTGATCAGGACGGCAGGGACGACACAGCGCGATCTTTTCTAGTTAGGATCCATCGGGCAGTAATATATTTTCCAGCTTAAATGAGAATGCTCATAGAGGTTTCGAAAACTGTTTTTGTGTCTGGAGCCGAGACAACCACATATGATAGAGCTGTTGAAACAGAAGAACAAATCGTCAGTATCAGAAAGGAATTCAAGGGCCAAAAGGTATTCAAGCCTAGTCCAACCCTAATCAATGAGTACAAAAGTATGGAAAAAGTCTTAGCAATACATTCCTGTACAGAAATTGGCAAGATTCAATTGTCGAGGTCGATAATCGACCAAACATCTTGCCTCGAAAATTAGCAGCCTTTGCAAAGAAAGGGCATCTGAGCAGGACCTGAGAGGACTGGACATCAATGAGCAGTCTCCGTCTCCTTCGAGCTTTCCAATCCTCCTTCATCGCCAGCCCGGGTGGCGGCGGCCTTGTTCAGCTCATTCAACGTTTCAAGCCCATCAATTCGGATTACGGGTCCGGTAAAAGTCCTTCGTTTCCCGCCCCACCAAACACACAATGTCAGCACCGCGACCCCCACGAGAACGACACTGACGTAGTTCATGTTCTCGACAGTCGCGGGCAAGAACACGGGGAAGCAAAACAAGACCGTCATGAAGAGGGTCCAGAGGATGGAGAAGGCGTTGCAGAAGGGACCTAGGATCGGACCCAGGTCAAACGGACGGGCCGGCAGAGTTTTGTCTCTTCCCCGGAAAAGAACGATGGCTTGAGGGATGGCGTAGGTGATGTTTAAGCCGAGGATCGAGAGCGAGATGAAGCTGTTGAACGCTGTCGTGGATCCGATGTAGATGGCCCCATAAGCGGCGCAGAAAACCATGGTGAGAAGGGAAGCATTGACCGGTACTCGAAGCGTGGGATGAACTTTGGCGAAGAAATGGGAAAAGGGGAGACCGTTGTCGCGTGCAAACGCCCACGTGAGTCGTCCGGCGGTCAGGAAGCAGGATATTGAGGCCCCGTAGTACACGAACAGAAGCCATACCGCCAGAAATGCGGCACCTCCTCTTGATTCAAGAGCTTGATAGAAGACCGTCAGGATGGGGAGGGAAGATAAGGAGACCTCTTCCAGATCGTTGCTCGAGAACATGAAGGCTATGGTCCACAGAAAGCTGGTCACGGTCCCAATGATCATGGTCATCCCGATGGCACGGGGAACATTCCTCGAAGGATTTGGCATCTCCTCAGCGATGTGAGTCGCCGAGTCGGTGGCTGTTGAGACCGGTCATTCTTGGTTACGGCGTGGAAAAGGGGGGATTTCCAGTTAATTGACATACCTAGATAGATATACATGCAGCTTCCAACGCCTAGGAAGAAGGCGATACCATCGTTCCATCCAGTCTGGTTGTTCCATTCTGTGAACACCGTGCGGCCGGATTGTTTGGTGTCGGAAGTTGCCAAGACTGTGATGAAGAAGACGACGAAGCCCAGGACAGTGGCGAAGAAGAAGACAATCTCGGTCTTGGGCATGAAGGACGGGAGGAGAACAAACAGGGCCACAGCGAGACAGGTCAACAGCAGATAGACCAGGTATACCTGCCATTGTGTCCAGACATAGTCCGGATTGAAGAAGGAGGCCAAGTTGACACAGACTTGAGCACAAAAGATGCAGGCCGATGCAGCCGTCATCCACCAAGCCATCACACTCAGCCAACCGGTGGTGAAAGCAACGACAGCTCGGTACCTGGGTGGCGCGACCATGAAGGCAAAGCTGCAAGCAAACGGTCAGCGGACATGCCAGAAGAAAAGTGACATGGGTAGCACTTGCTGGTATTGCCCTCCGCTGGACGGAAAGGCGGAAGCGAGCTCGGCCAATCCAGCATTGATGAAACTACAGGCGACTGCAGCTACCAGCTGGCCCCAAAAGACTGTTGGCCCACCACCAGCGAACAAGGGAGTTGCAAAGACGGCCGAGATTCCGATCCATGAGTTGGTGATGGTAAAGGCCAGCGAGATTGTCGCGAGAGTTCCAAATTGGCGAGGGAGTTCGCCGGTATGACCTTGAGCTCTCAACTGTCTCTCTTCTGCAGACAGGCCTGTCGCGTCGATGCTGGTCCTGGCTTGCTCGGTGATGCTTGACGAGACCTCGTGCCTCATGTTGGCGGGAGTGTTGTCGGATGCCGCAAATGGTCTCGTCACGGGGTAAAGAGCAGACAGAAATCGATTTTGTGACAATTTCTGGTCTCGAGAAACATGCCCATCGTCGGGGTCGGGGGGATTACAGGATATATATGCGCCTGAACCGAGAGAGGTTCAATCGACCAACCACGTTCAGAGTCATTCCGCGCTCTGTAGTGACCGACTACTAAGTAGAGAAAGAGTTATTGGCTGGGCCTTATCCCAGCAGCTTCCAAGACAGCATGGGAGCCTCGTTCGTTGCCGGTCCCGCAGCCGTAATCCGAGTCCGCCCAGACTTCCGCGTACCCAGATGTCAGAGGGTCTCCGATAAGGGATAACAGGGGCTCAGATGTTGCCCATACCAGGTTAGCCTCCTTGGAGGGCCCATGCGCGGCGTGTCGCTTCTGGCGCCCCACTGGCAACACCAGCGACTTGGGAGATAAGGTGTCTACCTACCTAGGCAGCGAGTGTGGCGCATACCTATACCGAGAAGGTTTCACACGATTTTCACCACTGTCATCCCGCTCGGGAGGAAAGTCGTTTAAAAGAAAGCAACCGCGTCACCTAATGGAAGAGATGGACAGGTCTCGGAGACACTTCTGCAAAACTACCTCATCCCTCCGCCGCTGCTTTCGATATGGCGTTCGTCAAGAGCCACTTTTACCCCGGGGCTGATATCCTCGGAGAGGTCTTCCACTGCAGCAGCTCCTCATCTTTCAAAGTCAAAGGTGCGCGTATCGTGGCTGTGGGCGGTCAGATAGGTGAATCCGCCGACTACTCGCCTTTTACGCCCGACGGCGCGGATGGCTCGCAATTCGAAGGTGGCCATGCTCAGCAATTCGACGTTGCAATGTACAATGTCGAGCGGGCCCTGGCTGCTGCCTCTCCACACCTCAGTCCCGAAGAACTGTGGGCAGGCGTCTACAACATGACATCGTTCCATGTTGGCGTCGTCTCGCAGGAGGAGCAACTGGCGATTGCAGCAAGTGCCAGAAAGTATTTCGGCAAAGGCGACAACAAGCCAGCGTGGGCGGCAATTTGTGTTGCAGCATTGTTCCCACCAAAGTGCTTGATCGAAATTCAAGTTCAAGCTGCTTACAAGGAAGACGCTTGACTTCTATACGAGGTAGCGTGTGGCGAGATCAATGGACTCGACAGGCAATACATGAGCAGCGCCGGGTTGTCGAGGAGAGGTCTTCCCGAATATTCCCCCCACGGTATCAGATTCAACCAAAAGGAAAATGGGCTCCCGCTTCGTCTGCAGGACCTCGCTCAAATAAGGAACCCGGCCTTTGGTATAATACTCGACGTCGACCTTGTTTCCCAAGCCGGCCACCGGACTGCAATGAATGGCCCCTATGCTCTCACCAGGCCAAAGGTCCAATATGTCAGAAGCCTCCTATCCTAAGTCATTGTCTCTCTGTCAAGCTAGAAGCCTGCACAGTTCTGCCGCTGCTGCATCGATTGGCCATACATGGGCGCTGTTATTATGTCGGCCGCTTTTTACGCAGGATTTGAGATAGGATCAAGAAGTTCAAGGCCGCGGAAGGCATCATCATGTCATTCATTGTCTTTGTTGTTGCCGTCATCGTCATCGCAAGTCTCATAACTGACTGGGACAGTTAAATGTTGCTGCTGCTTGCCTTGCTGTTTCAACCGTCTCTAGTTCGTTCATGCATTCAGCTCTGTCTGGTCTGGCTTGTCAGACGGCTGTCTCGCGCAGCACATCGACATCTTCATGTCTAGGACACTGCCCCTGCACATGGCATCAATTTTCCAGCTCTGTGATTCGAGCTCTGGTGTTTGCCTTGCAAACTGTGAGCCCGTTGAAGTTCCTGACACGGGACGGCCGAT
Source organism: Phialophora tarda (assembly GCA_016109495.1). NCBI lineage: Eukaryota > Fungi > Ascomycota > Eurotiomycetes > Chaetothyriales > Herpotrichiellaceae > Phialophora > Phialophora tarda. The sequence goes on along the minus strand of JADWPL010000001.1, from coordinate 2,536,836 downwards.
TCTGCTCGTCACCTGTATGTCATGGCCACTTCACGCTTCACTCCTCAATCTTTGCCCTTCACTCATCTTCATCTGCATACCAACAGTGTGAACTTCATTCTGGCAGCCAGGTCTTCAACGGCTTCACACTCGGTCTGCTTCCTGGTATCCATGCGCCTGTTCCCTTTCCTCCTGGGCAACCTCCTCCTGCCGAACGGGGTCAATTTCGTAGGTAGTCCCCTCCCTGGTGGTCGTGGCCTTGAAACCTTTGCCGTCCTCGTACACTGTCTTAATAATCAATGACTTGATGTCCACCAGCTTTATGGCCCAGTTTTTCTCCTCCTTGGGGATTCTGACGACAGTAGGGTGGCCTGCGATGCCCCCCTCCTCTCGCTTCCCCTTGGTCTTTGCAACAGCGGGGACTCTGTCAGCCTCCTCACTGGCATTGGCGACAGAATCACCGGTCCTATGCTCAGGTACCGTGGCGGTGAGGTTGGTATTCTCGGTAGGCTTCTCAGCAGGTCGGAAGGCGAGCTCGCTAGAGATGTTTTTTGCAGATGCCATGGCGGCGGCGATGGTGATTGTGATGGGCCTCCGTGTGACGCGTTGTGCCTGTCTTTCTTTGCGATCACGTTTAGCTTCTTAGGACGTTTCAACAGGCAGAGGTTGGAGGTACCTTGTACGGTTTGGAGAGGTCAAAACTCAGGTGGGCGGAAGCAAGATCGAAGTCGACGTCGTCCTGGTGAGCGAACAATCGAATATGCACTGAAGAGTCGTGGCCTCCCCGTGGCGTCATCGACATTCACAGTTCCATAGTCCCGCTAGCGCGTTTCTGTGACGGAATATCAACGGTTACCAACGCTCTCGTCAACGGCAATCGTTGTCTGGGGCGGGCATAAACGTCGTTGACTTCATCCGAGCCCTTGGTAGGGATGGCACAGAACCAACCCGCTAATCTGACCCCCTTCCCAGCGAGATGAAAACGGTATCCAGTGTCTGTGATTGTGGAACCCATGAATGAGCCATCGTTCGTGGTGTCTGTGTGTTGAATTATCCAACCATCGATCCCATGAAGAAAAAGACTTTCCCTGGTGCTCTTCAATGTCACGGTTGATCTCCGGCTTTGAGAAGTCAGGGCCAGCTCACATATCCCAGTTGGACGTGACATTTTTGGCTTATGTGACAAGTTTCACATGGATGGACACCTCAGTGTTCATCTGTGCATGTGCATGGGCAACTTGTAAGCCTGTTTGCTACTTCTTGATTCTGCAGAACAACCGTGACCGTTTGCCCACCTCTTTTCCACAGAATTCCTGTCCAACGAGAGAACCTTGATCCGTCATGCTGGCTCGAAGCGCCTTGCATTCTGAATGCTTGTCATATATAAGCCCACCCTCTGCTACATCAGCCTTGCGTACCTAGGTAGCTTTGCGACGCCTAACCCTGGCCTTAAAACACACTAGGTACATCAGTCTTTCTCTATTACCGATGTTAGATCTCGTGGAGATGTACGCCCAGGACTTGGGTTAGTGGAACTCCTTACAAATGGTCATAAGGATGGCCCGGTATCGGGCAACGGTCTGTATTCATGTTCATGCTAATTTGAATTCACGAGAAGCCCTGGAATTTTGCTCCTGGAAACTGTGCTAAGCTATCCCAGTCATCAAGACGAAGCGCTACTCTGCCGGCTCTGACTCTGGCCAATTCCACGTGAGAACTGAGGCCGACCCTTCATGTTCTTCCGTACTTGATCCGTTCTATCACCAGCTCCCTCCTCCAAGAACAGCAAGAAGAAAGCTCGCCAGTTGCAATTCGACGTACAAGTACAGGCCTTGGAGAGCGCACCATACCGCTGTGGAATGGCAATCGCACCTAGGCATCCACCCTACTTCTCCTGAAAATAAGCCCTTCTTCAATCCACCTACCAGAACGAGCACCACCCGATGTAATGTTGACACAAATTCTCCACATTCGTGGCTTGCAGAATTAACCGGTCGACCTGCTCACTAACGCCAAGCCCACCGATGCCTGCCATCGTCGTCTCGGGCGCAGTGCCTGCAATGACCTCCCTCTGCTTCATGTGTCCCAGGTCATCCATGCCGTTACGCGGGTCGATCGTGCCGTTGGTAGTATTATTCATGGCGCCATTACTACCATTCATGAGAGACTCTAGGCCCAGACCGTTCAGATCAGCGCGTAAAGCGTGGGTTGCGGCGTAGGACGGCGTGCCTGGAGCAGCAGGTTTGAAGTCGCGACCTGTGAGTTTCTCTTTGACTCTGGCCAAGACCTGAAGCGCGCGAGCGTTTTGTACTTCCTTGGCTTCTTGTGCGGCGGTATTGTTGGAATCTATGATTTTATCAAGGACACTGCCCCCGCCCATAGCAGGGTCGAGGATACTGCTTCTCCGGGGGCGGCGGCCGGGTGGCGCGCCGACGTGGCTCGTGCCTTGGGCCATTGCAGCGGGATTGTGCACGTTCTCCATTGGGCTGCGGTCGTAGTCTTCATGCTGCGCGCCCGGTGCGTCGATGATGCTTTGTCGTCGCTCAGAACGGAAGTGTGGTCGTGGCGGGGATTCCCGTGTGTTCAGACGCCAATTCAGTAGAGGATCATGAATGAAGGCTTCAAGTACGGCAAGGAGAGACTCCTTGTTCTCGCGAATGACGCGCATGACGTTTTCGCAGGTGATGCGGAACGAACCCTCGATGTTGCTGACTTCCATGGCGAAGGTGAGCATGCGGGTGAGTCGGAAGGGCACTCTTTCTGGATATTTCTCTCGGTGCATAGCGACCTCGAAACAGTCACCGAAATCGATGTGGATTATCTTGCCAGTAATTCGATCGAGCATGAGATTTGACGGGTGGCGATCGCCGAGGCCGAGAATATAGCCCACCATAGACATGACTGCAAGTGAGCGGGTGTAGTTCGTTCGGCGGTCAAGCCAGGCTTCAGAGCTCTTTGACTTGAGCCAAAGCACACGGTAGAGGTCCTTGCCGGTGGTGTTGTCCATCGCGTAGCCAAACACCTCCACTTTTTGCATGAGCGTAAGATTGTCGTAATCTGGGGCCATTTGCAGCATGATCCTATGCTCGATGTTGAGCAAGATACGTCGGGTCTCGCGGTAGTCCTTCACCAAGTTATGAAGAGTATCCGAATTGGGCACCCATCCAAGGAGTCCAGAGTTCTGAGATAGAGGAATCGCTGGGAAGCGTTGAATGTTGAGATGTCGCTTGAAAGACTCGGTATCATTGTTGAGGAGAGTGTTGACAAGGCCAAATAGCTGCATCACACGCTCATCTTGTCGAATATCTTCGTGGCCCTTCAGCAGGTAAGCGTAGGATACGCCATCTGAGCCCTTCAATGTCATCTTTCGAGGTCGTTGTTTCGATGGAATCACTGTCAGTACGTGATCGAAGCTCACAATCTTGGTAATAGGCTTGCCAGATTGATAGGTGCCTGGCACGGCTAGGTCGAGGTCGTGCGCATCCTTGAGGCGTGGCGAAACGTACTTGAGATCAAGACTCATCAGCTGTGGGAGTTGTCGGGCGATCTTGCGGAACACGGCGTAGTACAAGTCCCAAGCCTGGTTAAGGTCACCGATCTCCTTGGAGCGACGGAAGGCGTTGCAGAAGGCCCTAGCTTCGGCAAGATCGTGGCCAAAAGCCTGGGCAAATGAGACCTCTCTTAGCGTTTCAGCACCGCGATCAAGAAGCTCGTGAAGAGGCGCCAGCGTGGCCAGCATTCCTTCCACGTTGCCGTCGCCGAAGTACAAGCGGGATGCTTCTTCCAATCCTTCGTGCCAAAGCTCATGCCAGAGCACAGCGACTCGGATGAGCTCATGACTCACCAAATCCGCTTGCTCGACAAGTCTGAGGCTATGTCCTTTCATTGTGTCCATGATCTGAGTTGCAGAGTTGGCCCTTCGAGCGACTGAGGATTTCATAGCCACCGTCAAGGGATAAACAAGTGCTTGGGGGTGTGCTTTGCCAACTTCTGCTAACAGCCTATGCACGGCAGCCCGGACCCTAACATTCGGCTGGTTGATTCTGGCGATCAATTGAGGGATGACTTCCAGCCAGGTATCTATGCTGACAGACGTAAACCCCTCGATCACGACTTGATTCACTTCGCTGTGTCCACCGTGCGCAAACCATAGCGTCAATAGTCGGAGGGTGTCTTGCAGCGAGCTTGTTTTCGAAAGCGCTATGGACCTGAAGAATCCAGCGATGGCAGGAACAACGTGGCTCTTGATTGCCTGCTCCGGAAGGCTGCGAACCTTTTCCTGGTCGGTGTGAGAGGCCATCGACGTAACGACTTCAAAGTTTGCGAGGGCGTAAGCATGCCATGCTTTATACCAAGTCTCGTTGTATTGAGTGGCGAGTTGGTACGAGTTGAGGATGTCTCCTACAGCGTCTTGAGCCCGGGGACTCGTCCAGTCACCCCTGAGCAGGAACGATTGCCATTCTCCTTGTCGGAGGTAGCACTTCCCCAACAGTTTCGAACATTTCTCCAGCTCCTCGTGCTTCTTTCTTTGAGCGAGCAGATCATGTCCATTCATGTCAAGGCCATTCAGGTTGTTCAGTCTGTCATTGTGGACACCATTTGCCAAAGCAGTATTAGTCTGTTGGAAGTCATCAGCAAGTCGTGTTGTGAAATCACGTAGTGCTGTCAGTGCCGTTTCTTGGTGACCGGTAGCCCAGGTGAATTTGAGGCGAGCGTAAGCCACAGTTGGTGGTGCATCTACAAGATTGGCGGCAAGGTTGCCTCCACCGCCCAAGGATGACAGTGACCTTTCTGCTAGACCAATGCGTTCTGACTTGCGACACAAATTGGCGAATTTGATCCAGATGTCTGCGTTATCCGTCGGTTGTAGGACAAGCGCGCGTACCTTGAGCATTCGTTGCCAGACCTCAACGTTGGATTGGCATCCGAGGAGTCTCTTGTTCCAGAGCATCTTTAGTGATTCCTGCTTCTCTGAATTGCCCTCGCTTTGTTTGTAGGTGATGATCTCTTCGAGTTCCGCGAGCATTTGTGTTCGGACCACCACGCTGTATGCGCGGTTGTAAGACTCCCCGATTGTCGCAGTTATTTCGGAGTTGACGCCGTCGCGGGCCCGGACAATGAATGTTTGAGCGTCTGCGAAATTGTTACGCTGAATGGCCAGGATCGCGCCAAAGAACGCCCTGTCCGGTGAACTTTCTTTCATGACACTGATGTAATTGTCCATGAGATCCCACTCGCCTCTGCCCCAGGCTGCAGCTGCAGCAAGAGCAGACATATTCTTCCGATTTTCTGTAGAAGCACTGTTCCAGTGTTCTTGTGCAATTTCGGACAGAATTTTCCATTCGCCTAGAGCGTGCAGACATCTCATCTTACCCATGACGATGTCAAAGTTCTCCGGCTCGATCTTTTCGCGCTTTTGATAGGCTGAAAGAGCTTCTTCCCATCTTTGCAACTTCTCAAACCAAGCCTCCTTTAATTCGACTTCGCCGAAGACCTGTGCTCTTCGAAGTATGCCAATAGCAGCGTCGGATTGTTGGAGCTGGTTGTTGATGCTGATCAAGGCCTCTACACTCTGACTGTTTTGGTCTTGTTCAAACTCGAGTTCCTTATAGTGCAGAGCTTTGGCGAATGCATGACACTTGGCTGCAAATCGACCGAGAGTCCGAATATCAATAGGTAAGGACTTGTCGTCATGCTCCATAAACTCGGCCAAGTTGAGCAATGTCTGTAAGATATCTGGCGGGATGTGTGGGGACGTCAGAGCCTTCTCAATCGATCGGATGAGCTCTTCTTGATACTGATCATAGAGCTCAGTCCAACATGACACGAATGCAGAGTTGAACAGGTCTTTGGCCAGTGGTTGATACACACCGGCCAGACTTGCGCAAGCCCTCAACGCATGCGAAGGGGATTCCTTGAGCAGCTCGACACTGAATCGTCGCATCCATTCCTGCCAATCCTCTTTCGTTGACTTCTGGGACGTGTCCCAGGCGTTCTTCAAGTGCTGCTGATTGACCGGGAGCCTCATAGATGTGATATTGGCATAAGTCGTCTCCTCCGCGGTTGATCCATACTGTTCTTCTGGATAGAAATCTACAGGCAGAGCCTTGCCAGATTTGAAGTTCTCTATCAGTTTTTGGAACCTGTCGGAGTTTATCTGGCCTGCTTTCGTGGATCTTTCGACAAGAGGCAGATAGTGGACGAAGTCCTGCCCCAGATGATATATCAACGCGCATATGCAATCCAGCGCAGCAGACTTCAGTGACCGTTCGGAAGAGTTCGTGACGACCTTTTCAGGCGAAGACAAGATCTTTGACAGCGGATGAATCATTAGCGACGCAAAGTCTGAGACATTGACGGTCCGGGACAGTTTTCCGAGTGTATCAATCGCCGCACGACGAGCATTCGGAGGTGCTGCCGGATTTTCGAAAATCCCGACAACGGCAGGTATAATCATGTGCATGTACTCTTCGCCACTGGAGCCAAAGACCAAGAAGGTGTGCAGGATCCGGATTGATGACTCTCTTCTGAGATCTGAGTCGTTCTCAATCACACCGAGCATAAGGGGTAGAAGGCCAGCTAGGTAGCGACGGAATTCTCCTTCCAGGGACTTGGAGATCGCCTCGATCAGGGACAGGATGGTGGATTGAACCTGCCTGGACACGTTCCAGAACTCTCTGATCACCTCGATGATGTCGGGCAAGAAAGCTCGAATATGCTGTCGAACTATGTTGACGAGGACTGCAAGTTGATTGAAATAGGACTCTAGACGAGGCGGGGGTGAACTGCGGATGACGTTGAGAAAACCTGGAATGATCTGACCCAGGAACGGTACACACTTCATACCAATAGTCTTGAAGATGGTAACCACGGCGTCAATCACAGCGCTGTGATACTGAACAAGGGTGTGATCTGCTAATATGGCCTGCATGAGCGTGTTGATGACAACCGTTGGATAGTATTCTTCGTTCGATGGTGTCAAGCCTTGCATAATCAATGCGACATCCGAGATGGGTTGAGTCTCTGCCTTGCTTTGCTTTTCCGCAACGGATTCGCTGAGCTGTTGGTACTTGTAAGGGTCCAAAGCACCCAAAACGCCAACCAATTTGATGGCATCCGTCCTCAGCTCTTCATGCGCTTCTGTCTTGATGATGTTGATGAGGATTCCGAGGAGTTCAGGGTAGTCCATGTATGGGTCGATCACATATTGCGAGTTGATGGCAAGAGAACTCAGTGTCTTCATAGCCGCTTCACGCTTCTCATGCGAGGCGAGATCTTGTAGGGCATCGATAAGGATGGGCATGAGCTCAGGAATGTGTTGGACCATTTCCTCCCCACCAACGGAGGTGAGATCTCCAAGTGCCTTTATCGTAGTCGAAGCAACACCTGGATTCGTATCGGTGGCTTTAGGCAGGAGTGCAGAGACCATCGCTTCCACGTAGGTTCTGACCAGTGATGTGGCGTTAGACACAAACAAGCTGATCAAGCGTGCACTCTCTTCCTTTTGCTTGGCTGTGTTCGAATATCCCAACCCTGTCAGTAGGTTGACGAGCAGCTTCCGCAAGGGCGGGAACACATAAGCTGGGTTGACTGTGGTCAGTCTTCCAATGATTTCAATGGCAGCTTCACGAACAGGAAAGACCTCATCATTGACAGCCAAGAAGAGACAGCGTATGTTATCCGGGCGAGCCAAGTGCTTGTCAAATTTCCTGTCCAGCGCTCGGAGGACAGTAACTCGGATATCAGCATCCGGATCTCCAACAGCCACAGTCAGGAGCTTGTCGACCACCTCGCCAACAACTTGTATGGCGTTGTTGCTAGTCTGGTGTAGGATGGGGTCCAGCATGAATAATTGACAACAGGTTAGGGCAGCTGCGCGGCGGATCTCAGGGTTTTCGTTCGTGGCATAACGGAGCGTGACGTCTCTAACGAACTCGTTCAAAATATGGCCAGAGAAATCGAATTTTCCCAGAGTCTTGAGAGCTAATGTGATTTCATAGTCTTTGTGCTCGGCAGGCAACCCGCCGTAGTCCTTTGCAAAAGACGGAAGTGGTGGAATGCTGTTCGGAGGGCACCCGAGGGGTCGGTAGGGAGATCTGACCAGGATCAAGCTGAGGAGGTCCAGCAGCTTATCTTGGATGGTTGCCCGAATTGGTGGGATGTTGTGCGCCATGTCTTCGAGTGCTTGTTCCATCGGTTCTGTAAGGCCGCAGGCAAAGATGGGGTCAAGGAGGGCTTCCATATACTTGCTAAGTGTTTGTCCAACAGCACCTGCAAGCATGCTGATGCACTTGAACATGGGGCCCTCGTCGACCGCGGCTCGATTCTTAGTCTTCGCGCTCAGGGATTCTCGGATGTAGAGAATGATCCCGTCAAGGTACTGTGCCATAGCACTACCGACTGCATTTGCTATCTGGCCAATGGCAACGAAGGCTTGATTGCGTTCCTTATCCCGCTTCAGCTGCGCTTGAAGATAGACCATAAACTTGTGTAGGTAATTGTTGATGAACTCCAGAGGTGCATATTCCGCCAGGACAGGGATGACCTGCACAATTTGTGTCCGAATCCTGGGGTCCCGATGGTCCTTGAACCGGAGGACAATCTCGCACGCATTTCTGTAGAAGTCATGCATGAACATATTGCCCTGCTGCAGTAGCTCGTTCAGGATCAAGAGGGAACCGAGAGTCTCATCGACAGTCGTGTTAGGACGGAAGCCCTCGAGAGTTTTGGAGTATATTTTGGCAAACCAATGATTCTGAAATTGAGCATCTCTTGCCACCATGACACCAAAGCAGGCGCTGACGGATTGAGCGGCGGCTCGGCGGATAAGGTCTTTGGGGTCTCGCAGGGCGTTCCAGACCAGGTCGAAGATCTGCGGGATGAAGCCGTAGACAAGGGTAGGGGAGTTCTTCGCCAGCTCACGAATGAGTAGCACAGCTGCCAATTTCCGGCTCTCTTGCTTGGTCTCGGGTTGAAGCCATTCGAAGGCCGAAGTCAATTCAGCCTCGACAAGCTCTGCGGTGTATGCTCCTCCTGGCCGAGCCAAATGACCCAGAGCCCGGGCGGCCGCATCCAGGACACTGTAGTCATTGCTTTTCAATGCCGCGCGCAAGTAGTTCGAGTACTTTGAGGCCTTCTGAGCAGGGTCGATGGCATCGCAATCGATCAGTCGGTCGAGGGCGAGGACTCCGCCTACTTTGTCGCTCGTGTCGGGAGCCTGCACAATGAGGTTACTGATGCGGGTGGTGACTTTGTCGTAGAAGGTGCTGAAGCGCTCGGGAGACCATTCTGTACGGTATTTAGTACCTTTCCAGTCCGGCCCAGAGGCAATGAGACTGACCCCGCGAGAGTAAGGTTATTAAGTCGCGCAGCTCTGCTGCCGCCTTGTTCTTGACTTCATCGTTCTTGCTGCGCAGATCTGTGAAGATTCGTTCACTTGGGTCGGGACCCGGGCCTTGCTGCGCCATGATGCAAGACCATGGTCCTCACCGTGGCTCCTGAGCGCTGTCCGAGTTGGTGCTGAATAAATAATTCTGCAGAGCGTTGGTCAAAGAGAAGGGCCAATTAAGCTCACGTTGAGCTCATGTTCACTTTGGACTTTCTTTGGATGAGGGGAGGTGACACAGGCGCGGCTGGCAGTCATGCGGAGATCGTCTTCACGCTCAGATGTTGCCCGGCCTTGGCAGCGGAAAAACTCTCCGAGAGGCCTAACGGTGTCACCTCCAGGCACCTCTCAAGTCCAAGACACCAGCCAAGATGCTTGAACAAAAGCTACAGTGGTCGGTAACCTTGCAGACACTTGACAGCTCCATGCGAAATTACCCAGGCTCACCGGCTTTCATGAAGTAAGACTCTTTGGGGAGCACACGACTGCAAGTGTATCACAGCATCGGCGCAGCCCCTTTGGCCCTAATTATTTTCGCTGGCACAGACCGTTCCGCCCAGAGCGGGCGGGAGCGGACAAAGGACGACACGGAGACGCTGAGACGCTGAGCCTCATCTCGGAAATGTCGCTTGTCTGATCAGCTACTTTTCAATCTGCTCTGTTCATTCTTGGACGTCGACAATCCTCTGCGCGATCGCCGACCTTCACAAGTGCTGTGCTTATTCGGCTTTGACAAGCAGGAACAGCACCGAGCTGGCCAGGCGGCGTCAGCTAACAATTACGGTAGGCACCCCGATCCTGACTGGCAAAAGCTGTGGAAGCACTTTTCGAAAAACAACCCCCTTACGGCGTGGACTGTGCAAGGTTACTCGCCAAGCAAACACAATGTACAGAATTTGGGTTTTGATCGCTCAGGCCCCTGATCAACGCGAGACTGCCCATCCACAATCCGCTGACGACCGTCGAAAGCCAGCCCCATAATCGACGGCCGGTGCATGTTACTGACCTACAGGAAGCGATCTCACTTCACCGTCGAAAGACAGCCGCTCATGAAAGTGGCAGTGTGAATGTTATTTTCATCTGGGCGAAGAACGAGGCTGTGGCTGCTAGATACTCGGCCAGGACGAACTGGCTGTATTTTGAGCGAGGGCTAGCGAGGTTTCTTTGTGACGCTTTCAGAGGTTGTGGAAGAAGAGCACCCGTGCCGGCAATTTGTCCACAAAGGGGAGGAACTTCTGCCAAAAAGGGTTGAAGGTAATTGAAAGAATTAAGCTGAGATCTATGCAGGTCTGTCTCGCTGTAACGGGTTCTTGGGCTTTCGTTGTCCATGCGAATACTAGCGAAGAAAGGGTGATGTAGCTGAATCTGAGAGGATCCAAAGCAGTTGGATTTCTCTTGAACAACGTCCGGCTCACGAGAAACGCGGCTTTGCACAAGGCCTGAAGGAAGTGGCGAGGATCCTCGCAAAGGAAGCACAAACCCTTAATCTTGATCCGATCTTATTGCAGATCGAGTACAAGGTACAATGTCCAGATGCGAAGCTGCCATACTATACTCAGCAATGGCCATCAAACCGAATGTGAGCCGCCAGCAGCAGAGGGGAGGGAACGGTCAAAAACGGGATAACACATTGGAAGATGCCAGCAACGATCTTGGCCGTTGCCAATCAAAGCCATATAATTTGCTTTCGTCCCTGTCCAACTTCCAAGTAGCTCTTTGGGGCCGCATCTCGTCATTCAATATCGAAACTCGTCCCACATCCACAACTACTCGTTGCTCTTGGATTCCCTACCACTTTGAATTGACTCCCTATCAATTCCTGCGTGAAATCAATAGTGCTGCCTTTTAGCAACTCGAGGGATGCAGAATCCATAACAACTTCTGCTCTGCCCGAGTCGTTCCCTGAGCTGGTTGACTCGCCCTCCGACGGAGTGTATTCAAATATCGTATCCTCTTCTTTGTCAATCTTCGATGCGTCCTCGAGTGACATGAGGTATTGGAAGCCATGACACCCGCCGCTCGTGACGGTGACTCGCAGATGCGCCTCCTGAGACGACGTCGGACTTGATGCTAATGTATTCTTCTGGGGTGGCGCCGATGTGATCTGCTTCAAGCGCTTCGCAGCTCGTTCGGATATTGTGATGGTCATATCGTTACCATCGTCATCGGTACGGGGGTTCTGGAGGACAACAGTCGCCCATGCGGTGGATGTGCTAGAGAAGTGTCCCCTCGAGGTTACTCTCATTGATAGAAATTCTGGAATTGGTCTACTCGAGGACAGGAAGTTGTGGCGCTGAGTTCGGTTGGTGGAGAGGCGGGCTCTGCATGCTCGACATAAACGGAGGTACGTCGTGGGATCTCGGGACCTTCGCAGTGGTCGCGCAGCACCAAAAGCTAGTTTCAATGGAACTTGTGACATTATGCCGCCGGGTAAATCGTCTTTTAATCACACGAGTGAAGCTGTGCTGAAGATGGGCTGCATCTGGATGTTGCTGAGAGAGGAAGAGAGCAGGCCAGAGCCGCGGTGCAAATGACGCAGCAGACGCGGCAAAATGTCGGTTGAACCGTCGCTGACAATTACTTCGATCCGCCTGGTCGGATACGTTCGTTCCTTAATTCTCCTGGCGTAGAGTTATAGATGTGTTTTGTTACTAGAGAGTCGACGTGGGCGTAGGCCAGCTTTCTCCATTTCACGTACGATTCCATTCTTTCCTGTACGTTCTGTTGGGCTAAAAACTGCTGCATCAGGATAATCAGATCGACGAAAGTGGTTGGGCAGAGCTCGTCTACAGTAGAACTAGCCAGAAACTTGGCGCAGAGTATCCTTGGGAAGATTTCAGAAACGATGGCCGCTCAAGGGAGCACAGACGATACCATTGATCCTTTCTCAGAGGCGTACGCCCTCTCCCTCGACGCCACAGATCCCCTCTCCCACTTCCGCGCAGAATTCCACATCCCAACCCTGTCCGACTTGAGGCGTACGACCCTCGCGAAGTCCCCAGAGGAAGCATCCTCAAAGCGATGTACCTACCTCTGCGGCAATTCTCTTGGTCTCCAGCCCACCCGGACAGCAAGTCTAGTCACTTCCTTTCTTACTCAATGGCGGACGAAGGGCGTCTTGGGGCATTTTGTCGAGCACTCCGACTCTCCGCTGCAGCCGTTTCTGCATGTCGATGACCACGCCGCAAAGCTCATGGCTCCAATTGTCGGAGCCAAGGAGGATGAAGTCGCGGTCATGGGTACATTGACAGGGAATTTGCATCTTCTCATGTCGAGTTTCTACAGACCTAGCCGGAAAGGTCAAGGGAGGTGGAAGATCATGCTGGAGGGGAAGGCGTTCCCAAGTGACCACTACGCAGTCGAGTCGCAGATTGTTCACCATGGACTTGATCCAGCAGAAGCGATGGTCTTGCTGGAGCCTTCTGACGAACGTCATCCGATCCTGCCTACGCGACAGATTCTCGACGCAATAGACAAGCACGCCGCCGAGCTGGCACTAGTTCTTCTTCCGGGCATCCAGTTCTACACCGGCCAATACTTCGACATATCCACCATCACAAAGCACGCCCACTCAAAGGGTATTCTCATAGGCTGGGACCTGGCTCATGCGGTTGGGAACGTGGATGTGAAACTCCACGATTGGGATGTTGATTTCGCATGCTGGTGCAGCTACAAATATCTTAACTCCGGACCGGGGGCGATGGCAGGTATTTTCGTGAATGAAAAGTATGGTAAGGTCGAGATGGACAAGGAGACCGAACAGAAGTTCTGGCCACGACTGAGCGGGTGGTGGGGAGACGACAAGAGTAGCCGGTTCCAGATGACGAACAGTAAGACCGATGCAGAGAACTGACACAACCCTCGAGAGACTAATGTTTTGCAGAGTTTGCGCCCAGGCCAGGCGCAGCGGGCTACCAATTGTCCAACCCCAGCGCCCTCGATATCACCGCGATAATTGCGTCGTTGCAAATCTTCAACGAAACCTCCATGGCTACATTGCGAGCGAAGTCTCTCCGCCTGACGGCTTACCTAGAGCAACTTTTGGCCGCAATCTCTCTGAAACTGCCAGGAAAATTCGACATCATCACGCCCCAAAGCCCTAGTGAGAGAGGCGCACAACTTAGTATACGATTGGCACCCGGTCTGCTCGACCATGTGCTGGAGCACCTCGAGAACGACGGTGTCATTGTCGATGAGAGGAAACCCGATGTTATTCGAGTTGCCCCGGCGCCCTTGTACAATTCCTTCGCGGATGTCTTTCATTTCTGCCAGGTACTTGAAGCCGCTTTAACCAGTGAAGCGTCATCCGGGCCAAAATTAGCTGACGTCCCACCGGGACTGGCAAGCATTTGAGCCATCACCACCTGCCGATTGGAACATGCTGAGAAAGGCTATTCTCCTGACAGCTCCCACTTATGCTTTGCCGCTAATCTTGGAGTCTGCTACAAATGGCGGTCAGTCGGCATGGGTTTTCAGCAATTCCTGAAATGAATTCGCGGTTGACGCTGTGAATTTCCTCGAGCCTCATTCTGCTCGAACGACCATGAAGCGATGCCTCGCGTTGGGCACGTCCGTGACCGCCAGTGGCATTTTGGTACCGCCGACGATCCGCGATCAGTATTCGTTCAAGCGGAATACACTCCTAGTCATCCTCGCTATCACTCAGCTCCGCTTCCCGCCAAAGTACAAAATCGAATCGGCCGTCGAGGTTGGCGCGGATGTACTCTCGAATCATATCTTGATTGTCCTCAGTCAGATCGAAGTCTGGATCGGCGGCCATCAGCAACAAATTGAAGCCTTTCTGGTGTTCTGAGTCGAGGCTCATTAAGAACTCCATGATCTGGTCAGAGTGGAACTGAGTCATGGCATAAAGCGTTAGGTTCTTTAGATGCTTGAGCTGAGCAAGCGGTGGTAGAATGTCCGCCGAGACTTCGCCGCCACTGGTCCAGAAGTCTTCAAGGAGTGGGAGGCTAAGTGCAAGAGCAATGATGTGCTCTTCTGTGAATTCGTCAGACACATCCTTCAGAGCCAGCTCTCGCAGATTAGTCAGATTGCAGAGTCCCTCGACCATGATCTGAAGATCGTCAGGCGTGGTATCCTCTCCGTTCCCCTTGAGACACACCGACTCGAGTGACGTCTGCCCTGCAAGTGCGCTGTGGAAGAGCTGGGCATTGACGTTGCGGACTGTATAGCCCTCAAGAGAAAGCCTGGTCAGTTTGACATTCGGGGAATGCAGTACACGAGAGAGTAGCGCAGGTCCATCGAAGAACTTTTTCAGGCTGAGATCTCGAAGCTCTGTGCACGAGCCAAGCCATTCGGCCACCTCGAGAAACACGTCGTTTTGGAGCTCTTCAAGTCGGACGGTGCCATAATTGTCATCCAGCTTGAGTGTATGTATGGAAGTGCAATCTTTCAGCGCATTCAAGTTCCTCACAGCATCTTCGTTGAGATTTCCCAGGTCCAGCTCCTGCAGCTTTCTGTGTCGTCCGAGTGCTTGGAATGAGAGCTTCCCAATATTGTTGAAGCTGATCATCTCGAAATAGGTCAGAGTATCTGGCTTGAGCTGAGTGAGGAATGCTGCAAATAGTTCGTCTGCGTCTGGAGACATCCACTCGTGAAGAGTCAGGTTCCGGAAATTCTCGCAGTTCTCGGCAATCGCTTGACCCGCGCCATTCACCAGTGCATCGCCCTTCCATAGGACCATTGTCTCGAGTCTCGGCGAACGCGAAATCCATCTTGATAAGAATCCTGGGCTGATGTGGCCGTCAATCTCCTCAAGCAGTGTTGTCTTCGCGGTGACAGCCTCTCCAATGGCGTTGACCGTGGCAACAATATCCACGATTTGCCTCCTGTACTCCGTCTTGGGGAAATGGAAAGGACGAAGTCTACCTGCGAAAAAGGCTGTTCGAATAGGTCCGGTGAAATTCATGTCATCGAGCATCAGTGATAAGTTCCGAAAGTCCAGGGTCTTGATGTAACGGCAGTAGGGTTTGTAGGTGAGGTCGTCATCGAGACTAGAGAGCGTGATCGAGCGCCATAACACCGTCCACCTGCGGAAGAACTGGGCATGTTCCGCATGTTTTGTAAGGTAGTCACCGGGTCGCTGTTTGAAATCCATGTCGTCTCTTTGCTCAAATGCTGGTGAATACTGATGTAACCTGAAGCGCATTAGTCTGGCAGGTCCAGTTCCATGCTCTGACAACGCAAACTCACTGGTAGATTGTTCGGAGTGCTGGATCTGCAAATGACTTTGAGCTAAGAGCGCACTTGAACAGCGAGCCGAAGTCCCTGTCATGTCCGAGTTCCTGGCATATCATAGACAGAATCTCGTCAGGCAGGCTCTTGCCTTGATACGAAGCCATGCTCGGGTGTTTGGTTGGCTGTGATCGAGTTATCCTAAGGCTTGACAGAGATCCACAACAGAGAGGTCACCATGGATCGAGAGGACAGTCAGGACGCAAAGAGAAGCGGTGACATATCAAACTGTTTCGATACAGGTCTATTGGCCAAGCGAGAAATGTTGATGGTTGGATGATTGTTGACCCATTGAGGCTCGCTGCGAGTCTCCAGGCGGCGTGCGCGATGACGTCAACGCGTCGTCTCCCGAGTTTGCGATTTCGCGCGTTGAAGTCGCGGTTCGCTGTGGCAGCGCAGACGAGGCGGAACAGCGCGTCCCTCAGACGAGATGACCGTCAATGCCGACTCTCCTGTTTACTGTCGCTCCCTCTGCGGTGGTGCACCTTCACGACTTCCTCACCTGCCTGGCAAAATTCGACGAAGATGTCTCGCTTGAGGCTACACCTCAATTCGTAAGTCGTCGTTCTGGAATGGACGGACAACTTGCCCCTCCTCGACTAACGGGATAAGCTGCGGTTCTGGAGTCTGAACATATCCAAAACTGCTCATGCCGCATTCACACTCGATTCCTCTTTCTTCACCAAATACCATTTCTCGCTTGGTACGAGGACTGCATCCGGTCCTGCTCCGCAGAAGCATTGGTCATGCAAAATCCAGAATCGGGTAAAGTGCCTCACACCCGGCACCTGCGCAAGTCTCTGATCGTGGTAGGCACTTCTGTCCATCTTCAAACGCCGACTAGGCGATCGAGATAAAGAAGGTGGGCTCGAAACATGCGATTGCGAGTTGCAGGCCAATCCAGATCAAGCGGAATGCCGATTGGTCTTTCGACTAAACTGCCGGCAAGGCATAATCAAGACGTATCGACTGTCCTACGAGCCTGGGGAGATCATGCATGCGGCTTTTGACAAGCTGGGATCGACCAACTACTGGACTGCATCTTCGCGGACTCTCAGGGACGTGGTGGAATACTTCGGGCCCAAGACTGATCAATTGGATTGGTACTTTCAGAATGGAAAGGTGACCTTCACCAGCTATACCGAGAAGATTCAAGCTGGCAGAGGTCTGTGATCCTTGTACGGCCGCCAGCACTGGTGACTGACCGAAGCGCAGAAATTCTCAAGCAACCCATGCATACTTCTGTTGCTGTAGAGCGAAAAGACTTCAACGATTTCAATGTGCAGGAAGGCCTTCATATTGGCACGATGGTCAAGGACTTCCGATCCATCATAGCTCATGCGGAGACTATGCGCACTCCGGTCACAGCAAGATACTCACGAGGCAACCGACCAATGCAGATCAGTTATGGGGAAGGTGGCCTTGCAGCGGAATTTACGCTGATGACCAGAGGGTCGACAAACGTCCCAAGCAATGCTTCAAACGCGTCAACTAGAAGCACACCTGCACGAGATCTTTCCATGCGTCCGGCATCACGCAACTCTGAGACTCCAGCTGCAACCTCACGAAGTGTTCAGGCGAATCCTCGACCGGCAGCGGACGCAGGGGGGACCATGCCTCCTCCAGCAATGGCTACGTTCCTAGATAGAGAGAACGCGGCACAACCGCCACCCGCCCAGACTGATCCACTAAACTCTGCCGCTGCAGTTCCTTCAGCAAGCATCGATCCAAACAGTCTTTTTATCCCAGCTGACGAGGACGACCGACAATGGGATGAGCCCAACTTTGAGCAAGAGCCAGACATCGTGACATGGGACAATACGGCGGACAATGCTGCCTCCACATACACCTCGACGCGCCGCATTCGAGATTCGGAGATGCATTCTTTTGCCTCCGTGCAGGAACAAGAGCAGCAACAAAGCAGCAGGAGTCGTACGACGAGATCGAGGTTTCCGGCAGAAATTGCCCCCACGCAAAGACTGTCGCAATTCAAAGGAATCTTCGACTGATATACCAGCCCGAGACTGTCGCGAGATTGTTTCTCCCGGTGACTCACCGTGGCTGTCTGCCTGAGTCGACACTCCCTCCGCTCACCTGCGCCGCCCAGTATGAGTCACACATCCTACCCACTCAACTGGAATTCGAGGATAAAAGAACGAAACCCAGGGATTCACCTCAAATCAGTCGAGCCAGTTGGATTAGCGGTTGAAATCGTCGGGCCCATGACCTGAAGAGCGGAGGTTCGAATCCTTCACTGGCTCAACCACGTTTGTTTTTTGTGTTCGCCCTTGGCTCCCAGGCAGAGTGATTGTATGTTTCGTGCGCCTTGGCATACTGCGGCCAAGTTGAAGCCAGCTGTACAGCATGTCAACCCAAAGTAGACAAAATCAATCGGCTGGGACGTAGTTTGACCTTCACCGTTCTTCTTTGCCGCAGATCACGAACGTCGTGGCGCACCCAGCAGCAATATCCTTGACAACGATCCCTCCGTCAAGTTCAGGCAGAGGAATGGCATTCCACCGATCGAATACATTCCCCTTCTCATCGACCTGTTCCCCACAGTTACCATGCTCTCCCCATCCCCATGCAATAACCTGTCCCTCCACGGTAAGGGCGACACAGTGTTCACTCCCTGCCGCTATGGCCCGAATGGGCGGCAGATTCGCCGGAGCAAACTGTCCACGGTTGTTTCTGCCCATACTCTGCACAGCACCTGGTGAAGATCCCGACTTGGACAATACGTGGACAGAGCTCCATCCAGAGACAGCCTTATCGTTCTGTCCGAATAGCCACTCTGCATCCGTATTTCCAGAAATTGATCCCCAAATGACTGGTTTGCTGCCTCGCCTTAAGAACACCGTATATTCTCTTCCCAAGATGACCCTCTCCGGAACGAAAGGCAGCAATCGTCTCCCATCAGGCCCGACATCAAGCCTGCGCGCCTCCCGTAGGATCTTCTGCCCTTGATACTGCTCGCCGAGTTGTCCCTTCCGGGAGGCTCCCCAGCCGTATGCCTGGCCGTTGGAGAGAAGAACGACAACATGGGCCATGCTGGCTTCAATAGCTGTGATCGTGGCCTCGTTGTCCTTGCGGTCCGCATGGGGGTCCACGACAAAGCTCGTCCACATCCGGTGCGCCCCGTTCGCCGAAGTAGTAGTAGAAGTAGTAGCAGCCGCAGTAGCAGTAGCAGTCATGCTAGGCGGAGCGTCTCTCCCGCCACCGAAATCCCCCCAAGAGACGACCACTCGCGCATTCACCACCGCGAACGAAACGTCCCACGAGGCCGCCACGTCCGTGATCCCGCCGCCCTGACCGTCACGCGCCGCACAATACGCCAAAATCCCTGTCGTCACCTCGTTGAACATACTCTTCTCGGCCTCGCCTTCGCCTTCGCGCTCAGCACCACGCAAACCGCCACCGCCCCCGCCCTGTCCAGCAACAAACACGCGACCCCGATCCGTCAGCACGAGCGTATGGTTCCCTCCCGCGGCGATCTTCCTGATATCCCCTATCGAGGGATCGAGATCTCGGCCCCGGAGCGGCGGCAAGGGTTGCAAGGGAGTTGCTCCGTCGCCGCGTTGTTCACTCTCGGATCTTTCAACAGCGAAGATACATTCCTGCGGCGGCGATGGCACGTCCACCGTGTGTCCGACGCCGAGTTGGCCAGAGGAGTTGGAGCCCAAGGCGTAGACTCTGCTCGGCATGTCGTCCGTGTGCTATTACCCTCTCATATCTTCTGATACTTTTCACGTGGCGTTATCCTATGGACTTGCAACAGCTGAGGCTGTCGAAAGGATCGGAGAGTTTCGCATTACATTTCAATATCCGATGGAAGTGATGGCTAGATCAGCTACAGCTGAGCTACCTTGGATATGTGCCGTATGGCAATTGGACGGAAATATTAAATGCGTTCCCCTGCAGAGATTGGAGATCTCGTTCGGATGTCTTGGCATGATGCGGTACGGCAGTGTGTCGGACGTTAAGAATCGCAGAACCAGCCGTGGTGCCTGAGGAAATACAGATGGAACCATGTGCGGGCATGTTACACGGCCCGCCCTATACATATCTTTATTGCTCATAAAAGCCGTCCAGTCGAGTAATCAATAACCCTTTGTGCTGAATGCTTCGCACGTTCCTTCAACGTGAACAAGCAAGCCCCATGGCAAGAGCACTTCGCCTCGCAAGTCGTTGTCAACAGACCCCCAGATTCCCATGTCTTGATCCCTGTATTCAAATGGTCCAGACCAAAATGGATGAATGCCTTCTACAACCCTCTCCACCATTCTGTCCGTAGGACTTTCACCTGCGCCTTCAACGGCGTGTTTATACTCGAATCCCCGACAAGCACATCGAAGGTATCCTTCTCCATGACCCAAGCGTCTCTCCCCTCGTCCCAGAAGCTCGTGGCATATTTCTTCGAGATAACGACCTCCACCTTCTCACTCTCGCCAGCTTTGACGAAGACTTTACTGAAACCCTTGAGTTCTTTCTTTGGTCTATTAATGCTGGGGTTGCGTTGGGCGAAGTAGACTTGGACGACTTGGGCTCCGTCGACCTTGCCTGTGTTGGAAACTCTGGCTGAGACGATGATATCAATGCCATCGTCAGAGACGGAGAGGTCCTTGATGTCGAAGTCCGTATAGCTCAGACCATGGCCAAAGGGGAAGGCAACCTCTTTGTTGGTCTTTTCGTAGAATCGATAGCCGACGTAAACGTCTTCGCCGTATATCGCTCGATTACGCTCCGACTTGTAGTTCAGGAATGCCGGATTGTCTTCATTTCTGACGGGGAAACTCAGCGGTAGTTTGCCGCTGGGGTTAGTGTTGCCGAAGACGACATCTGCAATAGCGTTGCCTGTCTCGTTACCGCCGTACCATGCTTGAATGACAGCTGGAGCATCTTTTATCCAGGGCATAGTGACAGGCGTGCCTGACTGGATGACGATCGCTGTGTTGGGGTTGGCCGCAAGCACAGCCTTGATCAGTTTGTCGCTGCCAGGTGGCAGGTCCATGTGCTCACGGTCGTAGCCTTCGGACTCCCATTCGCTGTTCAAGCCGGCGCAGAGAATGACCTGGTCGACCTCTTTTGCGAGTTGGACAGCCCGTTCAATCTCCGTCTCAATTTCAGCTTTACGCTCCAGTCCAACCCTCAGCCCGCCAGCACCAAATCCAGTGGTGCCGGGGCTGCTAAAAGTCATGGTGGGTAATGTACCGAATGTGACCTTGATGTCATAGGTCTTGCCCTCGTCCAGCTTCAGTCTTCCGATCTCTTCTGCGGTTCCGGCGCCGAAGAACGAGTTCCCAGGACGTTGATGGGTCTCATTGTCGACGACAAGTTCTCCGTTCACAAATACCTTGCCGGTCCCGGCGCAGCACAAGCTGAAGTCGTAGTCTGTCGTCTGTTCAGGGGTGAAGGTGCCGTTCAATTCGAGCCAGTACAGAGAGGATTTAATCAAGGGATGTTTGTAGTCGACAAGAAGGATGTCAGATTTGTTCACGAAGACCTCGTCAACCGCTTTTCGGTTAGCCACCGAAGGCGGGTCCAAGAAGACCGTCATTGTCAACCCATTCTCGCCCGCCTTCGTTTTGGTCAACCGTGTCATAAGTGGCAGAGCCTTCCAGGCTGGGGCGCCGAGAGCATACTTGGCTTCTGGGACCTGTTTCCGAATTCCGTCAAGAGGGCTTATGGCGTAGTATGGCAGTAACGAGGCCGAACCACCTCCACAATAGGTTGCATAGGCCGCATTGGGACCGATTATGGCAGTTGTCTTCTTCTTGTTGAGCGGCAAAAGATTGTCGTTGTTCTTCAACAACACAAGACCGTTGGCGGAGAGAGCGCGGAGGAAGGCCGACGTTTCAGGAGAGTCAATCGTGGTTTCCGGGGCATTTTCTGGGATGCCCAACGCTTGGGTCTTCTTGACGAGCTTCAGCACCTCCCGAACCCTTTCGTCAACGTCGGGAACGAGAAGCTTGCCACAACCTAGAGCTTGGTTGATCAAGTGTCCACGGATGTATGAAGGGCCCGGCATTTCAAGGTCCAGTCCGGCTTTGATAGCTTCCGTTGTCGAGTATGTACCGAACCTGTTATTGTCAATGATCTCAATGGTCCATCCCTTGTGGTCATTGCTTACCAATCGCTCATCGTCAAGCCGTCGAAGCCCCATTCTCCTCGGAGTACATCCTTGATCAATCTGGGGTGTTCGCTGGCATGGGTACCGTTGACTTTATTGTATGCAGTCATGTAGCAGTCTGGCCGAGAGTCTCGCTGAGCAATTTGGAATGGCATCAAGTAGATTTCACGAAGTGCTCGTTCCGTCAATATGCTGTCAA
Source organism: Phialophora tarda (assembly GCA_016109495.1). Lineage (NCBI taxonomy): Eukaryota > Fungi > Ascomycota > Eurotiomycetes > Chaetothyriales > Herpotrichiellaceae > Phialophora > Phialophora tarda. Next base: position 2,514,888 of record JADWPL010000001.1, on the reverse strand, counting down.
CAGCTTGTCTCTGATCTTCTTGGTCGTTACAAACAAAATGCTTGATTGTGGCGGAAACACCCGTCGACTGGATACCATTGATGGTCGAAGCACTCATGGCACCGGCGAGATAAGGATCTTCGCTGAAGCTCTCGAAGCCCCGGCCACCCAGCGGTGATCTCTGCATGTTGGTGGTTGGGCCCAGAATGACTGCAGCGCCTTTAGCAATAGCCTCAGTCCCCTGCAAAGCTCCGCCTTTCTTTACGAGGTCGGTGTCCCATGTCGCCGAAAGTCCCGTTCCTAGGCAGGTCAGCCACGCTCTCTAGTGCTCATGTATGAGAACTCACCGCAAGGCAGACAAGCTGCCGGAACACCGTTGAAGAAGCGAGTTCCACGGACACCATTCGGGCCATCTGATACTCGTATTGACGGGACGCCTAGTCGGTGGACAGGAGCAGTATGCCAAAAGTCGATGCCCGATAACAGAGCGACCTTCTCTGCTATGGTCAACTGCGAAAGAACTTCTTCGACATCGAAACTCGACTGTATAGGTAGGGAGCCCATTGTGATGTCGATAAAGCCAGGGGGAGCCACTATAATAAATGATTGGGCCAAGGAGAGGAAACTCGACAGAGATACAGGGAAACGGCGGTATTTATTGCAAGTAGAGCATTAGAAGGAAATGTCAAGCACAGTAACGAATGGTGAACGAGGTAGCTGGGATAACTTCGGATGCTGGAGAAAAGTGAACTGGACGAGATTCGGAGAAACGCCGAGTAGAAGGCACAAGGTGGGTAGCCAGCTTCGCCAGCGACAGTGGCCCAGCCAGATCCACAACCCAGGCAACACTGGCGGGGTTGATCCGAGTACAGTGGAAACACGGTACTCGTGTACTTGTACGGAGCTGGTTGCTTTAGAGGTTGTTGTGAGCAGTCATGTGAAATGCGGCGAGAAGGCTCCGACAGCTGTACCGATCGCCACGAGTCGAAGCATAACCTTCCCCGGGACTTTCAGCCCGAATTTGCACGGAGAAGGCATAAGACAACCGATCGTACCTAGAGCAAAGGAATGCTCGCGGAATGTCGGCCGGTTGAGGCAAATCCGGTTGGGCAAGATAGTGCGCAGGGCAAAGACACAATGGGGGAAGTTGTGCAAGTCACGGCAACTGTTTAGGCAGAATCCATGCCGCACAGTGATTGGTGCGCCGGCTATTCATCGGTCTTGCTAAAGATGCTTAGCTTTCTTGGCATGCTTTGAGCCGTCTCCACCTATCATTGTCTTTGCTCTGCATCGACTGCACGCCACTGCTACCCGGAGATGAACCCTACACATCCCAGATCCCCAGCAGCCCTCCTCGTCCTGCCGCGGCATGTGTTGATCGTAGTGTTTGTTCGCACATGACCGTCAAAAAGGTACGGTACTACGGATCAGAGCCGGTCTGAGAGTAAAATGGCTGCCTGGGGGTCGTTGATCGCTGGATTAGGGCACTTCCTCCCTCCATGGGCACATCATCAACTTGATTGAGCATGGTACTAGTCGTTGAGCTGCCGCCATCTCGGAACCCGCATGGGCTCGGCAAAGGATTCGTCCTGCATACGGCCTTGACGGCCGTGTAAGCATCAGCATTTGGTTTTCCGTGTGGCGGTGCAATCCATTGAAAGCTTTATCACGCATCTCAGCATCTCAGACCTTCCTTCCGCGACAAGTTCAGATCTCACGCACCTTAGCTCTTCTCTTGCCCAAGGACAGCTTCCACAATTTCCCACGTGGCGCCCTTGACCACGACCTGGTCCCCAAGCTTCCTGTTGTCGTCGCAAACCCACATACAGGGCATCGAGATCCCTGTATCAGCTGGAGTGTTGTTACGCCAATCCTGGACCCAGCCTGTGCTGGCTGCAGCACCTGACTGTTTTCCACCTGCAGTGGTACTTGAGTTGTGGTAGATGCCTCTGGTCCATCGCTCGACCAAAACTACATCTGCTCCGGCAAGGGCACCTTCGAGGTCTCCCGATTGCTGACGCACAATGCCTTGGCAATAGTCGCCTATTCGAATGATGGCTCCTCCGTTCCCATTCTGTTCAGGGACTTCCTCTCCCTCGTGATCGTTCGGCAGTTGTATGATCTTTCCGACGACGCAGGGGGCATGGCCGAGCTCTCCAGCGACATCCGGAGTGGTCCAATATTCTTTGTACATTTCTACGTTTCCCGAACTGGGATTCCGCATCATGCCAACCTCCATGCAATCGCCGTTGGGAAGGAGGAACATGTCGCCCTCGTCAGGGATACCTGATCCTTTCGAATCGATTTCATGCTTCCACAGGCAGTGCGCTGAGTAAGGCATATCAATACCGTCACCATCAAGGAAAGTCGTGCTGGAACTTCCAGAGAAAGCCCAGAAAGATGGGTCTGATGCTATTGGCTTGCCTAACTCTCGCTTGCGCGGGAATCTGATGTCAATGAAGCCAGATTTTGTAGAGGTCAAGACTAGGGTATCTGTATCTTCATAAGGTGAACCGTAGCCCTGTCAAGTGAATGAAGGTCAGAAGAAGACACATAGGTTCGCCCGGGTCGCAGCGCCGGAGACAAGATCGCCGTCAAGCATCGCAGTGACCACATGATAGTTTTGAGGCAAAGGGTGTTACGGAGTATTTTCGCATGTCTCCAAAGTGACGGCTTACCCAAGCGATGCCCTGCCTCTTCGAGATCGAGGGCTTTTGCAAGAAATCTTTCTTCCATTTAGGAATGTCCTGCTCTTCAGCCTGGCCGTCACCGTGTGTCTTAGCTTCGCCTATCGACCCCAGCTTTTCCCCTAGCATGCCGTAGATTTCCATGGCTGTCAATGGGAGATCTAGACGGACCCAGCTCGTCCCATATGACTGTGACAGCTAGAGGCTAATGTATCCCGCGGGTTTGGATTGAAACGAACATGAGATCCAAGTTCAGTCATTTCAAGCTAGTTCAGTTATTTGCCAGAGGGACTGACTCATCCATGCGTGGCATGACGACGAGGTCAATTTCGACGACATCAAAAGCGACTCTTTCCAGAACCAGGATTACTGGCCTTGCGAAGATTCGGTTCTATGTATATTTTACCCCTTGGTGTAGGTGTAGTTGGCACGCTTCACTCATCCACCATGACATTGGCATTTGCTATGCTACCGGTGCAATCTCCCATCCGTACGGTCATAGATCTGGTGCACATAGTCGGCAGCTCATCGCAGCCTGCAGGCTGCCTGGTGCGACGGCACTGGGCCCTGCAGCGCCATGATAGGGGAGTTCTGCGCCTTTTGACCTCCTCGTTTCGACAGACTCGAATGGGCGCCTTCGAGAGGAAGGGAAGCTAGGAAAAATGCTCGGTCCTCATTTACACCTGGCCGGGCGTAGCCAGCCCCTTCATGCCCGTAGGCACTGTGTTCTCAATAGGCATTTCACGAGCCCACTGATCCCTGCAGCATTCCACTGCCCCGGCTAGAGAAGATGCCCATGATCCCAAAACCTAAGTAGAACAAGGCCAGAGGGTAGGCCACTAACCCTCTCATACCCTTCATCCGTCCTACGCTGACAAACATGCCCGAGCTGCTGAATGTGCACCAACCGACTGCCATAGCGGTCAGAACATACCCCATGGCCGTGTCCATGGGTACCGCTACCCCAAACAGCGCGGTGAAGACGAGTGGCAGGAAACAATACCCCAGCACGCTTGCACTTCGCGAATACGTCAGCGTACTCGAAAAATGTCCCCCACCATGTCCATCACGACCCTGATGATGATCTCTTTGCGCTTGAGACATCTGATCTGCTTCGCTCGGATCGATAGGCGGCGTCATTAGAGCAAACATCCAGTGTAACGCGAACGAGCCGAACAGGGCAATGCCGTAAATGTAGCCGTAGAAGAACTTGCCTGACAGGGCGAGGAATGTGCCGTAGAGAACGAGAAAGAGAAGACCACCGTAGAGGTCGCTGTCATCCATGATGTGGGGGGAGGGCCGGGTCCACGGGTTTAATACCGTCAATGTCTTCCATGCGGTGTTAGCGAACAAAGTCGCACGGAGTCTTAATTGCGGTGATATAGCTTGCCTTTGTCTTGATATGACCAAAATTCACGCCCAATTCCTCCATCAGCCCAGGCTCGCCTTCATAACCTTCTGTCCCGAACGCAGCGAGCCAGCCCATCCTGAGACCACCACTAGAATCGCCCATCCTGCCGCTCACACCCTGCATACCAGGCCCTGCCCCGAATGCCGCCGATGAACCTGTTCCGTATGCCGAGAATGCATTGGAGGCGTTTCCAGTGCCGCCATAACCCCCGTAAGAAGCCTGCGACGGCGTCGTATGTCCCGAGACATTTGAGTATGAGGATGGATAGAACTGTAGATTTGCAGCGCCCGCTCCTCCTGGGGCGCCTGCGCCAGGGCCGTAGGGTTGATTATAGTAGGACATGGTTTTTTCTAGAGAGGCCGTTCAGGCCGGAGGAATAGTGTGTGCGCAGTCTCGTGGGACGGAGACGCAGTGTCGGGTGTGAAGTGGTTCAGGGACCCCACACTGACAGGTGCTGACAAGACTTCGTGATCTTCTTCGTGGTTTCAACGGGATTGACAGAAAGGATGACCAAACTGCCGCAGAAGTGAAATGCTATGGTGTTGCCTTGGGTAAATATGCAGATGTGTTCAGAGTCGCCCTGGAATCATACTCCGCAGTGTCTGCATTGTGACTGGCTGATTTTTGACAGTTGGCCTCAGCCTTCCTGCGACTCCCCGCAGCCTCGTCTGTTCGCGCAGATACCTACTGTTGCGGCACACGCTCTCGGGTCATCATGCGCACGCCAGGCTGTCATTATGTACAAGTAGAAAGTTCTAAGTCATTACTACTACAGGAAGTTGATGCCGATACCAAAGGACACCCCTTTCCTGGCCTCTTCATGTTTTCGGACCACCAGTGGGAGCGAGAAGTTGAGCTCGAATCGTGCCACTGGATGAGCATAGACTAGCCCTATGCCGGCAGACATGGTTGGCAGCCCATTTCCAATTTCGGATATGGCATCGGACATGCTCTTCTTGACTTCCTGGCTTGTCATCACCCCTTCCCTTTCCGGATTTCTGATCGCCAACAACCTTCCACCATTGACGAAAGCTTGTAGTCGCAATGGTTTGTCTTTTCCGACCTTAGGGAGCGGCACGAGAAGATTCGCACTTCCGGCTGCATAGAGATCACCACCGACCGCATCTGGACCATCGTGCGGGCCTAAACCTGATAATCTGAACCCTCTTACGTCTGTTGGTCCGCCGAGCTGGAATCGATCATTTATCCTTGACATTTCTGGGTTTTGCTTGGATGCGAGTGTCAAAGGATATAGGAGTCCAGCTCGCAACCCCGTCGTGAAGCTCACACCACTGTCGCCCTTGATCCCAGGAATGGGAATTGACGTGGCAGACTGCGACTCGATTTCGGTCTTGAAGAAAGCCACATCGCCCTGTAATGGGCCCCAGCCGGCCAACTCTGATGCTGTCTTCGCGTGGTATCCCCGGGTTGGTAGCATGGGATTATCTCTGCGCTCTTTCGTCCACGTGTGCGATATGCTGCTCTTGAAAGAGTCGCCCGCCTCGCTCTTCACCGTCTGTGAGGCATTCTGTGCCAGACCTGTTACTTGTCGCCAGAATCCATTATAGCCCAGCTCATGGAAAGACCCAGACGAGCTCAGCCACCGAAACTTAGACCATCCTCCCTTAAGCGCTTCCTCGTGACTGGCGAACCCCTTTTGTGTCGCACTCTGCACGCCGCCAACCTGAAACCGCAGATCTGGATTGCTGAGCACCGGAGTATCGAAAGTTGCTTGGTATGACGACCGGGTTCGGGTGCCTATCGAGGCATTTACGTCGAGAGTTTCGGCCCCGCCCAGTAGATTTCGCCATTGAACATTCGCGTAAGCTGATCCTTCAGCATTGCCCAAGTCCGTCCCTGTCTTTGCAAATATCCGACTTTTTTCTTTCACAGAGTAGTACACAGCGACATCGGTGGGGGTCGTTGTGGGGTCGGTCTGGGAAGGCTTGTCCAAGTAAACAGAAACAGGTTCGTGGTAAATGCCTATGATCACAATAAGACAAGGTCGCCACAGCTCCAGGAGTTGACGAACCAAACTTTCTAAGCTTCTCGGCTGTTTTTGCGGCTTCGCGGATGAGCTCGCTCTGGGTATACGGTCTGTCACGATTGCTGGACAGCAATGGATTCACGACCCTTTGGAGAAAGCCATGCCTCGTATTTGGACTTCCGAGGATGGTGACGGAGGACACGGTTGAAGGCAGCGTCGAATTGCGGTCAATCAGTTCTGCAAGACGTTGTTGCGACAGCTGGAAGGTGTTTTCAAGACGCCGTGAAATCGCCGCTTGCCGTTGTTCGAGTTCAACTGGGTCAGCTTTCTTTAGCAGCTCAAAGATATTGTCCTCGCCATCGGTTTCGGCCATCGCGGCCAGACGAGCTCCAGGAGCTTCAATGGTTGCTATGAGTTGAGCACGAGGTAATGAGTGTCTTGTGGACAAGTACTTGATGATCCACTTTTAGCCGCTGCCGATCATGGCTCGGAATACCTGCCCTCGTCCACGTTCGCTATGACGAGCCCCCAACTGCGGGCGACCGCCGAAGACATCTACCTGTACTCAACTACTAGTAAACACCTTGCGCGTGTGAGCCCTCCGACAAATCTACTATCTGTCCAGTTAGATTACATCATATGTGACTGGGTGCCGTATCTTGACACTGTTTCATCCCCGTGTGTGTGGCACCACATTCCCTGTTGCCCCAGAGAGTTCTCGAGTTCCGCTACTTCGCGATTTCGCGACTCTCACACACCTGCGAACCATGGCCACCAGCGCCGCGCATAAGAGATTGACACGAGAATATGCCAACATCCAGAAGTCTCCTCCTCCTTTAATTACGGCACATCCGAACGAGAGCAATATCCTGGAATGGCATTACATTCTGACTGGCGCCCCGGGCACACCGGTAGGTAGTCATGCTGGTCCATAGATTTGACGCTGATCAAGCCAATAGTATGAGGGCGGCAAATACTGGGGGACTCTGATCTTCCCGCCCGACTGTGAGTCGTCCCATCGACCAAGACCTCGTCCCTATTGATGTCTAACCCCATCCTCCATACCAGTCAGTGCTAATGAGACTTACAGATCCCTTCGCCCCGCCGTCTATAATGATGCACACTCCTTCAGGCCGGTTTCTGACTTCCACGAGATTGTGCCTTTCCATCAGTGATTTCCATCCGAAGTCTTTCAACCCCGCGTGGTCTGTGTCAACGATCCTGATAGGTCTTATGTCGTTTATGAATGGCGAGGAGATGACGGCCGGTAGTATCGGAGGGACCCTTCAAGAACGCAAGTTTCTGGCAGCAAGATCGAGATGGTGGAACTCAACTGGCGGCGGGACTGCCTCGAAACCTGTCCCCGGAGTTCAGCGCAGTACCAAGGGCATCAGTAACGTTAGGGCAGGAGATGGAGGCGCCAAGTTTAAAGTTGAATTCCCGGACGAACACGAAGAGAATGTGAGATGGATTCAACAGCACCGCATAGACCCAGTTACTGGTCGGATGCTCCCCGATGCCGAGGGTCAGGAACTGGTCAACTGCTCCCCGGAGACGAAAGCCTTGCGTCGGATCCTGGGCGGCAGTACGGGTGTCGGTGCCGTGGTCCAGGGCGGCCAGGCTGCGCGAAATGCTGGCCAGGGCTGGATCTGGCGGCAAAAATTGTGGATCTTCGCCGGCTGTCTCGTCATGTATGTCATGCTTGCAAGGATATTTGGCGAGGGCGAGGGCATTTCATGACTAAGTACTGGGTATGGAGTAGTGCTACGCGTATGGGCAAGCGAGGGTTCAACCTTGCGGCTCTTGCGGCGGTATCAGCGGCGAAATCTGCATCGGAGTATGAGGATCTCAGAAGAGGGTGGACTGCTGAAATTTTCTTCACGCAAGAGCTGTGCAGGGTGCAAGATACAAGCGAAAAGGGGTTGTTTCGGGAGGGAGCATCGGCGGGTCTGCCGCGGCCAGCCCAGGTTACACAACCTATCTTCGCCGAGACGAGGTGTTATACTGGGTAGACGAAGATGTGCACACAAATTGGGTAATACGCCCATTTTCTTACGATTCTGGATGACGGAGAAAGCGGTCACTTCCACAGCCTCATAGCTCCGCGGAGACGAGTGTGACATTCTGTGAGGGGGGCTGGTCTTGGAACTGTCAGGAATCCCAGTTCCGTGTGAAGGCGATGTTGATGGACATGAGATTTTCCACAGGGCCATCACTGATGCGGGCGATCACCGTACAAGCCCGGACGGGTGCCACAACCGACAAGTTTACACAGCCGGCTAGGGGTAGCCCCCGCCCCCGCTCCGCCACCCTTATGCATGTGAATTCACCGACATTCAGGTCAACTATCTCCCATCCGAGTTCACCTGCCGCACTAGGGCAATCTGACAGGACAAGCTTGCTACACATCGGAATACGAGGTGAAAGCCACGAAGATTAGCTCCCCCCACAGTGCTACTGTTGCTACTCGTCCAAACATGGCTTTCTCTATGAGTGGACGGGACTCAACCCGACTGTGGACACGCAGAATGTGAAAGGAGCTTGGTCAACGAAGTCACAATGCCTCCGGGAATACCGAGTACCCACGCTCATGCCACCGGCAACTAAAGATTTTGCCGACCATGCTTGCAATGGACGCAACTCTCTCCAGAGGCCGTAAAATCCCGTCCACAGACAGGCCTGTGTCTGCGCCCGCCTCGGCTCTGATGCCGGGAGCCCCAAGCGAAACCGAGTAGGAAGGATCTGCGTCAAGGACAGATGCCCATACGGAGTGACAGGAGACGACGTCTATCGTATGCGTGTTCTTCGGTGTTTGCAAGATGCAGTTGGAGCAAACTTTACATCCGCGATTGATCGTTAGGCTGGTGCCGATTTTTTGATCGAATGTTTAGCTTTCTTGTTACTAGTTGACCTTCCGTCCTCCGGCACGAGGATCCTTCTCGCCTTCCCCAGTCACTTCCTGCTTTCCAAGGCCCCCCTAGCCTGAAGAAGCTCACACCTTCCTCATCAGCAGCCTAACAGTTCCACCCTGCTGGCCAACTCCAGATTCTGGCCAGCGCCAAAAGATCTGCTAGGCCAGCCTGAGGAGTCGGTCGGGGTAACCCGTGGATCTTGCACAGCGGTGCCCTCCACTCCCTATCATGCACCCTTCATGCTCCTTCACCTCGAATAGCCTCGTCCCACTGTTTTCCTTTAGTAACGCTTCGGTGTTTATCTTGTCGAAAGCTTCCATAGGGGGTCGTGGGTTAGGTTGGGGTTATGGATCCCTATGGTAGAGACGCTTCCCTGTCTCTCCATAAGTTGGAATCACCCCCTCGACGATCCTTCCAAAATCCCAGGCTCCCCCCAATCCCGACGGCTGCTCTTGTAATCATGGACTAACAGGAATGACCTTTCCTCTTCCATGGACATGCACTTTGAATACAGCTAACATTCCGTGCGTCCATCGCTCGTCCCGCACAAATAGGGCCGCCAACCGACACCTTATTTTCATTCATTGAAAGCATGGACAGGGGAAAATGCTCCCTACCTCCCCTGATATAGGTGCGAATACATCCATCGTCCTGATCTCTACTGTCGATGCTCTCATGGCTAATGAGCTCAACCCTAGACACGGTTGATGGGCCCCGTCCAAGCCCTCAAGCCCCGTCTACTACTTTCAACTTTACCTTCGTGAACCAGGCTGAGGATTTGGTCTCGCTATATCAAAGAAAAATCGTCAACAAAGAGCAGCGCCATACTATCCGCTCTCATGTTATGCAACGTATCCGTCAAGTGGAGCAGGCCCAAGGTAGAAAGAGGTCAACTGGGCGCGAGCATCCCAAAGCACCAGGCAAGCCCAAGTCCAGGAGGAAGTCGGCAGACTCCGAGTCGGCGGTGAGCAATCAACCAAAAGGCAGCCGCGCCAATAATTCTCTCACTCGCGCCCACAGCGACACACTCACCCTGACCCGGTCTCCTCGTCTCAACCTCAGTCCCGCCGTCCACGAGTTCGATCCCTTTGACACTCTGCCAACCAATACATTACCTCACCAGTCATCCGAGAGCCTGTTGCAGTATTGTAGGCCGACAGCCTATTACCGTCTGGCGGGATGAAAGTGCTGACGATGTGCGCAGGTTTTGACGTGATGCTCCCCATGACATTCTCTGTTGAGGTCAAGCGGACCCGTGATAGAATAGCTCGACAAGGGCTGGTGTTGAGCAGCAAAATCTCCAGTCCTGCCACTTTCTTGGGCTTCCTGGCGACCACCGCAGCGCATAGAGCAGTCATGTACGGCCGGCACAGAGATCTTGCACCCTCCAACGACAATCATGACGATCTCATCCTGGACCCTGACTATGTCAGGGTCAAACACGAGGCAACGGTGGCCGTGCGCCAGATCTTCCACCAACGAGCAATTGTTGATGAGCAGATGCTCGAGGCATGTTTCGGCCTTATCTCCACGGCCACCGTGGTGGGCAATTTTGAAGAGGCGAGATTACATCTGAAGATCCTTGACCGTATCACTTCGCAGATCCATTTATCTGAGGAGGCCTTGATGTGGCTTCCGATTGCGAACGTGAAGGTATCCGTCGCACTCTTCGAACGCCCGGTCATGCCTCTGCTATATAAACGCGAGACGATACCGGAAGCGATACTGCAACGCATATCGCCTGACCCGTCTAGCCAGATGGCTCGCCTGGGGAAAAGCTTCGTTCGACTCGACCAACTAAGCGACCCACTGAGACAGCTACTATCAGCGCAGACAGACATATGCGATCTCTGTGCAGCCAAAGCAGAGGATCCGCAAAGCCCCTCTACGCTAGAGACAGCCACTTTGGTGAAGAAGTCGACAGAACTAGAGTTTGATTTGCTAGCGTATCCCTACGAAACCGAAATCTTCCCTCGAAACACTCGCGACGAGCCGCAGCCACCTTCCCTGGAAGGAGTTGTACGGCTGGCAGCCCTGGGGCTTCTGTCGGTCGCGCCCCATACAATCATGCCTGCGACCGGAAATGGGCGAGCCCTGACATATCATCAAAAGAGGGCAGTTGAGAAATGGGTGCTCGAGCGACACCTTTGGCACACAGAAGCACTGCACGTCATGTGTTGGGCACTTCTGGTGTTCATTCAGAACTCTCTGAAGCAGAAAGAAGAAGCATTTTTTAAAGAGCTGCTGGCGCAGGTGACACATTATCTGGGGCTGTCACATTGGGCAGACGTCGAGACGATTATATATGGATATCTTTACATTCCCGGACTGCAGTCGTCAACATGGAAGACTGCCTGGTTGGATGTCTGCCAGCTCAGAGCACAGCTTTACCCTCACGCCGAACACCGTGACTTCGATGAGAAATCTCAATGAGCCATCTTCCTTTGTTGGGTCGAAACGACTTATGCAAAGACTCGGTTGCGGGAATCTCTGCTCTCCGGGCTGCGCGGAGGGGATCGCCCTTCATACAACATTTGGCTGTATATCTACTGTCTCTTGCTTGGGCAACAACTTTTGCTGTTCCTATGGAGAGTTGTTTGTCCAGAAAGTTGAGGACAACAAACTCTATGCCGCAACACACATCCACGAGCAGAGCTCGTGATTACTTTTCACAGGTACCGTATTTTGCGCGTGCTGACGGATTGTCACATGCCCGAACAATCGAGGGAGCGAGGATGCCCCCCGAGAATTGCAACCATGGCTTCGTACGGAAACTGTACAGGATAGTGCCAAACCTCGGACAGTTGCCGATGTTGAAGTGCACATAGACCACACCTGTGCAGTGGCTATAAGTCATGGGTAGCTAATCTACAAAACGTTACATACATATTGTCATAGAGGGGCGAGTTTTCAGCGCTCCAAGGTCGAAAGCGACCTTTGGTCAACCCCGTTTACCAGAAACTCCATTGAGCGCCCTTGCCCAAGCACATTCGCACTGAATCCTCGGATTTGTTGGCGCCACAGAAAAATCCAGAATCGGTAGTCCACATGTCTCCCAGTCGCGGGAGGTCGTCATAGACCGACAAGCACAAACACATGAGGCAGACAGCAGCAGTTTCGGTCGCGTCAGTTCGTCTCACGAGCCGTTCCTCTCCCTCTCTTTGGCCCGCGCAAACGCCTGCCTTGCGGCTCCTCCACTGGCCCTCCACCACACATCGCCTCCCCACCTCATGGCCCGCTCCGCCGCCGCAGTCGGGCTATCGAGCGCGGGTCTGATATCCAAGTAAAATACGGGTTGGCCTGTCTCCTCCTCCACCCCGCCGCCATAATAGTCTATCACGTACCTCACCTCGCGGGTCGACCCATCGGGCAACCTCCGCGAAACGTACCAATCGTGCCGATCGAATGGCGGCTCCTGGTTGAAATGGCCCGGGAACACAGTCCCCAGAATCTGCAACATGCGGGCCTTGGGCGTTGGCTCCTTCGGCCGGCCCTGGAAGCGGATGAGTTTCGGCTTGCCGTCACCCTCGCCCTCGCTTCCGGGCGCCAGGCCGAGGACCTCCCTCCGCCGCTGCGCGAACTCACGTCTCGCTCTTTCGAGCGCCACGCCCTCCTCGCCGTGCGAGCATACTCTCCACGCGGCGCCTAACCCTTTGCTGAACAGGGCCTCCCAGTCCTCGATCTCCGCCCACGCGCCCTCATTCAGGAAATTGTGCACCGCGACCATGGCCTCGACGTGCTCAGCGGGAGTGTCGGTGTAGCCTTTGCGCAGCATGGCGTTGTACATCTGTTGCGGCGAGGGGTATTCCCAGTTGCTGGTGCTGTCGGTGCGGGGGATGGAGGATGTTTCGCGTGATAGCGGGAGAGACACGGACTGAGGGCTATCGGCAGAGGGGGCATTGGAAAGGGCGGGCATGTAGTTCAGGGGATTAAGTTTGGAGAGCGTCGAGGCGTTGTTGTGTTGAGAGGAGGAGGAGGAAGGCGCTGAGCGGAGGGCATTGTTTGGTGCTTTTACGGGACAGGACGACTGTGTCGAGTTTATGTTTGTATTTGATGGGTTGGCCAGAGGGGGGAATGGGGCCGCAGACGGGGTGTTATCGGATTTGTGCATCGGACATCCTGGCTGCAAAAGGGAGTGTCAGTCCTATCTCGGGTGAGGAAGGCGTGGATATGTATGTACGTACCGGAGGAGCGGCGTTGGAGGATGTAGGTATGGCGTGCGGCACAACTGTCGCGGCGGAGGGATTTGGCGTTGGGTCTGCCCAGAACCAGCCCATTGTCGCAGAAGTAAAGAGAGAGTACTGTGCAGAACAGGAGAGAATTAAGCAGGTGGCTGTAAAGAGACTTTGAGTTGAACGGGCAGTGAAAGGTCGGAAGCAATGACGGCAACGAGGCTTTTTGCTGAGAAGTTGGAGCTCCGCTCATTCGTCCTTCACTCCGCCGCCGTGACCTGCACTTTGGACTTTTTGGAGACGAAACCATGAGCGCGTCTTGACAGCCACAGACGAATCCGACACAATCCCTATTGCCTCTCGTTCTGTTCCTCTACATGTGGAATCGTTCATGATCTTGGTTGTGATCATCGCTGACTTGGGCTGCGGCTTCACGATCTTTTTCGCGATCTGAGCACCACCCCCGTCAACATGGACGCAAAGACATTCAAGCAGGACATGGTCGTTTCGATCCGATATCGAAACGACCTGCCTCCTCCGCCTATGCCCCCGAAGTTGCTCGACATCGATACCGGTGGCCTGGCTCAATACCTCACGACGAGTTACGCGTCCGGCCTGGCGAAACGAGAAGAGCCCAATATTGAGATCGACGCCGAAGGGGGAATGCCCATAGACATGATCGGTGTGCCAGGCTATTTCTTGGGGGATGAGAGCGCAATCATGGCTCCCGAGATCACACCGGTTCTGGATCCTGCAGATCAAGCCCTGCTGATGTCGCTGGATCAATTGAAGAGCCAGGGCGCAAAGAACAATGTCTCCTTCCTACGAAAAACACAATACATGACGGCCTCACAGATTGCCAAAACGACAGATCCGTTCATGCGATCAACCTCTCGGCCGCAGAAAGCCGCAGGCGCCAAACCACCGCCGGTCCCTGTCTCTCGAGACGATCCAGAGAACATCAAGAGACAGATACAGAAGGGCTTCGATCTGGCCTATCCCTCCAGCTTAGCTTACAAGCCCAAAGACGCCAAGGCAAACCCGATCACGTCTGCAGAACGAGACGCATGGGAACATCCTCAACATCCAGACAATCGCAAACTCACACCAGTCGAGTATTACCCCATCATCCCGGACCTCGAAACCGGCACAGATATGGCCTCCAACTGGCAGGCCATTAAGTTCGACAAGCCGCCCCTTCCACCGCTCAAAAACGGCCGCAGAGACGACCGTATCGACGTCGGCCTCCTGATGGCCTCAGAGAACCCGGAATTGATGCCCGAGTGGCGGGCACGCAAAGAAGCTCACGAGGCAAACCCGCAGGACTACTCCGACCCCGGTCCCGAGCCATATACGTGGTTACTATCAGTGCCCAAACAAGCAGACTCGACATCGCGCGTCCGCCAACTCTTCGATGACTCCAATCCCCACAAAGACGACCCCAACCTCATTGCGCCCCTGCTCGAGGAATCTGCTGATGGCACACCAAGACTCCCCTTTGAGCGTATAAGAGTCTACACCGACGCCACCCGCCAGGAAGTCGACCCCCGCCGCGTAGTAGCCCTGTCCCTCGTCAACCCCGCCAATCTGCCGCAACACTCGCGCTTCCGGAAGCATGAGAGCCCCGCGGCCTACTACTACCCTATCTACGAGCGCGTCAAGATGAAAGCCGATCGTGGCCAGCTCTCCAAACAGCGAAACGCCCGCTCTGGCGCCGGCGACGCCCTTGAAGAAGACCTGCCCGATCAAATGATGGTGTTGTTCCGCGAACCCGATGCGAAGGAACGGCATATCCGGAGTGAATTCCGGGGACGCAATGATCAGAGTTTTGCGGAGCAGTGGGCCGAACTTGAACGAGAGGTCCAGTTGGAGGAGGAGAAGGAACATGCGGACCGGATTTTGGACGAGCAGGGATCGTTGCATGATGGTGCTCAAGACGTGTCCATGGCGGAAGTCGAAGCTGCAGAGGAGGCCGAGGTATCCATGAATGGTGCGCAGAGGAAGGATAGAGCTGATGATCGTAACACGCCGCCGCCACCTGTAAACGGCAGTGCAGCGAAGGATATGGATGCCGACGCAGAAGAAGACGACGACGACGGTATGCTCGATGACTGATCTTAGGCCAGCCAGAGTTAAGGTGCCGGTAGAAGCAAAATCCGACTAATGCATAACATGTGCAAATGGAAACATTTATTGACTTGCGGGCCCCTTTTCATGGATAATTCAATTGCACGATTGGCCAGTCAGTCCGAGGAGCGATGGGAAGCAGTCTGGATCGAGCGCATATATCAATATCACCACCACCGCCACCCCAAATCTAACTCGGCCATCAACGAGACAATCAAGCAAAGCCAGGTGAGATCCCCTCTCGCCGTCTACCTCATTAACTCCCACTCGCGTCCGGACCCACACTTCTATCGCTGCGAAGAGAGGAGAAGAGAAGAAAATCTCATCAGATCCTGTACTCACGCCGCCGTGCTTAAGCGCGACCGAAAGGCAACGCGTATCTATGTATGCCTTCTCCGGAGGCAGAGGCAGAAAAAGCGGATGAGCATGAGAATGAGGAAGGGGAAGGGAAAGAAGAGGAGGAAGAGGAAGAGGAAGAGGGAAGCAAAGACGCTTCGTTCCTCCGGTTACATAGGAACAGGATACAGACGAGACCACGCCCATTGTCGAGAACACCTCCCACAGGACTGTCGCTCTTGGCCCAGGCTCGACCCAGCTCTATTCAACTCAACTCGGACACGGACACGCACACGGACACGGTCGCGGCAAAACCTATGTACAAAGGACGTATCCCCGTCCCTACTGACACGGTGCACTTCGTGCGACGCCAACCAAAAAAGGGGGACCGTCCATTCAGCATACAGTGCCGAGTGCACCCTCGCGTGGGCCGTGATGGGCGTGTGTGCGCAGGAGGAAGGAGGAGGGAGAGATCGGTCTATAATGTACTCCGTGTTCCCATGGCACACTGCATACCATAGGTCAACGGAGGGAGGGATGGATGAGTGAACCAACCAGTGGAGGCTGAGTGAATTACAGCAATAAGGGGGAGAAAGCGGCTTGTCGTAGACCAGCGGATGGGGATGCGGATGCAGATACATGAGACTCGCGCGCGAGGACATATTTCACTTTTTCCTTCTTCATCATCTTCTATTCGGCCCTCTAGGCTATGTTTGGCTCTCGCCCACAATTGCCCACATGGCATGGTTGTGGTTGGTTCCTGGCAGAACCGCTTTGTGCTTGATCGAGGGTATGTGCCTCAGGCGTTGGCTTCGTGCTTTGCAGAGTCGTTGCATCTTCATACGCAAGCTCGATTTCGGTTGCCTTCACCTTGCCCTTAACTCACGCTGGAGTCGCATGTTCCCCGTCCTCTTCTCAATCTTGATACTTCTCTGTTCATCGAGTCTTCTCCGCGACAATCCCTTCTTGGCTTGAGCATCCCAGTCGACTCGTCTTCTTGTCGTCAGACTCTGATACCTTGCAGCTACCTCACTTCATACCCTAAGACATCCGAGAATCACAACATATCATGAAGCTGAAACCCGCCCCGGTAGCGCGAAACCACCAGCCGAGACACCAAAGTCACCACTTGGATTCCAGAACTAATAGGCCCGTGCAAGATTCCTCAAGTACCAGTCAACCAATCGTCGTCCTTGCTTCGCTTCACTGATATGGATCAAGTCGCCTTCAATCGCGTAGTCCAATCCTTCGGAACTGCCGTTACCTAGGACACCCACAATTTCGCCCTCGAGCAAACCACCCTCTGTCCAGCGGATTTGGCGACAACTGCGCTGTTTGTTGACGAGCAGCCACGACCGCAGCTTTTCGGGCTCCACGTCCAAAAAGTTGGACAGTTTCTGAATCGACATGGTGGTGTACAGTTTCAGGTACGACTTGATCAAGGGGTTGAAGAGCGTGTTCTTGACTTCGTCCATGAAGATCTCGGTATGGTGGTCTACGGGATCGATGTTAAGGCTCGGATTGTCAAAGTCGGGGGGCGTGGGATTGATGAACTTGGGACACGCGCTCTGGAACAATTCCTTGTAGATAGGCAGAGACTCCGGTCCACCGCGCTGGAGCTTCGAGAACTTCTCGCCGTATTTCTCGCGGAGTGTGGTATGGATGCTGTCGTCCAGGCGGGTGGGGGCAAAAGACACGCAGATGGCGATGAGGGCGTACATCTGCTCCGTCTTCTTGGCGATCGCATCGAACTGTCCCTGATTCGGGCCCTTCTGGAAATTCTTGGTGCGCGACACATATACGAGGATGTGGCTGAACATGCGCACCGCGTCGGCATAGCGGCGCAGCATCATGTAGCTGAAGCCGACGTAGTAGTATGTGTTCAGGTGGGCGGCCATGACGCGGGCGAACATGGCTTTCTTGTTCATCTCGATGTCGTCGAGGGTTTTAAGTGCGAGGCTGAAGTCCCCAAGCAGACAGTGCACGCGCAGCAAGCCGATGATGGAAAAGTACCCCAGCATCCTATACAGAGGGCGAGAGCCATATTCGCCGGCCACGGCTTGTGCATCTTCTCCCCTCTTCGTAGCCGCCAATTGCTCGTTGATTTGCGAGCGCTGGATGAGCGAATACAGCACGTTCAAGACGCTGTAGCAGCCCCACGTATTTGGATTTTCACGCAGGACTTGGGCTTCTTCCTCGGTCGGGGCGGTGCGGGCAACGCGGTTTCGATACCGGCAGAAGGATTCGAACTGGTAGATGAATTCGTCGATGACATCCCAGGCCCAGAAGTACGAGGGCGTTTCGATCTCGACGGGGCCGTCGGAGTTGAGAATGTAGTGGAAGAGCGAGCAGTAGTTGTCATACGATTGGAACCTGTGAGTATGTTGTTAGTCATATCTGTGCAGAAGCCAAAGAAGAATATAGCGCCGCTTCTCGAGACTGTAAAGACTCACTTTGTCTCTAAGCTCGCCTGAAACTCTAGCGGAGCAGCAGCGGCTTCAAGCTGTGCTCGAAGATCCGCTGGTCCTCCACTGATTATTGAGTCTGCCCGACCCAAGTCTGCACCTTCATCCGCGTAGTTATTCACCTGCTCCTGGTAATCTGCGACAAGGGTCTCTTCCTCCACGTCCTCGTCGTGGAAGGCATTGCCGTTGGCAAACGACATCGTGTCAGGGATCCAAAGGTGGAGGAGGGCTGTGATGAGGGCTGGAAGGTTTGGGGAAAGGGGTCACAGAGAGACAACTCTCATGCACGGAGTCTTTCGAATGACACCTGTCGTACGGAGTAAAGTCTCGCTCTTTGGGTCGAGCGCAGCGTAAATGTCTCCTCGTCGTGTCGAAATCTTGGAGAATTGCAGGGCCCACGAAATTGTTCAGTGGGCAAAATCCAGAAACGGCTTAGTGCAGCCTTTCTCTCGTTATGACGCAGACCCGCGCGCTTTACAGAGCCTCGCCGGACATTAATCTCTCAAGGCACCTTCTGTGGCTCAAAACGATACAACATACTCCAGTGAGAGACCTCCTCGCTTGCGAAACGTTGGTTATGGCGACCTCCTATGAATCGTTTGACCAGAAATTCAAGGTCGCTTTGATCCAGCTCCATCCCAAGGTAGGGCAATCCTTCTCAACGGCAATCAATGAATGCTTCTAAGAGCATCCTCGACATCACTTACACTGACACCGCAATCAGCCCCTGGACCCGGAATACAACTTCAGTCAAGCCTCCAACTACATAAGAGAAGCCGCCACACAAGGGGCTTCCCTGGCGGTCCTCCCCGAGTACCACCTCTCGGGCTGGACTCCCGACGACGAGCGCTTCGCTCAAATCGCCCTCACAGCATATGAATACGTGCCCCGTTACCAGTCCCTTGCCCAAGAATGCAAGATCAACATCGTCCCAGGCACAATTGTTACCGTTGATCCAAAGTCGCCAAGTCCAGAGGCGAGTAACGGCACCTCTGTGGATGCAGTGAAGCCACCTAAGCTGTTAAATATCGCGCCCTTCATTTCATATACAGGGGAGCTGTTAGGGAGTTATACGAAAGCAAACCTATGGATCCCTGAGCGTACGGTCTTGACGTCTGGTCCTGATTCCGTGCAAGGGAGTCAGCCAAAGCACCATCACCTTTCAACGGAAGAGGGGCCTCCTCCACAGTTGAACCCTCACTCCGTGATTGAAACTCCTCTCGGACCCGTCGGCATCGTCATCTGCTGGGACCTGGCCTTCCCAGAGGCCTGCCGCGCACTGGTTAGGCAGGGAGCCCGCTTGATCATAATTCCCACGTTTTGGACCCGCGACGATTTGACCCCCGAAGCCAGAGCGTACGGCCCAGACGTGGACGTCCAGTTTTTGGCATCCGCATTGATCACCAGATCTTTCGAGAATACCTGTGCCGTCGTGTTTTGTAACGTTGGAGGACCGAAGGAGGAGGGATACGCCGGTTTAAGTCAGGTTGTATTGCCGCTGGTAGGGAAAGTCAGAGGCAGTTTCGATGATGGCGAGCCGGGCATGAGGATTGTTGAGTGTGACATGAGGACGGTGGATGTTGCCGAGGAGAATTATAAGATCAGGGCGGATTTAGCGGGCGAGAATTGGCACTATGGGTATAGTCATGAGAAATGAGAAAGGAAATTCGGCCAGATGGCCCGCTACATGTAGCATTAGGAAGGACAATGGTTGACCTTCATGGCATGCAGAGTGACGCAAACGCAGAATCCTGATTGACCAGCTTAGTGTTGTCCATTCTCGACAAATCATACAGCTGAGCCCCTACGTCGTTTGGGTGTCATGAATAATGTCCTTCGGCACCACAACTGTCGATGTTCGCCCAGTACCCTATCGCTGCGCCACATTGCTCCACTTGGGTTTCTCCAGGTGAGCGGGCCTTTGGAAGCAGACGGTCCGATCCCAGCTTCAACTCTCAACAATCCGAGAACTGAATCAAATCAAGGGTCTCTTGGCTCTCTTCCGAACCCGAGTAAAGCGGTGCGAAACGGTTTTGGTGGACTGCGGCTGGCTGAACAGGTAGTAGGTACGGCGGTTGCTTGAGTGGCGGAAGCGGGAGTGGTTGAGCGCAATCATCAGGCCAGGAATCAATCTTCAATCTCTTGTACTTCAACTGCGAGTGCATACAGGTTCTGGCCGTCAGAGCGTGCCGGATGCTATTCAGAGAAATGTAGGCGTGGCCGTTGCGGAAGAAGAGATCAACAATCTCCAGCTGGTGGATGTGGTCGAGGTCCTCCCGGATGCTCTGCGCCGTCCACTCTTCTCTCGCAAAGCGGATCACCAGGTTGCGGGTGAGCCCAGAGAAAGCGACGAGGTTTGCCAAGTTCGGCTTGATATATCTCTGTTGGCTATCCCAGCTTACAGTCACCTGGACTATGTTAGCATACGTGCTCACGAGGAAAGATACTCACACACCTTCTTGCCTTGTATGTGGATCTCATTAGTTTGCGCATACTCAAGGAAGCTCTCAGCCGCACTGGGGTCGACGAAGCTCACATGAGCAGAAGAGTTTCGCTTGTTCAGGTACATTTGCAAGATGGCCCCTCCTTTGAGCACCTTGGCGATTCTCTGGAGTGTTGCAGCTGGCGATAGCCCGGTGATGACCAGAGAGCGTTTGACGACAATGCTTTCGCTGCACGTATCCTCGTACTCTTGAGAGTCTTCTATCAACTGCACCAACAGACCTCCGTCGGCACAGGCCGGTTCAGGAGCTGGCAAATTGTGTTGATCGAGGGTAGTTTTCAGAGGCGGCAGGTTCTGCTGACGACGATTCGAAGTGATGCTTGGGGGAGCTCGAGGGACGAAAGGGCGAGCGGTAGGTGCAGGAGCCCATTGCGAGACAGCAGAATGGTCTGGTGTTGGTTCGTCAATTGGACTGTCATTGGGAGTGAGGTCAGGCGTTGGTAGAGAAGTGCTGTCAATCAAGATATCCAACGACTCGTTGGTGGCTCCTCCGATCAGCAACGCCTGCCTCAGCGCATGATATTTGCGCCCGGTGTCGAGCTACGACTGGTGTCAGTTGCATTGTCCCGGCTATGGCCATTGTCTTGCTCACCAGTGTGTTGTACTCCGGAACTGATATGGTGATTGCACCTGCATCTCTACCGAATGCATGACTGGCCATGGTGCTGTCTTGTAGAGTCGCTGATTGAACTGGAAAAACATTGGTATGACTGATGCAAGCTATTTCGTGATAGGGTGGATGGTGAATTGGACGTGAATTGTGCCTGCCACACCTCGCGAGATGTTCACCTACGCCCGCTCCTACCAATCCATCAACTGTCTGGCAGTTCTTCGACTCCGTATTCAGCGCCTCCCATCTTGGGTGGCAGCGATGACAGTGGCGATACGTCCACCAGCATCAACTGGGTTCTTTGCGCAACATCACAGGATAACGAATTCACTATACTCAGCCGCAAGAGTTCCACCTTGCTGAAGGGGTGCTCTGGAAATTCCCCTGTTTTGACGGTGAGATCCTTAGGCCAAGGAAATGCCCGTTAATAGTGGCGGTGCTCAAGGCCACCAGCAAAGAAAGGTCTCATCTATTTCTCGCTTTCTTCTTCGAGGACACCGCAAGCACCATCCGGCAGCTCTTTTGAGGGCGTCGCTCAGCTTGGCTTTCGCCCGAACTCGTCTCCGTGCTCCTTCAAGACCGTGTCCACCATATCAATGCTACCTTTGATCAGTCTTGCTCGTTCTTCAGGATGCAGGTCGAGGAATTCCTGGAACTCCTGGTACCACCTATCGTCCTTAGCAGGCCCCTTGCCGTCATAGCCAACGCACATCTCTGCAAGAATAGCTAGTGCCTGTCGAATCGCCATGTCCCCTCCGTACCGCTGCGGGAGTTCGGTCTGATTTATTGGCTTGAAGATGGACTCTGGGTCGTTCTTGTCGATCGCTAGGGCGAGAGTTTGCATTCGGTCTTCGAAAGTCCACCACTTTGGCAGGATCTTTGAGCCCTCCAACAGGTCGAGAAAACGTTGGAAGTCGTCGATCGCTGCGTCATTCAGATCAGCATCACCCCGGAAAACGCAAATCGTGTTCGTAGGGACCACAACTGACCATCCCCTTGTGCCCAGACTAACCCGTCAAGTGGCTTTCCCGAGTAGTAGATGCCATGGTCTTCCTCACGAGATAGATGATCTGTCTCGACCCTCAATCGATACGCATCAATGATTACGCGATAGACTTCATCATGGTCATAAGACGACAGATAAGCGCTCTGCGCCCCTTTACCCTGGACCATGTTACAAAACGGCTTGTGCTTCCGCCAGTGTGCTTTCTGGCAGCTGTCATCGCTTTAGTACCGTCGTCAACGAGACATGGATTTCCACCGCGCTTACTCCTTGGAACAGTAGTCGATAAGCAGACATCCATTGCATTTTTTCAGAGGTTTCTGAAATCCCAGCGCCAGACAGCTTGCACAGACGGACAGTTTCTTGCTGTGCATGTATTCATGCTCGATCCGACCAACGTACGACACACCGCACATAGGAAAGATCTTTGCCGGTTTCGGCGTGGGGTCTGCCGGGGCCTGGAGGTCTAATGCCATTGTTGCTTTGAGGCGATGATGGATGCAGTGGAAACGATTGAGACTGACGGTTGGAGCACCTTCGCAGCGATATTTAACCGAGGATTCCGTATTCGCTTGGCAGCTAGTTTCTCAGGGGGCACCTGTAAATCCAGCCTCGTCTCACCTCTCGTCAAGTTGGGCTTTACAGCGGATGCGAGAGCTTCCTATCAGAGCAAAGTGGGCAGCGATCTCTGGCTGAGCGGTCGGACCAGTGCGGATAACGGATAAAACCCCTAGCTGGCAACATTTGCAAGCAGGTTGGTTTGTTGACGCAGGTGGTACAGAACCATTGCTAGAGGCAGCAGATTTAATCCAAGTTCAAGCTTGTTCTTACAATTTGATATTCCAAACAGCACAAGCGTATAGATTTCCTTGCGCCATAGCGAATCTGCAACGCCCATCTTGCTAATAATTAGATGCCATACCATGGTCTGCGATCCGCATCTTCGCCGCTCTCGCTCTCGGCATAGCCCCAATTTCCTCTCTAATGACATCTAATCTCACGCTAATACTGTGCGCGGCCGAATAAACGCAATGCAGAGTTCTTCGTAACCATGCCGGTGGGGGAAGAGGTCACATTCGACGCTATAGCATGGACCTGTCTCTCCCGAATCGAGGGGCCGATGCTGTTCATTTTCCTTCCAAGCAAACTCCGCGCTGCCATAACTGCAAACACAAGGTGATCGAAAGACGGTGAAGGTGATGGTTACCCGTATAACTGCGCCGCATGTAGCCGGTGCTCACAACCATATGTCAGGCTGGTAGTCAGCCGTCAGTCTCGGGTCCTCGCCAAAGGTCGCCTGCCACGCCCCAAACCCTCCGTCGAGCACGCAAACCTCTTGTTTCGGCGATTGATCCGTCTCTTCTGCATCCACTCGTTTCGTCTCCTCGTCCTCCGCCGCCGCTTCTTTCGCCTCCTTGGCCTCCTTCTGCTGAGCCCTCTGCTTCGCCCTTGCGTACGCCAGCGCAGCCTTCGGCCCCCTCTGTTGACTCAACATGCAATGAAATATCACCTTCTCCTTGTCCTTGAGCGTGCGTATCAGTTCGGGCATTCTGACGTCAAGTTGATTCAGCGGAACCCATTGGCTGCCGTTGATGTTGCCGCCAATGTGATCTGAGTCGCGGACGTCTATAATCGCAACTTTGGCTTTTTCAGTAGGTTCGAGGAGGAGTTTGGCAACTGTGGAAGGAGGGAGATAATTGAGAGACGAGAGGGTTATGAGGTTGGCGTTCGAGGACGCCCGTTCGGCCATCTTGTGGTGGATACTGCGTAGAGGAAGCGAGCGTGTCGGCAGTCTCGACTTGATACACGGTCTTCGCAGGAGATAATCCAAGGTCCTTTGGGTGCTCATCAACTTTAACTTGGTAGACCTACTGTGTTGCCAGCGCAGTGTAGACGCCTCCTCTGTCAACTCCACGCAAATTGCAAGGCACAATCGGCCCTCCGAAGATAGTCGCGTTTTATTGGCTGCCGCATCCAACCACCGTACCCACTCTGCCAGAGCTGTGAAAGTTGGAGATTTCTACCTCAACGCGTGCTCCTACCATTAACTACCCAGCGTGCCAGTCACCCAGTGTGTGCTCTGTGTGTATCATCGCTCTCATCCACTTACACAATTGCACACAGCTACCAGCTAGCACCTTGTCTTCAACGCGCATGGTTGGCAAGTCCAGACATCGTGCTCTCGGCACAACAAGATGAACACCTCACGCACCATGCAGCGGTGCTTGCGCTACGGCCACGCACCACAGCTCTACAATTCCTCAAACCACCCCAGATCAAACACCCTCAATGCCGTCCACCAGTCCAGACCGCAACATCCGCGACCCTTCTCCCACGCAAGCTGCAAGTCCCAGAATGCCAATCCCAACTCGAATGCCAATCTCAAGACCACTTCCACATCCTCGTCTAAACGCCCCCCACCCGCCAACAAACCCCTCAACAACGACTTCATGCAAAGCCTCATCCGTGAGACCCGCGCCCGCGAACCCACCCGCACCCAATCCCAAGCCTCCTCCGGCACCCCCTCCAGCGGTCTAAACGACATCCTTAGGATCGCCCGCAATGCTGCCCCGGGCCAACCACACGGGCGCACAGACGGCCAGTCCACGTACAACCCAACCACAACAGTCAACTCCGTGCTCAATAGCCTGGGTGACGAACTCAGCTCTTCACCGGGGCGGTCCATTTCCCTCCGCCTGCGCCCCACGCTCGGCCGCACGGTCGACGGCCTGCACGGCGATCCCACGCGTGGGTTCCGCATGCTGGAACGGAAATGCATGGAGAATAACGTCAAGGGCGACATGCGGAGCCAGGAGAAACACATCAGACGCGGACAGAGGAGGAAGAACATCAGGATTCTAAGGTGGAGGAAGCTGTTCATGCAGGGGTTCAAAGCCGAGTTGGATACGATCCACCGGATGAGGAGGCAGGGGTGGTAGGTAGGGTTTATGCGGTATTGAGCAGATGGACGGCTTGGGCAGGCCGAGAGATATAGATCGTTCGGGTAGTAGAGTTGGAGGCAACTGCGTGTCGTGCGTGTGTCCTGTTGCGCCAAAGAAGGGTAGGTATTCTGTATCTTTGGTGAGTGTCCATTGTACATGTATCACGGTTACAGCAAGGGGATTGTTTCCTTTGCATCAAAAACTGCAGTGCTTTGGTTTGCTGCGGACTGTACTGTACACTCCGGGTGTCTCTGGTCGATCGGGTGGGAGCTTCCTTGTCTCCAGAACGGCTCCGCTGCAGGGAAATCGCAACTTCTCAACGACTTGGGACAATTCGTCAATCAAGCAACGGCCACCTGTGCACTTTTGTCTTCGAGACATTCTCAAATCCAAAGACAAACACAAACACAAACACGCGGACATTGCAGATACAACACCAGAAGGCGAGCAGGGTTATTCAGCTAATCAATCAATGCGACGTTGATCACCTACTGATTGATTGATTAATCGATTGATTGGCAGTCTGATCGAGCGGCTGTTTGTGGAACTGAGCTAATCCATAGCTAAGTACAAGAGCTTCTCAATTCCCCTTTTTCTATGCTTTCCAGCTGCATTGCTTTCCTGCCTGTCTATCTGATCTCAAAGCTGGTTTTCCGTGTGTGCTTGCTTCATTGACCGCCGCTGATCGCTGACCTCCCGTCTCAGAAGCAAACTGCAATCCCAGCCTGCGATGCATGAAGACTCTTTTCATCCAACGACATCAGACTGCACTGCTACGGATGATGATGGTAGCAGACCAGCCCTCCATAATGGCACCACTCTGTCTCAGATTCCCTTATGAACTTCACCCCCTGCATCCCCACTGCGCTTCATTCCGTCCTCTCTGCACCCAGTTCTCGGTGTCCAGCCGCCAAATTGTTTTTGTTGGAGATGTGGTATTGTTGTTGGAGATTGCTCCCTGCCACTCACGACGTCGATCACAAGTAGGGCTTGCGGCACAACTTGGCAATCACCATCAAGTCGACTGGCTGATCCCCAACGGCAGCATTCTGCGCGGCACGGAACTGATTTTGCACCTGTTGCAGCTTGGCCTTGATACCCTCATCGTCGGGATATCTGGCACAAGCGGTGTTGAGGACGTGGAGCTGACAGACCTTGGAAGTGATTGCCGGAGGCTGCTGATCGTACCACTGGAGGAAGTCGACGATCTCGCTGTCGATGACGGTGGTCTTGCCACTGACGACCTGGTTGCAGCCCGGCTTGACGCAGGTTGATTGGAAACCAGTGACGGCGTTGCCGTGCTGGGCCTGGCCACGCAGCTGGAGGACGCAGCGGTGGCAGTACAAGTGCAGGCAATTCAGGACGCGGACATCACGCTTGATCTGTTGGCAACGAGAGCAGCGAATGGTGCTGGAGATCGCCTTGCCCGCTCGGTGGAGTTGTTCGAGATGCTTCATGTAGTTGATGAAGGTGTGGGAAATAGCTATGGGCAAACAACAGTCAGTACGATGCAGGGAGCCGAAAGAAAGCACTCGGCATGTCTTACCTGGTTCCTTGTCGGTCTTTATTTTCTTGTTGATACGGAGCAGAGACGGGCTTGGGCTGTCATTGACCTCGACAGGTTCTCTCCCACGCTTGCCAGCGACAGCGGCAACAGCAGGCTTCGGACGCGGAGGTGAGGTAGCAGGGCCAATTGATTCTAGCAGACCGGGGAAGCTCTTCTGAATACTTGTCATTCCGTGCGCGACAACGGTGGCTCGTGGGGATTGGCGAATCGGGGTCGTCTCAATCGACGCAGCCAGCTTGCCGGGCGTATTGTTCAGCGCAGCTGCAGTCAGGTCTGGGAGACTGTTTGCGACATTGAACGGAGTGGCGATGGAAGCGGCCTCGGACTTGACGGAAGGGGACATCAAGGCGATGATGGACGCATCTCTGCCTCCTCCCAATGCGAGAATCGACGGATCTCGGACTGCCTGAGCGGCTCCACTCACCAGGGCAGGATCTGTCACTGCTAAGGTGGGATCGACAAAGGCATTGATACCGTCGATGACGGGTTGACCCATGGCTGCCAGAGATTCGTTCTTCGCCTTTTCGAACTCGTTGACTCGACCCGCGACATCGTGGCCAAACTGGAAAGTGTTGCCGGTCAACTCAGTCATGACGGCCGCCGCGACGAGATTGTTGTCCTGAAGGGTCCCCTCTTCCTTGGTGATGGCATGGATGGCTTTCAGCAACTGCGGCTGGGCCTGCACCTGATAGTACATGCCCTCGATGAAGTTTTCATTGTCGAGGATGGTGGCTTGAAATTCCAACTGCCGCTCGGCGCGCTGGCTGCGGAAGAGTTCGCTGCTGAGGTTATCCATGGTGCGGCGGATCTGATCGTCGTTGGCGAAGATCTTCTCACGAACGACTTGCAATTTCGACAACAGGATGGCTTTCTCGGCCCGGAGAGATTGCGCGGTGATGTCGAGGTGATGGAGTTCGCCTCGGAAGGCGTCGGTGTTGGAAGGGCTTTGTTGCAGAGGAAGATGATGTTGGTGATGAACTTGCTGTTGAGGTTGAAGGTGCGGCAGATCTGAAGGCATCCTGAGCGGGAAATAAATGCGAGGGAGAAAAACAAAAGTGAACTGGAAGTCACCTGCCTTAAGTAGCGGCATTGCACATGCTCGCGGGTGAGGCCCTCTCTGAGCAGTGAAGCATTTGGAAAGCAACGGCCTCTAACGGCAACAGGAGTTTCTTCACAGGCCAATGTCACTGCCAACCTCATTTTCAATGCGGCCTTCAACTGGAAGGGTTTTCTTGGGAGTTAAGTTGGTTTCGACTGGTGTCCCGAGGTGGACAAGTTACACTGCGCCCTTTTGAATGTCTTTGTCAAGGTATCAACCTTGACAATACAAGTCAGCTGTGCTTGTCCGGGGCTTCTATGTGAGTTTGGAACCAGAGCAGAACGGACAAGATGCCGTGAACACATGGCTGAAAAGTACATGTGACGTGAAACTGACTACGTGAAGACCTGAAGAAGGCCTTTGTTCACTCTCTGTTTTCCGCGACGGTGAAACAACGGTGACGCGAAGGTGAGGAAAGACAACGACACTGCACATCCTGGCACTGTTTTGTCTGGGTGCCTCTCTACGGTATCCCCTGATATCACCAAAGTTGACGTGGGAGAGCCTTTCGGTCAACATGTGTGCGTACCAGTATTTGAATTGGATTAGTGGACGAAGTACGGAGTATCATTCAATCATGAAGGACACCTTGAAAGTGCAGATTCGCGACGGACTTGAACAACAGATAAGCAATCACGCGACGGGATTGAGGCACACCTCAGAGCAGTAGATAGCAGTGACTGACCCGGGCACCCAGCCTCGTCATCGATACATTGTCTTGCTAATCCACCTTGTCTTCGAAGGACACGTAATCAACACTCGAGGCCACAACTAGATGGCAACGGCCGATACTTATCTACGTGACAATTCACGGCCTGCAGTGCTTCCTGCGTTGTGCCCGAGTCTCATCCTTCTGATACACGACTGCCACCGTCACCGCTACCTGATGCTACAATAATTTCTTCACGCCAGGACATTGTGTAGGCGTGTATGTGTCCGGATGTGAAAGTGGTACATCTCAGCCAAACGAACAATGCCCTATCTGCGCAGAAGCCGTGAACCCTACACTTGATAGCAGCCTTTGTGCTTCTCTCTCCCTCTCACACACTCTCTACCTAGGTATTTGCCCTGCAGGTTTGGGCAAGCCTCGACGAGAGGGCCAACTTATGTTCGTCAACATGAGTTCTAGTTATCCTTTGAGAGCGCGCGGGCTCTGCACTGATCTTCAAGCTTTTCCTCTTCACGGTACGCTCTCGTTCTTGTTTGCAGCATTGAGCACGCTGATTACACTGATGGAGGTTCAAAGACCGCGGACAGGCTGATTGCGACGCATAACGGAAGAATCACAAGCCGAGTCTCTCGTCTTGTAGATTCTTCTCCCTAGGTCGCAAATCTACCAAGAAAAGGCATCTATCTCGAGCTCAAAAGAACAGCGACCTAGCATCTCCCTACCAAGTCTAGCCACGACGGCCCTGACATGGTCACACATTTCCGCAGGCCCGCACACGACGACGGCAACCTTGGGCCATCCAAGGTTAGCTTCCTCTCGCAACAGTCCGGGAATGTCCAGTCTCCGGCCAACGCAGGTCTCCTTCTCACAGACTTGGTCCAGCACAGTGCTCAACGAGTCCAAGAGGCACTGATCGGCCGCCTTGGCGCTGTAGAACAGCTTGACGTTGGGATGAGATCATAGGAACGGTAAAAGCCCTGTGATGCCCATGCCACCTCCAATCAGTAGGAGCCGGTCGCTCTGTAGGACTGTCGCTGTGGGACTAGTCGGATAGGGTCCTTCGAGCAGGGTCAGCAGCCGCTCCTGCGCTCGCAAGGATCTCGTCATGCCGAATTTCTTGCGGAGAAACAGCGTCAAGCCCGAGTTAATATAGCCGCTCTTGCTGTGGCCAACCGGTGTCGAGCTCACAGTGACGGTGTGGTCCTTTTCCAGATCGACGATTTCCGACCTGGTCTGGTCGCTGAACTTGTTCCGGGTAAGGATGGCGGTCGGAATCGGAGAAAATGGATGATTCTCCCACGGTCGGAGTGGGCTGAGCGTCGGGAAATACACGTAGACACACCGGCCTGGCGCTGCTGCCCAGCGGATTCCTGGGATATCAACGCGAGCAATAGTGGGACCAATGTCCGTCACCTTGGCCCGTCGGACGCCCGTCTTCGCGATGCGCGCCACACGTGCCAGTCGGTCGAAGAACCAGACGGCAAAAGTAGCATACAAGAAGGTCTCGTATCCAAAGCATCCCTCGTCATCGTACCAGACGTGGTACCAGCAGCCTACCAGGCAGATGACGGCCATTACAATATGTGTGACCAGGAAAAGCTCGTACGCCTTTCGACGCAGGATGAGCACACTCGGGAGCACGATGATGACGGCCGCGACCGTTCCGACGCAGCCCCAGATCCATAACGGCGTCCCCACCGTCGTAGCGTAGTAGCCGTCGTTCTGATATAAGACCAGCAAAATGATCGAATGTAAAAGCGTCTGGAGGAGGAAAAGTCGGGAAACCCAGCGATGAAGTAGCATGTAAGTCGAGTGGGACCAGTTGGTCAGCCACAGCAGAATATTGTTCCGGCTCGAGAAGAGAAACAGGACTGGCATCTGGCAAAACGCCAGAGCGCCGGTGCGCCACATGAGGTAAGCCAACAGCTCTTGATAGTGGTTTTGGTACCATTGGAACTCCTCGTCGGGCCACAGCGTCCTATAACCAACCGCGAGAAAGATGACGTTCAGGATAAGGAGGACTGCGATATATAGGCTTTGGCCGATGGTAGGCGCATTGCCTAGTAAGAAGGGAAGAGGTCGATTGTAGTAGGTCCCAACAAGGCTTGGATAAATCCAGGGCTTGATACGTTCCAACGCACCGGTCATGAAGGGAAGGCATCCCAGCCACGTCAGAATGATAGGCAGCCCGAACGGTGTCAGCAATATAGCAAGTCTATTGGATTTGATAATTAGTACCGTAGCCAAAAGTTTTGTTTGGTGGTCGAACGAGCTCAACCAAGCGGAATGTCATAGTGAGAAACCGTAAGGGACGATAACTTACCCGTAATAGGATTCCTGGGCAGTCTCGCGAAAAAAGTATATCAAAGTATCTTGGGTGATTTTCCAGGTGTTGTAGGATGTAAGCATAGTTTAATTCAACACCATGTCCTTGTCCATCGCCATCCTTGTCGGGCGCTCCGTGATGTTGCCCATGACTTCGCCGTAGCTCCATTTCGGGCGGACGTTGACATCTCCCGTGATCTCTGTCTCCCAGAATTTCTCGATCGTCGAAGCGCGAACATTGTCCGGGCAGTACAAGTGTATGCACCAGGCTATGGAGCTCAGGAAAGGGACATCGGACGCACCACAAACTGCCAGGTTGTACGCAGTCTCGCCGGCGGTTGTGTGCCCCCCGGGGCTTACAGTCGCAGAACACTGTAGCTTGAAGGGAGAGAAAGACCGGAAGCAGCCATGAGCACAGTAGGGGTCGTAGAAGGTAAATCCGTCAATGCCGGCGAGGCCAGTCCTGGTGACGGGCACTGGACCAGTCGCCGCTGCGCTCGACAGGACGGTCAACAATCTCAGCCAGGAGAGCTTCATTATCGAAAGTAAGGCGCACCGTGATCGGAGGTCAGATGAGTTGCGAACCTGCCTGTGGCGGCGCAGGTTGGTTTATAGGAGCCATTAGTCTGCTTGATGGCATGATGGGAAGCGCCCTATCGCCCCGTGAGGATGCCCTGCATTCCCCGAGTCTCGCTGCTGAGAACTAATGCGAAAGACAGTTTTTGATTCAGGCGCTGGCCGCGGTGTTGAGCCGTGGAGGATTCGCTCACGAGCATTCTGACCGCCTCTGACAACCATTTTAGCCGATAATCAGAAACGCAAGACAGCTCGAGAAATTTGCGACGATGCTGTCTCTCGATGCTCATAGGCGAGAGCAGCGAAGAGCAGCGAAAGGGTTTCCAATCCGTCTGACTTTGGCAGCCATCTCATTCGACAATGACCAGAGCTCCGGCTCCAGCTTCATGTGGGTTATCTACCCCGTATTGAAGGAACTCGTACTGGAGTTGCGCTAGACAGTCTAGCCTGATTCTTCCGAATCATGGAAATCTGCTCACCTCTAAACTAGAAGAAAATGCGCTCGAAACTTGCTCACTCCTACGCGGAAGAGCTGAAGTGCAGGGGGGCTAGAGAAACAGGAGCGGCACACCAGAAATGCCCTGGATCATTTTTGCATACAGAATGAGCAAGGTAATATGTATTGGCTGTGGTTGGCTCTGGTTGTCGTCAGGTTCAAGTGGCTGTCTGATCCGGTCGAATGTTCAGAGAGCAACGAGGAGTGGAAGCATTGAAGAGAAGGAAGAGGGACGATGAGCGAATACCGTACGAGCAGGGCAGGGTAGGATTATCGTCAGCACCCATCAATCTCAAGATTTGTGGTACCGCTGTAGGGTCGCACTGCAACATCCATGCTGTTTTGCACAATCATAACTATGATCTCCCACCTTACGAGGCTCGAAGATGTCAAAGCCACCACGTGTCATCCTCTTCAATCATCATCTGCAGATCATGAACCAAATCTGAAAGAGCATCAGCGACGATGGCGTCGTATCTAAGTCCCGCTTCCGTCATGCTCCCCTCCACCTCTCCTACGGCTCTGTCCACCATGTCTGCCAGATGTGCAATCCTCCCCTTCAGCCACTCTAGACGCTGAATCTCTTGCGCTTGCTTCACCCTGAATGCCAGGTGCTCGGTTCTCAGCCCTTCCCAGGTCTCCGCGTCGCCGGCCCGAGGACTCAAGTCTTTGAGAACGACCAGAAGGTGAAGGTGGTGCTTCTCTTCTTGCGTACGCTGCGTGGCAGGAAAGCTTGGGATACTTACCGCGTGGGTGTTGTGCATGCTTGCCAATTGATCTGATTGAGAGACCATGCTGGCACTTCCTTGCTTGTTGAACTCGACAGCTGTTCCTTCGGCGCTTATGTCGGGGCAATCCTGCTTCAACGGTGTCGAGTTTTCTATGCCGATCTCGTCAGATGTAGGAGTGGGACCGGATGAATATGACCTACCCGTAGTTGTATACCTGCCTAAAGTACTCTGGGTACGTGTCTCTCCTGTCTGCTCATCCATCCTTCAAGTCATAGATGGCACGGTGGCTGTCTGAGGAGATGGGGTCGAGAGGAGCCTCAGAACCGATGAGGCAGGCCTTGTATTGAGGACAAGAGGACGATTTGCGAGAGGCTGCGCAAGGGTTATCCGGAGATCGAGTGGCATGTCACCGGAAGCATTTGGCCCAGTGATAAAAGTCAGCTTGGCCTCAGTGATGAATCAACGGATCTGATGCGAGCCTCTTACAAGACTGTACAGCCGTCAAGCAACGGTCGGGGCTACGGCTCGTGCTTTGTACATTCTTTCACTCTTCCATCTTCTC
Source organism: Phialophora tarda (assembly GCA_016109495.1). Classification (NCBI taxonomy): domain Eukaryota; kingdom Fungi; phylum Ascomycota; class Eurotiomycetes; order Chaetothyriales; family Herpotrichiellaceae; genus Phialophora; species Phialophora tarda. The sequence continues at coordinate 2,481,728 of JADWPL010000001.1, read as the reverse complement.
TCTTGGTGGTGTGCCAGCTGATGTTTTTTCGGGGGGGATAGTCTTGTCTCCGGAGCACGGTGTTGCGAATTGGACAAGTGCCAGTATGGGAGGGTCGCACGTCGCAACGGGTCAAGCTCTGACTTGGGCCAGTAGTTGTCAGTGGAGGAGTTCCGAGAACAACCAAGTGAGTTGTCTCGTTAGAAAAACAATTGGTTCCAAGCAGCCCAAAGAGAACCAAAACCCCTCACAAATTGAAGCAGCATTAGGCGTGGAAGTACTCCGAGTGCCAACAAGATGTTTGTCGAGTTGGGAAAATAGCCAGGCTGGGGTGTCTGGATGCCAAAACGTCGGATGGAAGCTCTCGTCTGCTCAAGAGAAGAGTTGGTGTTATATCAATTCCACAACAATGACTCCAAGGCACGCTCGGTCAACTCGAACGCCTGGCTTGGAAGTCGTTTCGAGAGTCTTTGGTTTGCGGCTGCAGAGCCTTCCGGATCTAAGGATTCACCCAACGGTTCTCCAAACAATTCTCATGGCGACGCGCGCTGTGGGTACCGTGGCCTCCGAAGAACTATCTATAATGCTCCATCCCGGTCTCCGAAGACTCTCGTCCCTCTCGTAGAATTGCTGGATGTCCACGCCAGACTGGAAGGGACAGTCAGAGCCTGAGGGGAAGTATTCATGCTCAGCCCGCTTCCACGTTCCGCAGAGCATGTGGATGAAGGAAACGAGTTGTTCGATGTCCAGGATATGAACCGCAAACTAGCATCTCCTTTGATGTGGTCGAAAATCTGCCATCACTGATATAATGTGACAAGTGGACCGGAAGCTTGTTGCGAAAGCAATTGTGCCCGAGTCGGAATATCAATATCAGCCGATTCAACCCGGTTAATGTTCGATAGGCTTTCGGGAACAGAATCCGGAGGCCATTACTGCATACGGCGCCGTCTTTGAAAGGCTTAAAACCGGGTTGTAAAAAAGTTGGTCAGGGCGATTCAGGCCGAAGATGCATCGTGATCGGAACTCCACAAGGGGTATCGGCAACAAATCTGCTGAGTTCAACACGCGCACAGGATGATATAGGAGAGGCAACCGGCAAACGACTCAAAGACCAGGGAGAACTTGTCGAGCAGAGATGTCTGAGAGTTGAAACATGATAGCATGCAGTGATAACGCAGGGGTTGCGACCAGACTACATACTTGAATGGCGGCTCATGAAGCACTGCCCGCCCGGTTCATGGGGCCCCAAAACTCTCTCGGATTCACCTGGTACCTCACCAATTTGCCTCGAGGCTTTTCACTGCCTAGCTTTTCGTCAAAGATGATATTCAGATTGCTTGATGCCGGCGCGGAGGGACTTCTTGATCGTGACCGGTCCTTGTTGATCTCTCCCCGGGTAGGACCTCCTGACTTGTCACCGGCGTCTTCCGGTCCAGATGCTGCCCTGATGTCCTTGTCGACGGTGTCCCTGTCGTTCTCGAGTCTGTACAGAATCCCCTGCAGCACGACTTTAAGGTCTTCCTTGCTATCGCACTTGGCAAGCTGAGCTTTCGTGGTATCCTTTAGGTCGGACACAAGTGCTCTTTCTGTTCCTCTCAATCTTGCCAGAATATTCCAACCAGGCGTGCCTCGCTTCACAGCTCCTTCCCTGATTGGTTGCTTGGTCCGCATGAATTCGCGTATGACTTCCCACAGCACTCCCCAAGGTGCATTGGTCTTGATGCTTCCGGCCTTGCAGTGTGATCGAGAGACCTTGTAACCCAGACCGAGGAGTGCACCGCGCACTGCAGACTCAGAAGGTGTAGTGCAATGAATGATCTTCGACAAGTATGTAGGCATGAAGAAGAAGGGCGCTGGGTCTGGCTTGTTTGTCTGTAGTCGTGGTATGATGCGCGGGTCCGTGATTGATCCATCCCTCGCTCCCTCAGGACCCGCGTCTCCATTCGACGAAGCCTCAGGACTGAGGTTCTCCTCGAGGGCCAGCGTGAGCATTCCTTCAAGCCTGTCGATCGTACCATAGACTTCCTTGTCCAAGGATGGAAGCTTCTCAAGCATCTTCTGTACAAAGTACGGGTTATGTAGAGGCCCTGCCCACATCGGCCCACACAGGTGCATCCTTGAGTCACAGTGCTCACAATTCTGACTTCTCGCAGCCAGTTGTGCGGCCGAGAATTTGTAGAACGTGTCTCCATTCTTGGATGTCTGCGGCTGATTTCGGAGCAACGGTTGCGTGACCCATGCCCCACAGCCGTGCCCACAGTTGTAGACAGTCATGGTTGTACCTGCGAGCAGCTTGACGTCCTGTTGCTTTCGATACACGCGAATGAACAGGCGAGCGTAGTAGTCGATGGAGAGTGACAGCAGTGGCTCTACTGCAAGCCCATATTTCGCGGCTGACATGGCTACTCCGTTGAGTATCAACCTCAAGCCGCCCTCGTGAGAATGTGCTCCCTTGATGGGCATGCCACCGTATAGTGCGAAGGTCTTTTCGGGATATCCATTAGAGGCAAATACTCCTGCATCCGTACAGGTGACACAGAGCATTCCGCCATCTCGAAGCGCCTGGAGACTGCAATCGAAGAACGGAGCCGCCGTACCATAGGGGTCTATATCGATGACATCAAATCGGTGGACATATCCTTTGGCAGGTCTGAAATGTTCATTTCCGACCTTGCTGTACATGAAAGCTCGAGCATCACCGAGGTTCGACTGGACCTTGTCTTCCACCTGGTTGTGTTTAATGTTTAGCTCAATACTCTCAACCGACGCTTGAGAGAGGTCATTTGCGATGATGTTCGTGGCGAATGGTATTTCTTTGGCGTACCGCAAGGCCCTCAGACCAGTAGCGGATAAGGCATCAAGGATCGAAAAGGATACTTGGGGTGTCTTTGCTGCTACAGACTGGACGTCATCTTCGGCGGCCTGCCGATGTCCATTGTGCTCTGAATGTTCGCCTCGGTCGTGCGGGTGGTCGTGCGGGCCCCCGCTGGGGTGGGCAATCAGCTCGGCAACAGCCAATTCTTCTTCGCCATCTGGTACATCATCGTTTGCCTTAAGCTTCTTCGTACCTTCTGGGGCGGTGTTGTCTCCGAGCGGGCCTTCGATATCATCTGCCTTACGCTTCCGTGAACTAGGTTGCTCGGACCCCTGAGTGGCGGCCACGTTCTTCGGTCGCCGCTCGTCCTTCTTGTTTTTGTTGTGCTGAGCTTTCCGCTTGAACTTGGATTGTGTTTCTAGCAAGGCGCCTTCGCCATAAACGGTGATTGCAAGTACAGTCAAGTCTCGATTGAATTGCTGGATGGGGTTGTAGAACACTGCCTGGTGGCCCTCGTCATTGTTCTTGCTTTGGTTCGATGACGGACGAGTTTGTTTGCCGTCGTCACTGTTCTTGTTACGCTTCGTAGATACTGGAGCTTCTTCAGCATATGGAGCAAGCACTGAGGCAAGTCCCTCGCGGACCACTCTGTATTTCTTGCCGTCTATTATGGTCGTCTCGGGCGGTGCAGGGGACGCCATGGTGCAGCGAGACGGAGTAGAGAACGTCCTTGGTTGAGATGCTGAAGAGTGTCGCAATCCGCCAATCACCAACTTTTCCAACCGGAAGCAGACGAGTTCCGCTCGTACGACTCCAAAACAACGCAAAATCCTCATCACCTAGTCGGCGCCCCTTCTCTCCAATGCCTATAGTGATGTCGCCCTTGAGAGACAGCCATGTGCTGGCGTCATATTCAAGGGGAAAATTCTACAGTCAGTGAATCGAGGAGCTTTCAAAACGCCAAGATCGAAGTCTTGGCCTGCTTTAACAGCCGTCAGTCACTCCCTGACGAGGCTCAGCTGCGACCATTCCAATCTGCATTACGTGCTACGTACGGTGCTCTTCGATGGTGTCAATGGCTGCATGATACCGTGGGGCATTACATCTATTCTTTAACTGCGAGAGTAACTTCCGGAGTCAAGTGGCTGCCAAAGCACGACCCTTGCAGCCAGGCATGCAACCTGTTGGTCGGCGTGGATCGTAGTAGTCCTCCTCATCTGTCACATCACTGTCATCAGGAACCGCACTCGGGGCTTTGCCCGTTGTATCGACGTCCTCCTCTTTCCTAATATCGACCTTGGGCTCGTCATCGGCCGGCGCGAATGCGTTCTTGAATCCTCCCTTTTTGAACCCTCCGCCACCGGCTGCTGCACTCTTGGTAGAGCCACCGAGTTTTATCTGCATCAAGGGGCCCTTCTCTTCCTTCTTCGGTTGGACCTGTCGTTGCATCTCCTTCATCTCCTTTAATCTCTTCTTGTGTTGGTGGTCGTAAGACGACTCATGAGCTTCGAACTCGTTCATGCGACTGTAGCCTTTCTGGCATAGCGAACAGAAGAAGGCGCTGCGCGCTTGCTTCGCGGACTGTGTGTTCGCAGGAGGAAGGGTGAATCCTCGCTGAAGGGCAGGCGACTAGTCAATAACGCCAGAGACAAGAACGGGACCGCACTGCACAAGATCGCATCTCGAGCGCAACTTACTGGAGGCATTTCGACGAGGCTTGTTTTGGTGCAGTGTGACCGACTGCAAAGCAAGTGATGTCGGGGTGAGCACCAGATGAAGTCAAAGTGAGAGGAAGATGGACGAAGAGGCAAAATAAAATCGCTCCGGCCCGCTTGCTCCTCCGCAGCCCCTCGATGTTTCAGCCAATCGAACGCCCGAGCCGCTCCGATGCCTTCACACTGTTTCTCATCTGTCTTTCTTCTCTACGAGTGTGGAGGTGGGAAGCCCCCTGTTGTCTCATTGCCGATAGTACTGCTGGCCATATGAAGTATGGTTGTGACAGGGTGCTGGTGAGGCGAGTGAGAATGAATTGAGACCGCAAAGAGGTGGGTCGCCGTTGTCGTCGCCTCAGATGATCACAGAAACGACATGCTCACGCCACACTTAGACCACAGTCGTCGCCATGCGCTTGATCGATGTCAAGACTCTACAGCTGACGGAATTCAGCAGCGGCCAGGTGCCCAGATATGCTATCCTGTCGCACCGATGGGATTCCGAAGAGGTCTCCTTCCAGGATATGAGTCAACCAAAGACCTTTGGCAAGAGAGGCTTCGCTAAGATTCAGTCGGCGTGCTGGCAGGCCAGGATGAAGGGTTTTTCGTACTTATGGGTGGATACCTGTTGCATCGACAAGACGAGCTCATCTGAACTCACGGAAGCTATCAATTCAATGTACAGATGGTACCAGGATGCCGAAATCTGCTTTGCCTACCTTACGGATATCGAGTCGCGAAAAAATACGATCAAAGATAGCGTGTGGCTGACACGCGGTTGGACACTGCAGGAATTGATCGCACCCAAGAATGTCAGTTTCCACGATCGAAATTGGGTGTTTCTAGGCACCAAGGGCGACCTTGCGCACGATCTTTCCAAGCACACCGGCATCCCAATCGAGGTCCTTGTTGGACATAGCAAACCTTCGAGCTGCTCTGTTGCACAAAGAATGTCGTGGGCGTCAAGGCGGCAGACAACACGGATCGAGGACAGAGCGTACAGTCTCCTGGGGATCTTCGACGTTAGCATGCCCATGCTCTATGGAGAGGGCGAGAAATCTTTTGCAAGGCTGCAGCAGGAAATCCTCAGGCACTCCGACGACCAGTCCATCTTCGCTTGGGATCGCGGCTTAGAAGGATATTTTGGTGGCCACAGCGGCTTGCTGGCGACCTCTCCCTCGCAATTCGTCACATGCCAGAATGTCCTCCGCTCCTCCCAAGGCCTACCAAACACCGGCAGATTTGAGCTGACCAATGTTGGGCTCTCTATCTCCCTCTTGACAGTGCCCTGGACGATGGAGACCTATCTCTGCATCCTGCATTGCACTCTCAGGACCTCTCCTGATCTCAGGCTCGGTGTCTTCCTCGAACGATTGTCGTCGTCGCAGGACGCAGAGCAGTTCGCTCGCGTCTCCTTCAACGGCACCACTGTTATGTGTGTGCCGCTGCAAACGGTTCTGCAGGATCCGCAGCACCGCGTGCGACATATCCACGTTCGCCCAACTATAATTGACGCGCCCCTTCGCAGGTGGTATGGGTTTCGCCTACACGAATTCACCGTCCCGGGATATACCATCGACGAACTCTACCAGACAGCCTTCCACTTCCGTGACAGCCTACGTGTCATCACCCGCTATAGCAAGGAGGAAATGCGCGCCGCCAAGCTGTCCCATCCGAATGGGCTTTCTGCCCTACCTCCCCGCCCGCTCTTTTTCGGCATGCCCCGTGGGCGTAGCGACGGAATGGACCCCATCAGAGGGACTGCAGCCATCTTCTACATGCCACTCGCGAAAAAGGACAAGAGAGGCGAACGAGTCTGCTGGATGAAATTCGGCTTCGATAAGAATTTCTGCCCCGTGTGTATCTTCGGTCGACGAAAGTCCTTATGGGGTGGTAACCCAGCTCATCTCGCTGCGAACGAAGACTCATACTATGACGCCGATGAGCAACCTGCAAAGCATGCTCTTCTCTTCAGAAGCGACTGGATCACTCAACTCGCGCCGTGCGACGAGGATAGAGAAATCGCCGAGCTATGGCGGATGCGAGATTACTGTGTCATCAGGGGCCATCGAGAGCTGGGACTGGACCGAAAGATCCAATTCTTACATTTACATGTATCTGTCAAACTGGACCACGTACCCTCAAACCATCCAGCCGAAGGGCGACCGAGCTCGTTGCAGCCGGGCATGAATGTCTGGACCATCAACGTCAGACCTTGGAGTGCTGGCGGCAAGGACGAGGGGACGAAGATTGCCCAAACTACAGGGGAACTTCTCTTGAGAGGAATCGATGATATACTCATGGCGGTTTGATATGTAGGAGGCAAGCGTGGGAATCTAGGTGTCCGTGACGAGGCAGCTCTACTTAAAAGGCATAAACGAGCCGAGCGAGATTCCTCACCCATGATGGCTACGACTGAACTCTGGCAAGAACGGGCCTTTGCATTCAATTGCACACCCCAGGAAGACGATTGAAGCCACATCCGCACCATTTTATTTCCAGCAAGCCAGCAGCCATCTAGATCAGTCCGAAACATTTTGTAACGACCTTTACGACATTCACGACGCTGTTTACGAATTAAATTGCATATATATCCTAAGCTGGTCCTGACGCTACAGTAAACCAGACCGTCCGTCCCCCATTTCTTCCACAGCAGTTCGGACCGTTGAGCTGGTCTTTCATCCGTGTACTGAAGTATAGTGACGTTTTAGACCCAGGTATTTCTCTTCTCAACGCCGTGCGTTGTCTCTTCTTATGCGGTGCGCCCGTGCAAGCGGACCATACACGGTATCAGTATCATGCACACGAGGCAGGGCCTGCAGGGTCTGGTTTTGGTCAGCCCGAGGTCGACCTTTCGCTGTCAGCCGCGGCGTGACAACGAATCCGAAGGTTCGATATCGACCCGAGACGCCGGGTTCGCCTAATTTCAGCTTCACATAGACTCGTACGGCGTCGCCCAGGGATCGTGCCCGTTTTGGGGAAGGAAGACTCAATGGCCTCTCGAGATCTGAATCTGACATATTATATTTCTTGCAACGATCGAGGCGGGCAATTTCACTGATTGGCACACCTCGCAGCGTTACATGGCATATCATAACATGGCATGACATAGCGTGACTTCGTATCACATCCCATCCCACCCCATCCCATCCCATAGCTATAGCCATGGCGTGTTTGTCGTCCGAAAGACAAACCGGCAGTAGAAACACCAGACAAGCATTCTCGAAAATAAGCATGCTCCAAGACAAACAGACCACCGATCCCGATCGGGATCGTTTCTCTCGCCTCGACAACAAGTCTCAAAACAAACCATGACTTTTGTGATCCCGAAATTCGTTGAGAGGGCGTTAATCCATTACCGGCCAACATCCAATCCTATTCCCGTTCCGATTCCCATTCTAAACATGATCCCTGGGGTTCAAATTTCCACCAACTTTTCTCAAGTTCCAGCAATAACCCCAGCACGCCGTTGTCGACTTTGTGTTGCAGCCCGGATAGATCCCAAACATCTCGACCATCCCATTAGCCCTGTTGTTGTGAAGGTGCTTCTCAGTAAGCCCAACGGGAATTCCGTTGGGTTGGCACTTGGATTCTCCCCCCATTCGACCAATCTCCATCGATCTTTGAACCCCACGGGAGGGTTTGGTACCTAGCGATGCACACGGTATCACCAAGGACGGTACCGCTCGAGACCCGGAAGCGGGACCTGAGGAGAGGGCGGAGGCATTAGTGGCCTTGATTGGGATGGTCCGATGGTTTGCGGTGTGATTGTGACGTCTCTCTCGACATCAGCTTCGGTGGTCTGGCGTTGCTGGGGATTTAGATCGGCGCTAGCGTTGGACGTAGTGATGGGGAGTAAGTGTGTGTCGTCTTCCAAGCGGGGCCGCTTCGCGTTGGACGGGGTCGGTGTGGTCGCCGGATCGATATCCGCATGTCCTCGCTTCTTTGACGGATTTGAGAGTTCCTCTTCAAAAGAAGCGGACACTTCGCAGGCGGCCAGACTTTCCTTGGTTCTGGGAGTGAAGACCCTGTAAAAGGCCTCTTGTATGAGTTGCGGGTACGCGTCAGATTTCTCCTGCAGCTCTTCAAGTTCAATGCGCAAACGAGACGCCTCTTTCTGCGCTTGATCCGCCTTGTCTTGTGCTTCCTTCACCTTGCCCAGCACATCAGCCATCTCCAGCTCATGCTCGGAAGCTTGTTTGCGCATTTGGTCTTCATATCGCTCGCGCTGCTCGTTCAATGCTGCTTCCGCCTCTTTCTGCGCGGCGGTCATCCCCGATTGACTGTCGGCATCCTTTGTACAGATCTCGCCCTTGTGCAGCTCCACGAAATCTTCAAACAGGCGCCTTGAGTGGTCCAGATCAACTTTCAGCGTGCTCGTTTCCCTGGCGTGCTTTGCAGACTGTGTTATCAGTGCGGTCTCGTACTCGTTTCTTTCACTTTCGCGTAACAACTTCTCATCGCCGAGACTTGATTGTAGACGCTGGACCTGAAGCTTCAAATCTTCGACAAGATTGTGATCGATTTTCGATCCCCCGGACTGTTCCTGCCATTCCTTTAGCTTGGCACGCGCGTCGTGGTGGGCGGCTCTTTCACATCCATAATGTGCTTGTAATTCGACCAGCGTCGCTCGGATGTTTTTGCATTCGTCCTCCTTCCTCTGCAACTCCTGCTGTATAGATTCCGCCTTTTTTATGTCCTGTCGTAAATTGTCCTTCCAAGTCCCGTTCCCTGCTTCCAAGTTCGCGATGACCTTGTCGTGCTCTGCTCGAAGCGCTTTCTGTTTCTCCACCCAGGTTCGACCTTCCTGAACTAGAGATGTGTTTTTCGCCTTCAGTTCCATGTTAGCGCTGACGAGGTCACTGATTTCTTGTTGTACAATCCTGAGTTGAGCCTCGAGCCTGTCGGCCTCTTCGGCCGATCTCGCCTTCTCGTGCCGAAGCTCCTCTTCGGCATTCAGCCTACCCTTGAGGCTATCGGCCGCCTCTTCCTTCAGCCGTCCGTTCTCCTGCGCAAAATTCTGGGTGTCCTCCCACAGCTTGTAGTTCAAGCCTGCGTAATGCTTCACGCAGTCGCGGAGCTGAAGGATACGCCATTCCACGAATCGTCCGACATCTTCAAGATTCATAGTTTCCAGAAAGGTATTTGGATCCTGAGGATCTTTCATCCAATCGAGACGCAGTGTGATGCCCCTGATGATAGCCTCAACCCGCGCCAAGTCCTGATTCAGCTCCTCTTCGCGACGCGACGAGCTCTTTTCTCGCGTAGCAAGCTCATCAATGGAGATGGATGGCATGGATCTGAAATGCTGCAGATTTGACAAACAATCCAGCAAGGGCGGCACAATGCCTTGCCTCAGGGCCTCGCGCCCTCTCTCCGTGTCTATGGCCGACGGCAATCCATCCGACAGTCGTTGGAGGAGCTCCCGTACCAAAGGAACTACAGCCTCCGGGGCATAAACTTGGTCAATCTCGAAGCAGCTTGCCGGCACCGGCACCGGCTCCGATTCCGACTCCATGGTCAAAGTGCGAATTGGTCGCCCAACGCTGCCTGGCTGATGGTGAGCATTTCAGTTGTGTCTCGTTCGATGCCCGGCATTGCCCATGTGCGCTTTAACATCGACTGAATGAAGAGCCTGGTTTAGAGGGCCAGATAAGTCGGCGAGATGGTGGTGAACGAAAGAGAGGCAGACGTTTTGCTGGTTGGACAAATTTGATGCGTCTGTCGGACAAAACTCGTCTCGGGAGGGAACAGCAAAATTCACCGCCGTTTGAGGGACTTTTTTTCTTCTCTGAGCCGGCTCAACCGCGATATAGCTGACATTCCCTTCGCAGCATTTCCAGACGCGAGAGAGAGCGAGAGACGGCAAGGCTGGGGCAACGGCGAGCGGTGTTCAGCTTCAAGAATGAGACGCGGGGTTGCCGTCTTGGACGTCATGAAAATGCGAGGCGCGTCCCGTAGCGTGGTGGTTGCCAGGGCCAATCAATCGCAGGCAACTCAGCCGACCGACCTTCGGCTCTGGTCCCCGTCCGTCCTCCCTTGCGCCCGTACACCCCAACCTCATTCGGATTTGTCTGTCGTGTAATTTTTTCCGGCCAAGATTGATTCTCAGGTCAGCAGTAGCATGGCCAATTCAAGCGATATCTTGTTGTCGCTGCAGCTGTGTCAACTGGTGAGATTGAGAAGCGCATGTTGGTGGCTTCGAGGTTCGTATTCTAGGTGGGGAGTACTGGTACTGCTAAATGTGACAACCACGGATTGGCACACAGGTGACACCTGTGATTGGTCTGATCGCCGATTGTCACACAAGCCAACTCCCCGCAGGGCTAGAGACATTACCCAGTAGTACGAGTACTCAGTACGAGGACTCGTATCTAGCACTCGGGATTCCTGACACGTGACTGCGCTCTCCGTCCTCTGGACACAGTAATTGCCTCGCTGCCATTGGTTAGCCTGACCTCACCCCAGACTCCACATGCTCGCCAAACCTTCTACTCCTGGATAATGCAGCACCCGACACATGCAGCACGCTCGATGTACCTGCAGAGTATGACCGTGAGAGTTGTTGTTGGTCAAGGTGTGGTTGCTGTTATACTGTGCCCAGCATAGTACGAGTGCTTCATTCCGCTGAAGAAGTCTCTTCCCTTCTGGCAGGCGTACTGTGTCCTGCTCCCTGGCCACAATGGCGGACCTCCCGCCTCTGTCGACGACCGACACGCGCGCCTCCCTCGCCTCAATGCACGAAATCGAACCCTCGCCCGTCGACGAGGAAGACCCTTCTTCTCCCTCGATATATCCAACCGACCCGTCGTCCTCCACAACACACTCGTCGTCATCCCCTAAAAGCACAACAAACTTTCTAGGCCTCACACCGACGCGGACCCTCCACCTGCTATACTCCGTGCAGAAATACTCCCTGCCCCCCCTGGGTGTGTACCTCGCAATGCACTACACCAACACGGCGATCCTGCCGCTGGTCACCCCCTCGGTGCGCGCCGCGGACAACTACCTCCTCCTGACCAGACCGTTCTACCAGACCCCGCCTCTCGAGCCCCTCCTGATCTTCCTCCCCGTCCTCACGCACGTCGTCTCCGGCGTCGCCCTGCGTCTCTACCGCCGCCGGATCTCCGCCCTCCGCCACGGCGCCGAGACGCACAAGCAGCGCCGCGAGATCGCGTGGCCGAAGTTCTCCCTCACCTCCCTGGCAGGGTATGCACTGTATCCAATGTTCGCGCTGCACGTGCTCAGCATGCGCGTGACGCCGCGGCGCGTGGACGGGAGCTCCGCCTCCGTCGGTCTGCGGTACTTTGCGCATGGGGTCTCGTCGCATCCGGGCATCGGCCTGGCGGCGCATGTGCTGTTGGTCGGGACCGCGAGTTACCACTTCGTGAGCGGGGCCGCGAGGTTCATGAGGCTGAGTAGCGAGTATGTCGTCGGCGGTGGGGAGGATGGGCGTGTCAAGAGGAAGTGGCGGGGGAGAATCATTAACGGTGTTGCCGCTCTGGTGGCCGGAATTTGGATGGCAGGCGGGCTGGGCGTCGTGGGCGTCAGTGGCCGCGGGGTTGGCTGGGAGGCCACTCACTGGGATGCCATATTCAGAGAGGTGCCGCTTGTCGGGAGGTTGTTCTAGATTCTCAGATGTAACAGATACTGGCATGACTGACAACTTTTGTACGAGTTCCGCATCAGAAAAGGCGGCGGGGTGAACTTTGAGCGTTATGCGAGGTCCCATTCGCAGGTAGCGTTTGCATTACTTGATTACAGGGGGTGGTGAGTATTGCCAGCACTGTCTCCTCCCCTCAGATTTTGAAATAACTTGCCGAAAAGTCGAAAGACCCGAACTTCTCATCCCGCCGTAATCAAATGATCATACAGGCTTTCCTGTCACTATAGGGAAGCAGTAACGACTGTTATGGCGAGGGGATTCCGGCCCCGTCACGGAATCATTATTCAACCAATTTCCCCTGGCACAACATATCCGCATGATTGAACGGTGAATGATCACATCCAGCCCAGTATAGATAGAAACAGCGCGGTTAATCACGCGCTTGTTCTGGTGCTGCCGTTCGTTTGAAGCAAATTACTCGGACAACATGGGCTGCCAGATACCCCAGGAGATCTTGAACGGCGACTCAATGGCCCTGAAAAACAACCGTCAGCAAGTTCATGTCCGATCTTGGCTTGGACACGATGGTCGATGGAATTGCACTTACGCGTCTAAATGTTGGATCGGCAGGCTGAAAGCCAAAGGACCCGACTGGTCCTCTTTATCGTCAACCGGCGTTTCGTGAACCGGGTTGATAATGTGGAACTTGATGTACTGTAAGTATTTCAGACGATACTCCATCAGCAACAGCCGGTCGACAATGGCCTGTGCTTTGTCCCGGGATGCCACGGCCACTTCGAGCTTCCAAATCGTGTTGGGAATATAGTCCACAAAAGAGGTCTCGATGTCTGGCCACATCAAGCGAACCACTTGCATGTTCGTTGTTCCCAAAAGGAATGCCGACAGATACTCAATGAACGCTGAACTGGGATTTGTCGTCGAGGAGATAGTCAGCGAGCGGAGGCTCTCCCGGTGGACTTCATACAGTGCTTTCATTGTCTTCCGGGTGAGAAAGACGTCTCCCTCGGTCCCTGAGTCCATCAGTTGGACAAGCGTCAGGCGTTTCAGCGGCATCAGACGCTCGAATGTCTGATAATTGACGGACTGGACAATCTTAGTCTGGCTACCATGTCGCTGCAGCATTTGCAGGCCCCGAGGCGGACCCACAACCATAAGATCCTCAAGATTTGTCAGTTTGCTGAGCACATCTGCTGTTCTTATTGAACTGGTCTCCGAATACCCAGTCAGTTGAAGCGACTTTAGCTCTGTAAAAGCCCCGAGACAGCCAATATGGCATTGCTCGGCATCAAGCCTCAACGAATGGAGTTTGGGATAATGCTCGGCGGTCCAGTTGAGCAAATGTGTCATGACAATGCTTGAAGGTATACTCATTTGGAGACTGGTGGGCCTCAACAACTGCAAATGTGCGATACGCGGCAGCTCAGAGAGCGCAGACGTGATCTGGTTGATTTCCAGGAGATATGGATGCAGATGGGTCTGCACCGGGTTGCCACTGGAAATTTCATGGAGGTATCTTTGCATGATTTCGGGTCGAATCTCTTCCAAGCGCAGCCGAAGATTGGTTATGCTTTGCAGGACGCTTTCCGGCCATAGCTCCACAAATCTGATCAGATCGTATTGAGAGTCGCAGTGAAGCGGCCGCCGATAGAAAGATTCTCTTGCTTCGCCATACACCTGCTTGTGCACACATAGAAGATTCAGATGGTCACGGCAGGGCAGCTTGACCATCAAGCGGTATAGGTGGCGGCGAACTTCGAGGGGGAGCTTGAGAAAACGACTTCTGGTGAAGGCGCCTTCTGTATCGCTTAATGGATTGGCGACCTTGTTGGCGTGAGCTCGGATTCACGATGTTAGAAGAAGTCACTTACTGCTTTCTGTGAGGACGGAGGCGTGGATGGCATGTTTTGCGGGGGCAGACGGGCCCGCCTCTTCTTGTTTGATATGCACCGACTGTGTGGCTTTCCCAATCGGGCGTCTTAAATTCCGAGCGCTCCTGCTGACTACCTAGGTAGGATGTCTGTGTATGGCGTGCTCAAGAAGTCCAGGTAAGAGGCCCGAAGTACAAGCTTCAGGAGATACGTGAGACTGCGGTCGATGAGGGATCGAAAAGAGCTTGCACATATTTGATTGATGAGGTCTTTGTCTTGAGCATTAGCGACGTATCGTGCTCCACTGAGGGCCACAAGCAAAAGGAGATGCGGATGCGTTCAGTGTCCTGCAACATCGTGATATATAAACGTAGCTCTGTTCACACGACAGATCCTCATCTGGGTCTCTGCCTGGTGGCCGCTGCAATATTATCGAAACATCGATATTTAGAGAGAAGATGGTGTGGTGGTGTGACGCAAGCAGCATCAAAAGTCCATCTCGCACATGACATATCCTAGCGGTGAGTGTCGATTCTCCAGCCTAACGAGGGCAGATCTGGAACTGAGAGGCAGTCAAGGCTTAGAGTTGAGGCAGCGGTGGGGCTTCAGTAGGAAGTGGCTGCCACATGGCTTTCAAGGATGGGATTGCGAAATGACAGGGGCGAACCGAGAGGTTAGTGAAAGCGGCTGACACACCACCAAGCAGGTTGGCAATGTGGACCTCATCTTTGCTGCCAGCTGGAAATCGAAGTGACCGAAGCACTCGATGAGAGTCCGGTCATAAAGCACCCTAGTCAGAGGAGCTAACAAAGCATGAGGATGGAGCGATGAGGTGGGCCTCCCTGAACCTTCTAATCGGGCGACGTCAACCTGTCGACCCGAAACCTTGGGTCCGCATATCTCGGAGATCACCACGGTTATGAAGCTTCTCCCTCCACGCAGCCCCAGCGGATGAATGCATATGACAATCCACTTCGCTCAGCTGCGAGGGATACTTCAGGCCGATGAAGTGTGGTGTCGCGAGCTGGTGGCATGGCGATGTCACTCGATGCGTCAACCACGTGGAAATAAAGCGCAGATTCGGAAAATTTTCTCCATTCTCGTACCGAGACTCTGGCCTCGTATCCGAAGTTGAGGGATTCTCGAGCTCGCTTCGAGGCATTTGAGTTATTTGACGACTGCTCATGGGCGGACGATCGACGCAGTGATGCACCAGCGAACAAAACTGCCAAAACACCTTGGTCATGTAGGTTCCTGGCGCGACGTCTACCTGCAGTATGATAGCTGCAGTCGGCTTGGTGAACAGATGATTCTCGGGGAAGGTTCAACCACGAGGTCTACTGGCAGATGCAAGATGGGAGTGGGCCACCACGTGGAAATGAAGGAGACACAAGATGGCCAAGAGGACACGAACCTGAGGCCAAAGGAATGCTAGACAATGGGAACACATGGCCAATCGGCAAATTAGATGTAGCGCCCACCGATATTCATGAACCCAGATCTGGGACATCATCGGGACCTACACCCGGAAGCGAGGATGAGAACGGAGGTTTCTTCGCTCCCTCTACAGGCAGAGCCGTACCGGATCTATTAGGCGGATGGATTGCCGAGACAAGGAGGTCTCCGACCTGGAAAAGCGGGAGATACCAAGTTGATTCAAATCGAGGGAGCGTCCAGCTGGGTATCAAAAAACCATTGGGTGGGCGGAGAAGGCTGTCGACTGGAGGGCTCGTTTCGGGTCCTCGGGAGCCTTCACGGTCTGCAATAAAATAGAGATGAGGGTGGCGTGATGTCAGGGACGTGTAAGAAAGCGACCTGAAGAGGAGAGCGAGAGAGGAAGGTGAAGGTGAGGTTGAGGTGAGGAGTTGGGGGATCGCCTGCATTCCAGACCCCGATCGATGACAAAACCGCATGTCATTTGCAGTCGCGATCCAGCCGCAATCCAGCCTCGTCTGGCCTCGTCCACACAAACGCCGCAAAGACATCAGACCACCTCGCCAGGGGGATGAGTTGGTTGACGAGGGGGATGAGTTGGTTGACGAGGGGGATGAGTTGGTTGACGAGGGGGATGAGTTGGTTGACGACCTTGCGTTCAGGCTGGATCGACAGAACAAGTTGCCATGTGGCAGTCATGTTCCTGAAAGGGGACGGTGCAGGACGTAGGGCAGAGCACCATCCATTTTCGACTTCTAAGCGATGAATGTCAAACGCGGTCTCCCACATCTGCTCCGAGTGCTCAGGGAATACATGCCACCAATACTCCATCTGAGTGTGACACAGGACCATAAATTTTCGGGTTGGGCCTCGTGCTTGAGGGGTTCAGGACTGCAAATGCACGCGACGAGTCTGGTCTGGCGGGCCCAGTCCACCTCAATGTCGCAGTAGCTGTCCCGATCTAGGAGGAGGATGAGGACGAAGACGAGGGCGACAGTCAAGAACATATTGCAGTGGATCGTATCACCGGCTGCGTAAGCGAGATCCATGCAGCACGATCGGTGCATCTGGATCAGGACCACTCGGGTTGTCAGAATATTACATTGTATTCATGCTGAACCGAACAAACTCATCCTGGTATCCAGGTGGCAGCCACCCGTCCCATGAACAAATTCTCTTTCCGACCAGCCCCTGCTTTCACCTTTCCTGAAGAAGCCGCTTGCGCTAATACACACGTGGGAAAATGCTTTTTGAGGACTTCAAGCAAAAATTGCCCGAAACGTCCAGATTACACTCTCAGCAACTTCGCGGCATAGTTGGTGATGGTATCAACCTGAGGGAAACTCATCTCCTCCAGTTTCTGCGCGTAGGGCGTGGGCACTTCAGCTCCTGTCACGCGCACCGGTGGTGCCTGTAGGTAGTCGAAGCCGTATTCGACTGCGAGGGCCAGAATCTCGGCACCGACGCCAAAGGCCGGGAAGCCCGACTCGACCGCCATGAGGGCGCCGGTCTTCTTGACTGATTTTATGATGGCCTCCACGTCCATGGGTTTGACCGAGCGCAGGTTGATGACCTCAGCTTCGACCCCGTAGTTCTTTTTCAGTTGTTGCGCAGCCTCCAGCGATTGGCCTACACAGCGTGAGAGGGTGACGATGGTTAGGTCTTTGCCTGGACGTTCGATCTTCGCTTTGCCGAAGGGGAGAACGAAATCGCTCTTCTGTGCCTCTGCGCTCATAGGGAAGGTCTGACCGTACAGAAGCCTGCGCGGGTTAGCATGATTCCTGCTCGACATGCCTGTTGCGCTTACTCATTCTCCAGGACGACCACAGGGTTCGGGTCGCGGATAGCTGCCTTCAGCAGACCCTTCGCATCCTCTGCGCTCCAGGGAGCGACGACCTTGAGACCAGGAATACTACCATACCACGCGGAGTAATCTTGTGAGTGCTGAGCTGCGACACCAGCCGCGAAACCGTTGGGTCCTCGGAAAACGATTGGGCAAGGCTGGATACCACCAGACATGTAGTGCGTCTTCGCAGCGGAGTTGATGATCTGATCAATTGCTTGCATAGCGAAGTTGAATGTCATAAACTCGCAGACAGGATGGAGGCCGGCCAATGCGGCACCAACGGCAAGACCGCAGAAGCCCGATTCGGTGCTAATCCCTCGTCAGCATTTGAGGCAGACCGGAGCGGAGAGAGCAGCAAAATGCTCTCGCGTGCCCCATCGCCGCAGGGACCATAGGAGACTCACATTGGAGTATCAATGACTCGCTTAGGCCCGAACCGATCGAGGAGGCCCTTGGTGACCTTGTAGGCGCCTGTCGGGATTCTTCAGTTGCGGCATTAACATGCGAATCGAAATAGCTTTACCATTGTATTGGGCCACCTCTTCACCTAGTATGAAAACTTTCTCGTCTTGCTCAAGCTCCTCGGCCAGAGCCTCGTTGAGCGCATCACGGACTGTTACCGTGTGCTGGCCCCCAGAAGCATAACCTCTGAGTGATGCAGGCAGAGAAGACAAGGGTGCGAATTTGCGAATTGAGGGCCGTATCGACGAAGAAGAAAGTGTAGGTCGCTGTGACACCAGCCGGGACGCTGTCCGAAGGACTGATCTGGATGCGGACATTGTGAGAAGAAGGGAAACGGAGCTGACGAGGTAGCTTTCAGCAACACAGATGTGCTTTGCGCCCGGTCAGAAAGAGTGGCTTGCGTTGACCGAGAGGGCGAAGCAGAAAAATGATGTAAAATCGAACTGGATTGAATTCGATTGAATTGAGATGCGGACTTTCAACACGGAGTCAGGAGCTTCGGTGACGGATGCATTAGGGTCCCAACAACGGAGAGGCATCCACCCGGAGCGTGTCAACGATCGCTTCACGCCAATTTCACCAGCACACTTACCTGCGCCGCGCCGCTTTAAACTCGCCTTACTCTAAACAAATTTAGGGCGTAATATAAATGATTAAGAAGGTCGAGAAATCCATTTACATCGATCAGTACTTAACTTCTGCTTTTCTAGCAACTAATGGTCCTTTCCTTCCTCCCAGCTTTACTCTACTCAGTTTTCCAAAACGGACAAAGAATCCAGGTTGTATGAAACGGTATCAACTTCTTAGGAGGTAGGCGGGTACACCTTCCGTAGGTCTACGTTCAAAGATCAGTGACTTCGCAATGATTCATGGCACAGTGTCGGAAGTACAACCATCATGTTACAATCTCCTTATGAATAGGGTCTCAACCCGAGCAATCGGTCAACGGTTTACTTATTCAGTCTGGTGTTTTAATCCATACGTCGCCACATTCAATGAAAAAATGCTATTCACCCAAACCGAACGAGTGGACTTAAGTATAAAGTCAGACAGCCGAGCTTACGCTAATCCATCGCCGATGCTGCCCATGCGTCAACTACCAACCTCTTATCAACAAACAGTGGCAGACAACCGAGGCTGTCCAGCACCGAACGCCCACCGACCGCTTCAAATCAGCCAATGCCTTGAGCTTGGAATCCTTGTGGAGTGTACAGAGGAGGCTGTTCATGTGGTCTCTGAAGCCGCGAACTGGGTAGCATTCTCCATGAATCCTCCACCACAGTTCAACAGGAAGGACTTAGCACACTAAGTCAACTTCGAAAATGAGTGAGTGAAAGGAGTTCGTCTCGACGCTGATATGACTGGTCCCAACACAACGGATGGCTAAGGAGAGAGTCCGTAAATGAATCCATGCGCCGAATCCTCTCGGCGAAATTGCACAGTACAGGCTAAGTCATCATCACTCCTATGGCTGTGGTATGATAGCTGTCTGGATGGCACAGGCGTCATTCTCATTGCTAGCAATGCTGTTTCTGTCCTCCCCATGATGGTGCCGGCGAGCCTCTGACTTCCATCGTCGATTACAAGCCATGGACGCCTTATCTGGTGTTTGCCGGTGGTCATTGCTAAGCGTTTTCGAGGATCCGTTCCGAGTTTGATCTTCCCCCTATCCGGGATTGACGAGAGTCTAAAGCAGTCTGAAAATACTCACTGGTGTGGCATATCCGCTACGGTACTTTGATGCTCTTGATTCCCGGGCATTGCAGTCCAAGTACAGGTCAAGTGCCGTCATATCTAGTGTAGGGCCTGAAACGGGAAAGATGCATCGGCAACCATGCAGGACCTACTGTATGCCGGAAAATATCGAGCGACAGATGAAAATGGAGCGTGAATGTTCGAGACCTCCTTTCTTGCCTCCGCATTTTGTGACGAACACTGTTTAATAGCTTTCAAATAACTGGCCAACTCATGTCAAAAGTAACAAAGAGTTCCATCGACCTCATTTGACATGTTTTTGGTATCACACCCGTTTGAAACAGCCCATGCCTTTAGCGGGACGAGTCGCGCTAGAAGGTGACGTAGCTGAGCACTCTCTTGTACAAGGGTTGGGCATAGTAGGCGTCCAGCTCGGCGAGTTCGGCCTCGGTAAGATATCGTCGACCACTGCGCAGATCTGCGGTGGCGGGATCCTGCAGCTTTGTCTTGAACCAGATCTTCCAGGCGGCGAAGCAAAACAAGAACAGCGGCATGCACAGCATGTTCTGGAAGAAGATGGTGGCCGAAGGGGCGTCGCCGATGGGGCTCGCCGAGGTGTAGAGGGTGCAGGCGAGGGTGAACAGGGTGCTGAGGAATAGCAGGACGGGCAGCAAGGGGAAGTACGGCACCTTGAAGGCGTGCTTGAGCTCGAGGGCCGGGTCACTCTGGGCTCGCAGCGCGCGATGCATGCAGAAATTGGTGATGGGGATGGTCAGCCAGGCGAAGAAGGTCGTGGTGGCCGACACGGAACTGAACCAGGCAAACGCCGTGGCGCCGCCGGTTGAGCAGTTGATGTAGGTCATGGTAATGCTGACGGCCGCACAGGTCAGATTCGAGTAAATCGGCCGGCCGAGCGAGTCGATTTTGCCGAAGATGGCCGGGAACATGCCCATGCGAGCCATGGCCGTTTGAATCCGGGACGCGATGAACATGGACTCACTTCCGATACCGGCAAGGCCGATCAGAAGCACGACGTTGACAATGTCCGGAAGCACGTTGATGCTCACTTTGCCCATGGCGATGATGAACGGCGACGCGGCAACGTTACTTTTCCCGAGCAGGAGAGGCTCCGTGTAGGGGACGAGGACCGTCTGGTCGATGTAGAGTCAGTATGGAAACCAGATGTTGAGGAGGATGGGCGGGGAACAAAGCAGCGGTTGACTTACAATGTACACACAGGCCGAGATGTAGATCAGGAAGATTCGAATCACCAAGTTCTTGCAGGCTCGCGGTAGATCCCATCGTGGAAAAGAGGATTCGCCCGAGGCAATGGCGATGATCTCCTGGCCACCCGTGGCCCAAGCGGCCAAAAGGAAGACGATGGCCACCCCCTTGAAGCCGTTGGGAAAGGCCGACAGGCTCTCGTAGTTGTAGCCTCGATCGATGGCATTTCCACCATATCCGCAACAGATGATCAACATGACGAAGAGGACGATGAAGGTGATGGAGACTTTCAACACGCCCGTAAAGAACTCGAATTCGGCAAAGACTCGGTTGGGCAGAACATGCTACCGTGACCACCCAGTTAGATGATGATCTAGCGGGGCGATTCAAGCAAAGGGGTTCCAAACTAACCTGTCCCAGCACAATCACCAGGTAGATCGTGTACCAGGCCGCCGCCGGCACCGAGGTGGTCCAGTAGCTGATGACCACGGGGACGACAGCCCCCTCCGCCGCGACGACCGTGAGAGCACCAAACCACTCGGCAAAGCCAATAGCGAACCCCAGCGCCGGGTCGACGAAACGGGAGGCGTGGTCGATGAAGCTACCGCTCGTGGGGAACAGACACTGCGCCTCGGAGAGAATGTTCAACATCATCATCGCCATGGTGCAGATCAAACCATAGCCGATGAGCATACCGGGTGCGGAGCCATAACGGAGGGCCTGGAGAAGCGACAAGCAGTCATGTCAACGGGAGATCAACAGCGGGCAGACCAGACGACACGGGTCTTGCCCAGTCAGATGCGGGGAGGGACCGACCTTTCCTGAGCTGATATAGACACCACTCCCAATGTTGGCTCCCAAAGCAATCATCTGGACGTGGCGCCTGCCAAACTTGCGCCTCAGCTGGCCCTGGGGCGCGCTCGACGAGGTGCCCGCATATTCCTCGCCCTGTTCAGCTGGGACCAGAGTCTTCTGGTCAGCCTCGAATTCGGGCGGGGCCCCTATCGTTGGGCTGACGGTTTTCTCAATATCAGTCTGCATGATCTAGAACGATGGCGTGGTGAGGGGCAGGGATGGCGAGGTAGAGAGAGAGAGAGTGTGTGTGTGTGCGGTGTGGTGTGATATGGGGGTTTGTCGAGCGAAGGTCCATCCATATATCAAGAACCGGACAAGGCAACTGGGCAAGGGGTTAGAAGAGGCCGGTGGTCAATCAGTCAGGCAGTCAGTCAATCGGCCGTACGTATACGAGACTTGACTGAGGCCACGGATTGAGCTTCTCGTGCTCAAGCCTCGTATCGGCCATCAAGAGTGCAGGGGCCCGATCGAATCCGGCTCCACCCCGACTCCACCTTATCTGTGCTTATCCATTCGCTGTCGGCGCCGATGCGCCATATCGTTCAGCATGGGCATTTCCCTTTTGAGTTTTCGGCTTTTGCCCCTTGGTTGCTATTATGGAGGGTGGGAGGAAGTCAACGACGATGGGGCAACAGCGGCCAAAGCTTGATCTGCTTATTCGCCACGCCCTCCCCCCATCCGCGCGGAATCTCAACTTTGGATGATAATGGCTTGCGGAATGCCGATGCAGCAGATGTTTTGGTAGACGAAACGATGCGAGATAGATGAAAGTGTTCCTGACGAAGTGGATGTGCCGGCACCCCCCCAGCGAGGCCAGAGGCGCTAGTCCTCATTGGGCAACTTGCTATAGCCGGCAAGCCAGCGTGACAATTTGGACGGCCGCTGAAATCCTCTCGATCGTCTATCTTATCCTCCTTCTGTCTCACCGATAGTAGATTGCGAACGATGAACCGCGGAGCCGTATCCAAGGCCTCGAGAGGAGCCTGCCGCCGCTGCCACTCTCGCAAGGTCAGGTGTGACCGAACGGAGCATCTGCCTTGCTCCAACTGCCGCGTGACTGGGAATCCTTGTGTGCAGTATGAGAAACACCGGCCTCAGAGAAGGCCGGCGTTGGCCCCTCTCGCCTCCCGCGAGGCCGGTACGGGAGATGTGCAGACGACTGCTCCCGCCGCGACGTCAGCTCATGAAGAAGAGCGGCCGCAACGACTACACGGTCAGTCACCGCCCGCTCCGAGTGCGCGTGAGCTGGCGGCGGCGACGGCATCTCCGCCACAGGCCACGCCGCGGGGCAAGAGCAAGGGCACCGACCTCAGTACGGGGTCTCCCACGTCGCTGATCCACATCGATGATTCGACGGTCAAGCGGTCTCTGGTGGAGATGCTGTCGCAGGACGATGTCGACAGCCGCATTATGCAGAGCGGCGTGCGGATCGCCTACGTCGGGCAGGAGTATTCCAACATCAACTACCTGATCCGGCACCGCGCAAAGGACCGCTCGGTGCACCACTTCCCGGCGAGCCAGATCTCGCGCCACTACACCAGCCACGAACTGGAGCGGATCCCCAAAGAGGCCTTCACCCTGCCCTCGCGCACCCTGGTCGACGAGCTGCTGGAGCAGTACTTGATCCACGTCAACCCCGGGTTTCCCATTCTGGACGAGGAGATCTTCATGGCCCAGTACCGCGCGCGCGATCCTCGCAACCCGCCGTCACTGCTGGTCCTCCAGGCCGTGCTCATGGTCGGCGCCCACGTGGCCCGCGACCGACCGGACCGGGACGCGTTGAAGGCCATGTTCTTCCGCCGCGCGAAGATGCTCTTCGACGCCCGCTTCGAATGGAACAGAGACGTCGTGGTGCAGGCCGCCCTGCTACTCACGTGGCATTCCGAGGGAGTCGAGGACGTCGGCGCGAACTCCTACCACTGGGTGGGCATTGCGGCACGGACGGCGCTGGGAATGGGGATGCATCGAGACTGCGGTCGCAGTACCCTGGTGGCCCACGACCGCCGGATCTGGCGACGCCTCTTCTGGATCCTGGTCCAGTTCGACGTGATGGTGTCGCTCTCCTACGGCCGGCCCCAGGCCATCAATCTGGACGAGTGCGACGTGCCTCCGCTGACCGCGGCCGACTTTGACGGTGTCGGGCCTCTCGCCCAAGTTGACTTTGTCATGCAGCACACCGATCTCTGCTCGCGCATCTCCCGCATCATGCGAGACCACTTCCACCTCCGGCAGAGTCAGCGCGAACACACGCACCAAGACTCGCTGATGATCGCCGATGAGATCCTGGCGGACTGGTGGAGCTGCTTGCCGGCCAGCTTGCGGCCTCGCACCCCCGACTCGACCATCTGGTCCAAGATGTTACTCTTGACTTATAACAACTTCCTTATCCTGTTGCATCGGCCCCCACCCGGTAAGGTGTCGAGTACGAGCATGCAGAGATTAAACGATTCAGGTGAGAAAATCACGCCGACAGCGGAAAGCTTCAACAATAGGATACTGGTATACTGACAGCGCGTGGCGGTAGACATTTGTAGTTCTTCGGCCAACACCATCTCGGACCTCTTTGATCAACTGCACCGGAACAACGAGATCCGTTTCCTGTGGATCTCTTCCGTCAACGTGCTCTTCACCACCTTGATCCAACTCAGTGCCGAAATGCGCACGGCCAACCCCATCCTCGCCGTCGATGCCTTGCGCCGCTTCGACGTCGCGCGGGACTGTCTTCGATCCCTGGCCGAGTACTGGCTCAACGCCGAGATCATCCTCCGCCTGTTCGAGGAGAGTTCGGAACGGTTACAGCAGGAACTGAAGATTGGCAAGGCTCGGAAATTTCCCAACGGGACGGCGAAGCACGGGACCGGGACCGGCACAAACCCCGAGACGCTCGACAGTTCAACCACCGGCCCAGACGAGGGCGGGGGCGGCGGCTGCGACGACCTCTCCAACATCGACTGGCGAGACTTGTATTCCTACAACCAAGACGCCCTCCGGACGGCCGAAGGCCAGAATGCAAACATGGACTGGGGAGATCAGTACTGGGACAATTCCGGATTCTCCCTCCTTGATGCCTTTGACGGCTTTCCTCCCTAGAGAAACCCCCAAACCAAAACCTATACCCCACTTATGGACCACGCTCACATGGACACGATCGACCGGTGTCTCTTCAAAAATCGCTCGACGCATTGGACGAATCGGTCGAGCTCTTCTTGAGGCGTGCCGAGGATCAACGCGATCGAGCCTCTCCTCGTGATCCAGTAACCGTCCTCCAGCATCTCGAACCAGAACAGGTCCTTGAGATCCCAGTCCTCGTGCACGTCCTCGACGCGGGCGATGTCCTGCGCGCCTTCCCGTGTAAAGTGGACGGCCAGAATGGCGCCCCGCCCCGTGAAGCAGCATTTGGTGCCCTTGGTGATGCGTCGGAGCCTTTGCAGGAAGACCTCGCCCGCGGCGTTGAATTCGAGGTTGACCTGCGGTGTCAAGACCTTGGACAGACCCGCGTAGCCGGCGTACATGGCCATGGTGTTGTTGTTAAAGGTGCCGGAGTGGGCCAGGGCGTTCTCACGACGGGGGTCGTACACCGCCATGATGTCGCGGCGGCCGGAAAAGGCGCCAAAGGCAAATCCACCTCCCAGGTATTTGCCAAAGGTCGTCATGTCAGGCTTCAACCCGAGGATGCTCTGGAGTCCGCCAGGTGCCAGCCTGGAAGTCATGACTTCATCCAGGATAAACACTGCTCTGGCCTTTGGTTTGTTTGTCAGTCGACTGTCCAATTAACAAGATATACCAGGACATGATTACTCTTACCTTTTTGGCCGACTCCTGGACAGCCAGCAAAAACTCCTGGGTGGCAGGGATACAACCTCCCGCACCCTGCATGCCCTCGACTAGGACGGCGGCGACGTCTGGCGTCCCCTCGATGGCATTCTTGGCCGACGTGCTGTCGTTGTACTTTGCCAACACCCAATCGGCCAGGTCGACGTTGTTGCTGGCGATGCCACTGCCGAACGAAAAGACGGCGCCGTGGTATCCGCCGTTGAAGACGACCACCTTTCGGCGGCCGGTAAAGGCACGCGCCGCGGCCAAGGCGTGCATGGTGG
Source organism: Phialophora tarda (assembly GCA_016109495.1). Taxonomy (NCBI): domain Eukaryota; kingdom Fungi; phylum Ascomycota; class Eurotiomycetes; order Chaetothyriales; family Herpotrichiellaceae; genus Phialophora; species Phialophora tarda. Next base: position 2,456,111 of record JADWPL010000001.1, on the reverse strand, counting down.
CCTCGGTGCCCGAGTTGGTGAATCGGATCGACTCGACATTGAAGCGTTCGCGGATCAACGCCGCGTGGCGTTCCTCCTGGATGATGGTCGATCCCAGGTTCAAGCCGACGTTGTCAAAGGTGGACACGATCGCTTCTCGAATCACGGGGTGAGAGTGTCCGTAGATGCCAGCCGTCAATTCACCGACAAAGTCTAGATATCTGGGTTTGTCTGAGTCAGTCGGAGATTCATATCCTGGATGACAAGCTGGCGGATACAAGAGATGGCGAATGAAAAAAAGGATCGGGTTTCAACTCACTTGTGATTGTCTTCATCAAACACATATGGCCCTTTGCCGCTTTTCATGCACAACGGAAACGGCGACGTGTGAAGGAGTGAGCGAGTATTGCCTCCCGGCAGACTCTGGACGGCTATTCCATGTTGTTTCTTGGAATTGGGATGTGCAGCCTCAAAGCGAGCCCGGGCAGCAACGAGAGCACTCTGCAGCTCGTTGTTCGCTTTGGACTTGATCTCCTGGACACCATTGACGGTGCTCTGTTCCACGGCGATAGGTGCCATTTTGTTGCGATATCCCGAGAACCAAAAGATGAGCTTGTGCTGCTTTTTCTCGTAGATCAACCAGTGTCTTGCAAAACCCGGATGAGTTCTTGATGCTGAGATCTTATTGCCGTGTTTCTACTGAATGATCTTTTTCATTCGTCCAATCGGCCGACTGCCAAGTGGAATATATGTCGAATTTTCGACACCTGCCGAAGATGACGGCGCTACGTCGTCCGCCGGCCATCTTAGCAGCAGCAGCAACAGCACGGGCCCAGGACTCGTAGTAAGCGAACTGCCGCCGTATCCTGGAGCAAGTATAATTGCCAACATGGACCAAAGGGAGAAACCGCAAATCAACACCCCCCATCTCTCGGAGGACCCGCCGCCGGCTATCAGTTCGGCGCCGAAGAATTGTTACTTCCTCTCCCGGCGCCCTTCCACTCAGACATGCTCAGATATGATATACCCTCCGTTCACCATTCGGGGCGGTCGGATATGGGTGCATCAGGCAACACGTGAGCGGCTTCGTGTGTAACGGAAGACCCCCAAGACACATTCGAATCCGTCTAGCTGGTCTTGTCGGAAGGCGTACGGGAACATATGTCCTCCTCGCCTCCTTTCCCTTCTTTCGCATAGTTGGCTTGATTGGCTCGACACCAACCTTTCCGGAAAGAACGCAGCTCGAACCATGGAGCAGCCGATTGTCACCACGCCGGTCTTGACCAGTGCGGCGAGCTGGCTTCAACAACGGTTGGAAAACATGCACGATCAGAAAAGTCCTCTGATCGCGCTGCTGTTACTGGCCATCGCGTTGCTGTCGTCGGCCGGACAGGCGTTTCGCCTCTTCGGCACAAAAGTAAGTTGCCTGGACTCGACCGGGCCAGTCTGGAGAGACAACGACCACGCCTCGACACCATGGTCTGTGCCTTTTTTTTCTGACGAATGTTGGATGATTAGAAGCAAAACAATGGCAAAGGCCAACCTGCGAAGGCACCCAATGCCTCCGAAGAGGCCCGAAAGGACCAAGGTCCTTGGGGCATGGGGGTGATTGAGCCGCTCGTGGATTTGGATCTGGCCAACACCCGACCGGAGCGGATCTACAAGTTCAACGACACATATCATCTTACCATGGGTCAGTCTTTATGCCTCTTGAGCCTTTGTATCAAAGCACGTCCCGGGGAATCCATCCAAACGACGATTGCTGACAGACATGATTGAAACAGGATTGCGGAACACGACCATCAACAGCATCATCCACATGGACCAGCAATACCTGGAACGCATGGCCGAACGCGAGCGCATCATCACCCAATACCCCGGTGCGCTGGACTGCCTGCCGCGCGGGCGGGAGATGGTGGACGAGCTCTACACGTACCTGGTGACCGAGTACCTGCCGAAACGATTCCCGACCATGTTTCGCCTGTCGCCGTCGACGCGCAGCCTGCACAACCTCGTCACAGACGAACACCTGCCCCTCGAAGTGCCGTCCGACGTGCAGCAGACGTTGCGACTTATCGCGCTCAACGTGGACGAGGACTTCTTGATGCTGCTGCCCTCGTCCGACCCGGACGGCGACGGCGACAGCCACTCCCTGCAGGCCTTTGTGTGGTGCTACCCTGTCGGCTTCGACCCGCAGGCCAAGAAGGGCATGACGCTGCGGCAAGCCCACGGGCCGGTGCCCGCCTACTCCAAGGTGCTGGAATCGTCCATGGACCGCTACTTCAACCGTCTGAAGCCGGGCAAGGTGGTGGACCGCGTCAACTGGGCCGTCGCCACAAACTCGCGCCTGTGCGAACGCGGCGAGTATCACCTGTACTCGGACGACCAGGTCTCCGAGACGACCGAGATCGATCTGGACGACACCTGGGTGCGCTGTGAGCTGCAGACCTTGTTTTCCCTGCCCCGGAGCAACGGCAAGATCCTCAGCGTTCATGTCTATCTCTATCCCATCCAAGAGATCAAGGACGTCGGCCTGGCCGAGGAAATGTGCCGTGCCATCGACGGGTACGGCAGAGGCAACGCCAGTGGCTTCAGTCGCTACAAGCGTGTTCCGGTCTGGGGTGAGACAGTCAAGCAGTTCTTGAGGAGTTGATATATACATGATCACTCGGTGGTCGCCAGAGAACGATTGTCACAAGAGGATTGGTGACGCTGCCGAGAAGGGACGTGATCATAAGTCTACTGTAGCAAGGCGGTAATATCTTGACAGCAAGGAACCCGCCCCGGCTTAGTAGTGAACTGAGATCAACAAGGATAGTTTTGTTCCAGCGCTTGACCTGCGAAGGGAGCTAGTGTCTTCTCGTGAGGACTACAGACGAAACCAGACTTGGGACCGAAAGCGTGTGCTGCAAGCAACGGGAATGAAACATGGGACATGTTGCATTATGTATAGATTCATGGATTCATTGAGCAGCGAAGATTATATGCCTCCTAACAAGCAGCCAGTGCCATCGGCAACGGGGTTGACACAGGCGATCCATAACAAGCATCTCCTTGCCCGGGAGTGATAATACCACTATGTATACGACAACAATTCATACCCATCCTCTGGATGGTCAAAGTACCAAGTCAGATCGCCCCCGGTGCATTCGAGACTGCTGAAGCCGTTGCCCATGAAAGCCCAACGATTGCTTTCCCCGCCCGTGCGGGCGTCCTTGTGGCGGGCCCACTCCCAATCCTCGAAGCGGATGTTTCGCGGGTCGAGGACCTTGAACCAATGGATCCGCGAGCCCGGCCACAGGGCGGTGACGGGCCCGTCGGTGCGGCCGTTCTTGAACCAACTGCGACAACTGCTGGCCCAAGACATGCGCGGCATGAAGGCATCGGCGTGTCGGACGAATTCGTCAATGGCTGCGATCGAGGGGCTGAAGGACTTGTAGCCTTCGACCTGGCACTTGTGGACCATGCGCAACATGTACTTTGTAAAGTGCTCGATGATGGGGACGGCGCTGCCGTGGCCGACGGGCGAGTTGGGCCCCAGGAACATAAAGTAGTTGGGCATGTGGGCGGGCGTCAGGGAGAGGTAGGCCGTGGGCCGGTCCGCCCACAGGTCGCGCAGGTCGTGGCCGTGCTGGCCGATGATGGGGAAACGCGGCCGGAAGGACAGGTCGAAGCCGGTGGCGCAGATGAAGACGTCGACGGCAATGTGTTCGCCCGTCGCCAACACCAGGCCCGTCGGGTCGACGCGCGCGATCTCCGTGCCCGTCACCACCCGCACGTTGGGTTGCGTCAAGGCTTCGAGGTACCCGTGGCCCGGCGTCGGGCGGCGACAGCCCACGCTGAATTTGGGGATGATGAAGTCGACCAGCGGATTCTGCGCGCCGCCCAGCCTGGCCGTCATGTCGTGTGTGGCAAAGTCGACCGCCGCCGCCTGTTCGGGCGTGTCGCGGTGCAGCATGCGGAAGCGGCTGTTGAGCTCGTGCTCGACGTTCTTGCGGTACTCGAGGTACGCGGCCGGGTCGTGCGCAAACTGGCGCTTTTGTTCCTCGCTAAAGATGACATTGGTCCCTCCCGGGCCCGCGTACTTGGATCCAAACCCGGCCGTCACCCACGTCGGCGTGCGGATGAAGGTCGTCAGTTCCTTGACCTCGGATTGGATCTTGGCCACGATTTGGATCCCGCTCGATCCGCAGCCCAGCACGGCCACGCGCTTGCCTTTGAGCTCGGTGCCGTCCTTCCACGCCGCGCTGTGCATCAGTTCGCCCTGGAAGCTGTGCAGTCCGGGAATTTCGGGCCATTTCCAGTTGTTCAGGTAGCCCGACGCGTTGATGAAGAAGTGGCCGTAGTCACGGGTCTTCTCCCCGGTGGCTAGGTCTTCAATCACAAACCGCCATACCCCCTCGTCGTCGTCCCAGACGGCCTCGGTGACCTGCTGGCCGAATTTGATGTACTTCAACAGACCGTATTCTCGGGTCGTGTGGACGAAATAGTCCTCGATCTCACCCTGACTGGCATAGTACTCCCTCCAGGCCGGGTTCAATGCCCACGAATACTGATAGTTGTGCGAGGGGATGTCACATGCGCAGCCAGGATACCGATTCTCCAGCCAGGTGCCACCAACCGAGCTGTTCTTCTCGTAGACCTGGAGCTCAGCGTTCTGCAGATGCTGGCTGACATTCCGAGCCATATTGAGCCCGCTGGCTCCCGCGCCGATAGTGACGATGCGGATAGGCCGTGGTGTGAATAGTGGCTGTTCCAAGATCGTGTAGTCATTGCTGGTTGAGTCTCCATGGAAATGATCGGTGTATGACCCTGATGGTTCGTGTTGGAGGACCATCGTATCCGCGGATGACCACGACGTGAATTGAAGACAAGACAAACAACGGCCTATGCCTGTGCCTCCATTGTTTTCTAGAAGAAGGGCATCGATTCTTCTCATCGACAACGGCCAGCATTGCTGCTCGAGGTTTCACAGAAGGCACGGCCGGTCTGCGGCGTCGTGTGATTCGCCGTCGGCGCCGAGGGCGAAGCACAAGGCTGAGGTTTGATGGAATCTCAGCACGGAGATCATCGGAGCCTGTAGGTTCAGAGCACGGACGGACTTGGTGTCCACATGGATCTCTCCCGACCGCCCGACAGAATTCACTGCAAGCAGCGCCGAACCAGACAGTCGATCGCCGAGAAGGTTGTAGCATTCAAAACACCGACTTTATCCCCACCGTCATTACCATGGCCACACCCATCCCTTGAACGGTACCTTCTAGCACCATCGCCAGTAGCTTTCATGGCCGAATGGTCAATGGTCAATGTCGCCGTCGGCCAGTCCACGCGCGCCGACCGGAACAACCAGGGGCGCCTCCCTTCGGCTTTCGTCCTCGACGCCGCACCCAACACCGACATCTATGCCTCTCCGTTGCCTCCCATACGCCACGTCTTCTCGGCGCCGGTCATCTATCGACAAATCACAAAGGGATCCTTCCAGTCCGCCCAAGTCTCGGTGCGCTCGCGGTGGTCGCTCCAATTCGACCAGGGGGGTCTGGTCTTTGCGATTCCGGCGTCCAGCAACCCGGCGCCGGATGCCACGAGTGCCCAGACCGCCGACACGCATCCGGAGTGGGTCAAGGTTGGCATCGAGGTCAACGACGGGAAACCGTATGTGAGCATTGTCGTCAAGTCGCGCGACAACTGGTGTGATTGGAGTCTGGTGCCGCTGCCCGACGGTGCGCCGGCATTGGGCCAGGAGTCCGGCGCCACCATCTCTCTGACCCGGTCGAAGAACGCCTTGATGGTGTGGATGTTGTCCGGGGAGGAGACCATGTTGATCCGAAAAGTCCCTTGGGTGTTTCTCGCCGACAGCGACGCGACCGAAGTGTGGGTCGGCGTCTATGCCGCCAGGCCTGACCCCGACGGCGAAGCAACCAAGACCCAAGAACAGCTGCGAGTGTCGTTTGAGGGCTTCGACGTGCAGTGGGCTCGGGAGTGATGGACTGTGTGACTGGGATGAAAAAAAACAAAACAAAGCAAAGACCAGTAGGCCGATATAGATTGAGCGAACCCATCACACGCGGACTGTATGGGCAACGATTAAATCAGATCAGATCAGATCACTGCAGCTCCAGCTCCCGCTTCGGCTCGACCTCTTCCTCTGCCGACTCCCATTGACACTTCTGTGTATGGAATAGGCCCTCCACGTGTGTCTCGTGAAGATTCCGCCCTTGGTACTGTCTGCCCATCCCGTGTCCCTGCACTTGGGCGTCCGCTTGGCATCGCCGCAGACCGTGCGAACAGGGCGGCATCACGCTCGGGCCCCAACGGGGTGAGCCGGCCGCGGATTACCACCCGTTAACAATTTTGCTTGTCTACCTCGGGCACCTCGTTTCAACCGCTTCATCCCAGAGGTCTTCTGTTGGACCTGCCATAACATAGTCCCAGTATAGGAGGGTGTGCAAGGTCCTATCCAACTCCTCCCACACTAATCCCTGGTTGGTCATGTACGTACCAAGTCGAGCCGCAAACCAACTGCGAAGTGTGATGCCGCCGGAAGCAATGCCGCCGAGGACCACGGCCCAGAGGACCAGGCTGTCAATGGTGGAACTCTTTGATGCCTGGGTGGTGCCATGGTCATCGCTTTCCTGGCGGTATAGACACAGCTGTCTATGCAACAATCCCGCTAGTCCATGCCTAGGTTGATCGCGTGATCCGGACGGGAATATCACAAGGTTCGCATATATCAGAGTTGAGAGCCTGGCGATTTCGTAGCGTTGTTGTTCCTCAGTCACGGTCTCCTTAGATACGAGGCTATCCAACGTTGGCAAGGTGAGCAGCCGATGTAGTATGATGATGGACTGCGTAGCAAGCTCCGACATAGAGCACATGAGTGCGTCGTTGCGCTCGTATTGGTCAATGGCCGCTGTGAATTTACAGGCTTGCAATATAACCTCTTTGAGGCGAAGGTCAGGATCGTGGTCGTTACAGAAGTGGTATCCCGAGCCTAGATCCGACAACAAGGTGCTTGCACTTGCGTCGAACTCGTAAGCTGGATTGTCCCCTCGTTCGGCGAGGAATGTTAACAAGGAGAATTTGGGAAGTCCGATGCGCCGGTTCGCGCGATGTACGTCCTCTCTAAAATTACCTCCAGATTAGATCCATTACCCACCGTATCACTATAGATGCCCACTTACAGTTGTAGAGGATGAGCTAGTCCTGGCGGTAAAGTCTCTAGGCCGCCCCGTTGCTTGACCAATTCAGCTGCTGCACGGTAATGCTCCTCGGTAGGTTTGAAGCGGGCATATAACGCGAAATTGAAGCCCTTGGAGACGGGTGAATCAGGTATAGGCTGCTCCTGTGGAGGTATCAGATCCTGTAATCCGGAGGTGGAAACGTTCATGATGCAGGCGATCAAGGCGACCGATGGCGGTTGGGTCAAAGAGTTGATGGCTTGTTGGATCAGCCGGATAGCCTTGTTTTGATGCAGGAGTCTAACAAGGCTGAGAGTCCTTTGCATCATAGGATCCGTCGACGACGCCAAACACAAGCTGGCGGCGTTCGAGACCTGTGCATGGTATTCAAGATCTGACTGGACGCTAGCCGTGCGCCACGCCATGATGGTGCTCTTCAGGAGCGCGCCTTGCAAAGCTGGAGAGTTCATTGGCCAGAGGACTTCATACACATAGTCCAAACCGCTCCGCATAATGGCCGGGAGTTCGTCAGATTGGCCTGAACAAAAGGGGTCAACCTGCCCTTGACCTAGCAGCGTCTGCGGACAAAGGCAGAAGACCGCAACGTCGTCTTCATTGTCTGAAGAGTGGTCGGCGAATGATAGAACCCTGCTCCAAGCAAGCTGATTGGGGAGTTTTGCTTGGGTCAAGGAGTGGCAGTTGGGGCAATATGCTCGCTGCTGCTTCTTTTTCCTCCTCTTGACGTGCGACATCCGCGCAGCATGGGCCTTGACCTCCATGATCTGAAGCGCATGCTGTTTTCGAGGGTCTTTGGCGCCATAGTGCTGGATCAAGACGAATTGTGCGGGCGCGGGCGCCATCTTTCGCATGGTTGCGAACGGGAGAAGAGACACAGGGGGCATGGGAAGGCCATTTTAAGAATACTGCACCGTCGATACGATAGTCGAAGAGCGGGTGAAGGGTAGTAAAGTTTGAAGCTCATACGTCGACTGAATCACTGTAAAGCCGCTTAGCGAGTTCGCCCAAAGCAGTCTCCGCAGACTTCTTGTCTCTGCGTTAGCTAGCGAGAGCCAGCGGGATGGCCAGAGATCAAGCCAGGCACGCGAATCATGTTGCGACATTGCAGCCACACGTTTTGTCAGCGCAGCGGAAGATCGTCTGGTAGCTCTGGGGGTGACTTCGCATCGACGGCTGGTATCAAGTGACGCTCAGGTCAGTTGTGGCTCACCGGGACCCGGACCGGCCATCACAGCGAGCAGTGGGCGCCTTCGCGACATTTCGAAATTCCCTCCTCTGGTAGCAGGTTTCTCGAATGGACATAGTGGTATGACCCAAGCAATGGCGAGACTGATGAGGCCAAGTACGGGACGGAGTAAAAAGATATCTGAGAGAGTCCTGAGCCCGAGCCTGAGGCTGGGAAAAAGACTCCGACGCTTATGTAAGCGACACGGCGATCGAAGTGGCCGAAATTGCCGAAATTGCCCCGGGAGATCATCGACAGTGACTTCGGGGGCCGTATGAGTGTGAGCATTTCTCCACAAGCATCGCCATTGCCAACAGACATCCGCAATGCTCCCCGCGGTGAAGTTGAGTGTGGTCCTGCTGGCGGGATCCGCACTCTCCAAGCAACCAACAGCGCCCGAGCCGTTTGCAGCTCCCTTGAGAGAATTGGAATTCGGACAGCTCAATTTCCTACACACGACCGACACTCACGGATGGCACGCCGGCCACCTCCTGGAACCGTCTTTCGGCGCCGACTGGGGCGACTACGTTGACTTCGCCTCGCGGTTAAGAGAGAAGCTCGAAGCGCAGGGGAAAGACCTGCTGATCATCGACACCGGCGATCGCGTCGAGGGCAATGGCCTCTACGACGCATCCGAGCCCAAGGGTCTCTTCACCTTTGACATCTTCCGGGAACAGCACATGGACATCATTTGCTCCGGGAACCATGAGCTGTACAAGCAGAACTCGTCTGAGAACGAATACCTGATCACTGTGCCTGCGTACGCGGACAGCTATCTGGCGTCGAATCTCGACATCCAGGATCCGGCCACAGGACAACTGGTGCCTCTCGCTCCCAGGGCGAAAAAGTTCGTCACCAAGAAACAAGGCATCCGTATCATGTCCTTAGGCTTTCTTTACAACTTTGATCGGAACGCCAACAACACGGTCGTCCAGCGCGTGGAGCACGCGGTCCAAGAGTCGTGGTTTCAGGCCGCGATCCGCGATAGTGAAATCGATCTCTTCGTCGTGATCGGCCACGCCCCCGTCCGCTCGGAAGAGTTCAACGTGATCTTCAGGGCCATCCGCGCCGTACAATGGGATACGCCGATCCAGTTCTTCGGCGGGCACTACCACATCCGGGACTATCGCCGGTTTGACAGCAACTCGTACGGCCTAGCCAGTGGGAGGTTCATGGAGACGCTGGGATTCCAGTCCATCAGTGGATTGTCTACAAACACCAGCCGCTCAGCGTCAGCGCCATCCTTCTTCAGGAGATACATCGACAGCAACCTCTACTCGCTATATCACCATTCCGGCCACAACGCATCGACCTTCCACTCCGACCGCGGCCGCAACATCTCGCAAGCCATCTCAGAAGCGCGCGCGGCGCTGGACTTGGATCAGACCTTCGGCTGTGCGCCCCGGGATCTGTGGATGGCTCGGGCACCCTACCCCAGCAAGGACAGCATCTTTTCCTGGTTGGAAGAGGACGTCTTCCCCGGCATCGTGGAGGATGCCGCCCGGAGTGATCGCCCGAGACTCGTCATTTCCAACACCGGAGCCATCCGCTTCGACATCTTCAAGGGGGCATTCACCAAGGACTCGACGTACATTGTCTGCCCGTTCACGAGCAGGTTCCACTACCTCAAGGACGTCCCCTACGAGAAGGCCAAGCATCTGATCAACATCCTGAACCGCGGCGGCGAGATCTTCGAGAACGTCGATCCTTCGTTCGCGACGTCGAAACTGGGGCCTCCGGAACAGATGGGCGTGAAAGAAGACGTCGTTGTGCCTCCGCTTCACCACGCGGGATCATCGTCGTCCCAGATGGCGCTTTCTAGCGACGTCCGCTTGACGCCGGGGTACACCACGCACGATGACGCGGGTGACGATGGCGACGACACGATCCACTCGCCAATCTCGTTCTACCGGGTGCCGAACTGTATTCAATCCACGATCAACCCGAGTCAGGTCGCTCTGGAGGGTGAAGGCGCCGTCGTGGACGTGGTCTTCAACGAGTTCATCCAACCTTGGATCTTGCTGGCCTTGAAGTTCCTGGGTCTGGAGTACACGGACGAGGATGTCGACAAGTATATGCCCGAGGAGAACCTGACGACCCTGATTGCGAAGTGGGTGAGCGAAAATTGGAAGGACAACTGCAAGGGTTGAGTTGCATCGTCCCCGGCGTACTACGGATGGAACATGGGACGCAGAATGGACGATACGGAGTCCTTACCTACATGGCACATGATAGATTTAAACGGCGATAAGCCGCGTTTTCGATATTTTTCGTTCCCACTGCGTCGAGATTGAAGAAGATTCGGCCATGAAAAAAGGCGCGTCTGCCACGTGTAACAGGATCCTAACTACTGACGATGTTCCTTCAGCCGCCACATCCCGTGTCAGGACCGTCCAAGACGACCGTTCAGAGTTTCTCCTTCAACCACGCGACAATTGCCTCCCCAAACTCCTTCGGCTTGTCCAAATGCGCCCAGTGGCCCGAATCAATGACCACCTTTGTGCAGTCGGGGATCAAGCCGGCATCAAGACTGAGCTGCAACATCTCCGGGCGGCAGACGTAATCTCTCTGGCCCCCGAAGAAGAGGAACGGCACCTTGATCGGGATGTTCTCCTTGGGGATCTGATTGTTCGCTTCGTCCTGCACGCCAAAGACCATAGAGCGGTAGTAATTCAGCGGGGCGTCGAACCCGGGCGGTTCCTTGAAGGAGGCGATCCATTTTTGCTTGCGCTCCTCGGTGGCGTAGGCCATGGTGGGTTGCCTCTTGTCCGCCAGGAGAAAATCCCTCGCCCCGTCTTTCTTGCACAGTGTTTCGAGCCAGGATTCCGGCTCGCCGTGCGCGACGTCCCACATGCTTTCGAGGTGCGAGTTCATCACTTCGGCGCCGTCCTCGCCGGCAAACAGCTTCCAGTACCAGTAGATGCCGTAGCCGAAGATGCCTTCGGTAGCCTCCAGGACGCCATCGAGGCTGAAGGATTGGCCGGGCGTGGGGATGAGGTAGGAGACGTTCATGAGCACGAGGCCCGAGCAGCTGTCCGCATAGAAGTTGTAGAAACGCTGGGCGACGCCAGAGCCCTAAGTTTGGAAGGATGAATACGTTTCGCTTGAAGTGGCAGATCAATCAACTCACCCAGTCATGACCAACGGGGACGACCTTATCGAGACCTTCCTTGTCGACGATCTCCTTGAGGTCCTGCGACAGGAGCTGGAAATTGTACGATTCCTTGTCCGTCGGCTTGGATGTGCCATTGTAGCCCAGACAATCAATGGCAATGATGCCGTAGCCGTTGGGAAGCAGATAGTCACGAATGGCTTCCTCGAACGTGTCAGGCGCATCCGGGAAGCCGTGGACCAGAAGAAGAGTCGCCTTATTGTCCTTGGCGGGGCTGGTGTAGTACGTATAAGTGAAGCCGCGGGACACATCGAGAGTCTTCTTCTCGAGTTTGTCCATGATGAGCTGTCTATCTGAAGTCGGCGCGCTCTTCGGGTCTGGCGGGAGGAGGGGAGGAAGATGTTCTTGACGGCTGGGCGGACGCCTGACGAGGCTCTGATCTTATAGTCTTGCTGACCAGGTGTCTGACGTGGTGAGCGCTGCCCAATTCGGCCGTCTATCGCTAGCTGCAGCACCTGAAGAGCTGTATTCAGCTCGGCTCCCCAATCTCGCTGCAACCGCACAAGTTGCAACCATTGGCTAAAGAGGCATGCGTCGGCATTGGGAGGATCTACAGTAGCCAATCCGCAATTGCGGGGAGAGCTCGAAGAACAATCGTCCAGCCTCGGGTCTAGAAGTAATTGTCCATCCTCGGGTCTAGAAGTGTTGGTGGATTGAGCCGTGGGAGTCTAGCCTCCCATGTTCTGGCGATTGACATTGTTATCTAGGGCACAAGACTTCAGCCCCATCGCTTCGAGCGACTTCAGGTGGCGCTCAAGGATGGCGAGCTTGACTGTTGACGAGCACCCATTACAAAGCACAATAGAAGACAACACTGCTGCCTGATTCTACGATGGCTGCATGCATCCGACGATGACACTGAAGCCCTTCAATTAAAGACTCGCACGAATACAGAGTAACTGAGCACCAGGAATTGAGACAGAATTCAATGTTCCGGTTTCGCGCCGTCCGATTGGCCCATCAACAAATACAAATGCGAGTTTCTTTGCTGTGAATTTTCCAGACGCCCGATCTCATGCCGTGCACTAGACACATGTTGCAAAGATGACTGACGCAGACCATCATGTGGGCTTGTTCACGGTGTGCAAGGGTATGGCGTGCTTTCTTCTGACGCTCCAGCTTTGGGGAGATTTGCTAACGTTTTGGTGAACCAGAAATCGCAACCGTGCCGTCCGCGATGTATCCCCCGGCAGAGTTATGACTCCTCTCCCTCGCGGCAGTTGACCGCTTTTAGAGGAGTCGGCTGCACTTATATCCCCCCGTCGGACGGACATGTGTTGCATCTCCACCACGAAGACATGCTACCGTTCGTCTGTTGCATCACGGTACCAGAGCAGCCCAAGGAGTCTCGTCTCCGTCCGAGGCCTCCTTCGAGGACCAGAACGATGAAACGAATACCATTGTCGCAGCTTCTGCAGAAGACGAGCTTCAAAGCCGCGTCTCGGTGCCGGAAATGAGGGCTAGGACAGGGCAGCCGCGCGCCTTCAAAATCGAGATTCCCAAAGTCAATATCCAGTCCGCCATCGAGACGATGCAATTAGCACGTACCCACGGCCTGACAACGGAAGACGTGGCTCTCGGGCCTTCCACACAGCCCGCGAGACCGATGAGGTTCCCCATTTCAGTCAGGCAGGACGAGAGGTTAGCCGCTAGCATGAAGGCAGCCCATGAAGAAGCTAGACGAGGAGCAAGGATGCAGGCCACCCTACACTGGAGGCAGAAGCTGCCTTTGATGGCTGAAGATACCCAGGGAGGCGCTCCTCCAGCTGGTCAACGATAATGACGTGGCCATCGTCTTGGCCAAAACTGGCTCTGGGAAGACCACTCAGGTCCCTCAGATCCTGCTCGATGACATGAAAATGTCCGGTGGTGGTCCGAACGCGAACATCGTATGCACTCAGCCTCGGAGGATGGCAGCAACCTCTATTGGCGCCGCAGAGAGTGGCCCAGGAGCGTCATGATACCGTTGGTGCCACAGTTGGCTATCACATTCGCAACGAGAATTTGTTGCCCGGGTCTTGCGGTTCTATCACGTATTGTACTACTGGCATGCTCTTGAACCGACTGGTTGCAGATGCAGAGCTTACCCTGTCGGTTCACTCCCATATCATCGTTGACGAGGTGCATGAACGTGACATACAGATTGATCTTGTTGTGTCGCTTCTTCGCAACGCGATCCGTGCTAGCAAGGCAGCAGGACGGCCGCACCCTAAGATTATCCTCATGTCTGCTACCGTCGACCCTTCGACGTTCCTCGGTTATTTCACGCCACCAAGCCAGGACGGCATTACCCTGACCGCCGACTACCTGGATGTGGAAGGAAGAAACGCGCACATTGAGAGCCACTACCTCCCAGAAATCCTGCTGGATATGTCGCAGGGGGGTAGACTACAAGAGCCGATGTATCACTACATCCAGGGCAACCACCCTCTGTCCAGTCGACGTTATGTTGAGCATGAGATGCCGTTTGCTGCGAAACAAGCCAAACTTGTGTCTGCCTGGAATAAGGACGAAACAGATCACGGCGAACATACGCCAAATCCCGCCGAGGACGACGAGTCCGCAGAACCGACGGGCCCCATGTATGGTGGCCTGGCTGCTTCGGTAATAGCCCATATTGCGCTCAGCAAACCTGAGGGCGACATACTCGCATTCTTTCCTGGAGCTACGGACATGGAAAATGCCGAGCAGCTGTTGTGCAGCGGCCGATTTGTCAACGCGGGACTCGACGTCCAGGATCCGGATAAGATCAGACTATTCAAGCTTCACTCTCTACGCAAAGAAACGAATGACGAAGTCTTCAGTCCAGTGCCCCAGGGCTGTCGAAGAATTATCCTGGCAACGAACATCGCAGAAACCTCGATTACGCTCCCAGAGGTCGTTTACGTCGTTGATACAAGGAGCGTAACAGCCTTTTCGACCCTTCCACGCTGGCGAGAAGCTTACCATATGCCTGGACAAGCAAGACAAGTTCAATTCAACGGCGTGGAAGAGCTGGACGTGTGCGCAACGGCCACTACTATGCCCTCTTCACGAAGGAACGACATGACTCGTTGAGACCGATGAACCGCCCTGAGATTGGCGAATCCGACCTCGCCGAAGTGGCCTTGCAATTCAAGGCTTTCCCGCAGCACACTGGTGTTGAAGACCTGCTCCTCGATACCCTGGATCCACCCAGCCGTCACGCTGTTGACAACGCGATCAGACAGCTGCAAAGTCTGGGTGCTTTGACCGAGAACGGCGACATCACCAGCCTTGGTAGGTTCTTGTGGCAACTGAAAGTACATCCAGCCCTAGGAAAGGCAATCCTTCTCGGGTCTTTGTTTGGATGCCTGGAGCCTATGCTGATCATTGCTTGTCACGACCCTGGATCTCCCCTCATCTCGAATCTCGAAATGCGCATGGAGAAAGTGCGACAGGTGAAGCAGCGATACCTACCTCAGTCCGAAACGGACTTTGCGTGGATCATCGAAGCATTTAGAGAATACCATGCAGCAGGCGTCACGGGCGACGGCAGTCTCATGCGAGAGCTGCGAGAGACCAAGCATATACGACATCGCGCTTATCTTGATATGATGGAAACATGCTCGGTTCTCCATAACACCCTGGCGCGCATCGGATTGGTTCCGGCGCCACAGCCCGGCAAGACCATCTTCGAAATGCTTCCCGCAGCTCTCAATGCCAACCGCAACAACATGGTCCTCGTCAAGGCACTCCTTATCAGCACCGTTAGTGCCGAGTTGGCCGCCTGGCCAGGCAAACAAGATCCCAATCCCTATAACTGGTCCGTGGACAGCCCTGTCCTCCTGGGCTTGCTTTCAAAACTCGGGGTTAATGAAGCCAAGCCGAACTCGCAGCGGCGCCGGAAGAAGATATACCGAAGCTACGGTCGCTTGATGGCATACACGTGGAAACGCGAAGCTCCCGATGGCTCCGGCGATATAGTCTTTCTGGAACAGGCCTCCATGATGACACCACTGATGGCGGTCTTGTTCTGTCAGACGCTCGCCCTGCAGAACGAACAAACCCTGCAGCTCAACCGCTGGCTCTTACTTCAACTCTCAGCACCTGCAGACGTTCCAGCGGCGATAGCCGGTAAACTTGCGACTGTCATGCTGGAATTGAGGAAGACCATCGACCGCCTCATTGGCCTTGCGTGGCTGGATCTCGAAAGCCTCGCTCAAAATACCAGAGAGAACGAGTTTTCGAGTACTGCCAAACAACGGCAACGCCATCATCGCCTGGGCTCGGGATTGCGAAAAGTCATGGTCGATGCAGTCGTCAAGATGCTTGACGCAGATGCAGCGTACTGGTCAGAATTCAAGTCAAGACGCCGGGATGAAATCGATCGAGAACTCGAGCGGCTGAAAAATGAAAGGTTACAGGCCAACGCCCTGCTAGAGGACGAGGAGGAAGACATGGACCAAGATGATGGCGTACCCAACGCGGTGGTCGAAGCTGGTAATTAGGCCGCTTTCAAGCAGAAGAGAGCCTGCAGGAAGTCTCCTTTGAAGAAAGGGGAGATGGAAAGTGACAGAAACGACGAGTCTCCCACACGGAGCATATTCGACTCCCTTTGAATTCGGGGTGTGTATTTCTTATACATAAGACATTGTACAAAACAGGAAGACCAGGACTAGAATATGGTATGTTGCAATCGACATATATAGACAGGACGATGAAAAGCTAGAACCGACTTAATAAATAAAGTGTATCGTAGAGTGAGATTCCACCCTAGCTCACTGCTACTGTACGGAGTAGATCGAGGTAGCCAGACCTGACTGTACTAGGTTCGCGGATCTGGGAGGTCAGAGGGGCCATCATACTGCCTGTGTAGCTTGCATCCAAGATTCATGACCGAGACAGTGAGTGAGTACCTACTCAGGCCTCAGAGCTCTCTCTACAGACAGACGACTCGCTACTCCGTACTGCCTATGCCCATGGGTCTCAATTCAAACGGCTCATCCCAAATGCTCATCAAAAATCATTGCCCACGTCCTGACGCCCTCGCCGCCTTGTCGCGGCCACCCCTTTGCATCGACGCGCCCCTTCCCGATCACGACCTCCTCACAGACGCGGAACCCCAACTTTTCAAACTCGTCCTTTGCGCCCGCCGCCGCCGTCTCCAACCACACGGGGATTTCCTCCTCCTTTGCCTTTTTCAGGAAATAGTCCATACAAGCCTTGTACGCGGCCACGGCCTTGTCGGGCGGGGCGTCGGGATCCCGCGCGATCATGGCGAGATGGTAGAAGGCCCGGGTCTCGAAGTCGACGTCCTTGTTGAAGTCGGCCGGGTAGGGGTCCTCGCTCGGCGCGCCGCTCGACTGCGACGGCGCGGCCGGCTGGTCATAGCTGTGCTCCCCGCTGTCCGGGATGCTGAGGTATTTGGCCTTGAGCCTTCTCGCGGCGGACCGCCACTCCTGCAGGATGGGCCCCGGGTTGCGGCGGGCCTGGGACGGCGGGATGCCGCAGAAGTCGGGCGGCTCGAACAGCGCCGCGGCCGCGAAGGTGCCGGCCTCGACGAGCACGACGTTGGATTTCGCGGCCGCCGTGATGCCCAGCGTGAAGTGCTTGGTCAGCCGGTCCGGGGTGATCACTTGCGACGGGTCGGACGAGGGGTCCGTGCCGTCGATCTCGGTGATGAAGGCGGTCGTGAGCGGCGTGGTCAGGTATGCGCGCGAGAGGAGCGAGATGAAGCTGTCGAGCCATTTCTGGTCGGGCGAGGAGGTCGTGTTGACGTTCGTAGACATGTTGCGGGGAGAGCGCAAGAATACTCTGTGGGCTGTCTTTCCTGCCTCGCTTCGGTCCCGACGTTACGGAAAGTAAACAGTATGGCAGTGACCGTACAGTCAGGCTAAGTGAGCGAGTGAGGGAGGAGTGGACGGTGTCCCAATTCAGACCAAAAACAAGCTCGTATCAGAGCCGGATAGTCAGTCCAACCGCGTGTTACTGCACAAAACCGCCTTCGTGATGTACGTGTATAGATGTCCTGGCACTGTGTAGAGACAGAGTCACCGATCAGAGCCAACGAGGGGCGCCGTGCTTATGAGCTGAACATCGACGTGCGTGTGAGTGGAAGAAGGTGCGTCATTGGGCCCCGGAATCTCATCCCCTGGTCCTCGTTGGGCGTTGTCCCTGTTGATCTCTATTTGGGTGTCCGGACGCTACTGACAATCGTTGCTCCGTAAGAAGATCGAGCAACGGCCCCCAAGTGCGGGGTGATGCGGAGGCGATTGTTCCAGGGCACCAGGGGAAGCTGGGCGGCTGGGCGGTCCTCAACGGCGCCGATTGTGTGAACCACGAGCAGAAGGTCAAACATCTGTCACAGCCTCCCATCTGTGTCCCAGACGAACTTCAAGGCAATGGCGGCCGAGGATTGCCGCAAAACTGTCCTCATCACAGGATGTTCTCCCGGGGGCATCGGTCATGCCCTGGCTCTTGCATTCCATGCTCGAGGCCTGCGAGTCTTCGCCACGGCTCGAACCACAAAACAAATCAGTGACCTGACGCTTCAGGGAATCGAGACCTTGCCGCTGGTCGTCGACAATGACGAGTCAATCCTGTTGTGTTACAAAGACGTTGAGCAGTTGACTGAAGGTCGAGGCCTCGACTACCTTGGTCAGTAATTCCTGCTCGCCACATACCAGGCCTCTGGATCTGATGGGGGCTGACGACGAGAGTGGCCAACAGTGAACAACGCCGGTGTCTCATATATAATGCCTGCCTTGGACGTCAACCTCGACGAGGCCAGGCGGATCTTCGACGTCAACGTCTTTGCAGTCATGCGGTTGTGCCAGGTGTTTGCGCCCTTGCTCATCAGCGCCCGTGGGACGATTGTGATGACCGGTAGCTTGGCTGGAGTCATACCGTACGTGTTCGGCGCCGTGTACAACAGTTCAAAGGCGGCTTTGCATGCATACGCCAATACTTTGCGCGTCGAGCTAGCGCCCTTTGGTGTCAAGGTCATCACCGTCCTCACAGGTGGTGTCAAGACAAATATCAACTCACACGTCAAGCGCGTCCTGCCGGAACACAGCGTTTATAGCCCACTTGAAGACAGCTTTGTCCGACGTCAAGTCCACTCGCAGCAAGGTGCTATGCCGAACGAGGCGTTTGCTGAGAGTGTGGTCAAGCAGGTCCTCCCAGGCAGTGGACCATGGCCTTGGAGGTGGCTGTGGAGAGATGCCAGAAGGAGATGGATCTGGGAAGGCAACAAGAGCTGGCTAGTGTATTTTGTCTCGGGGGGCTATACATGGACTGGTCTCTTCGACTGGTGGATGACCCGGGCATTTCAACTGTCGAGACTGAAGAAAGAAAAGACTGTTTAAAGCCGGGCGCAAATCTGCATCGATACGGCGTCTTCGTGGCGACGTTCCGAAGGCAAGAATCACGCACGCCGTCACGAAGCCCAGGTGGAAGCCGTGGACACGACACTGGAATCGGAATGTAAGAGCAGAAACTAAATTCAGAGTTTTGCGTGATCTGTTGCCGCAGAGATCAAAGCGCGTGCTGAAGCTTGCAGGGATGCTCAAGCATGGTGAGCCAACTCGGCGCATATGGTGGATGTATACGAATCGCCAGCAGAGTATCATCTGAGTTCGATTAGAACGAAACAGGTCTGCCGAGACAGAATAGCAACACGACAAGATGGAAGCAAGACAGACTGGGAGACTGCGATAGAAGGCGCCTATCGAAAAACTACCTCCCTCTCCAACGGCCTACCAAGCCCACATCAACTTATGCGCCAGTACCCTCTCTCCGAGCCTCTCATATAAGAAGGCATTGATCCAACTATCGTTCGTGCGGCTCATCCTGCCAAACACCGCACCGCCCTTCCACGCAACGACCTGCGGATCCAACTCCCTAGGTGGCCGTCCGATAAGGATGTCCTTGCTGTACCCGGGTAACATGCCCTTGAGGGAATCCTCTAGATGACCAGCAAGCCCTGGGATTATGCTCGTTCCGCCCGTCAGCATGATCCCAGAAAGAAGGTCGGATGTTTTCTGGCTGGACCCACGCGCCGCGTGGGTTATACTCGTCACAATTGCACCGGGAAGGGGGTAGACGGGTAATATGTCGTCGCGCCGTTCAAGAGGGAGGACTTCTTCCTCCTCGGGTTTTGGGAGAGGCGGTGCTGTGTTTTGTTGACCTATGCCGCCGGTAGGCACGCCGTCCATACCGTCCATGACTGTGTCATCGGGGGCCGGTGTGCCGTTCTCGCCAATGTTGTTTGGTGCGCGAGCAGGGGAGCTTGCGGCGGACGGTTGTGGCGTGGAGTCCATTTCTTTGATGTTGCTGAAGGAGGGGCGGCGGGAGTCTGGGTTGAAGGATTCGTGAGCAGGGGTGATTCCGTTGGTCAGGAGGCCGTTGGCATGTCCGTTCATCTTCGGACCAGTTTTATTGGTCGTGTTCAAGACTTCCTCAGGTGCGATGGAAGTGAGGATCTCTGCTTGGGCGGTCGACGTCGGGTCATTGGGTCTCCCATCGTAGATATCGTACGATCGGTCAATGAGTTTATGGCGGCCGGCAAGTTTGCCATTGTCGTCAAGGACTTGGGGCCTGAACAGGCCCATGGGGGCGAGTATGACCTCGTCATAGATTTTGAAGGTGTATTTTCTCGTGTCCTGGCCGGGCGCGCGGAGATGGAAATCATACAGTTGAACGGAAATGTCGGCCTCGGTCATGGTGCAGTATTTTTGCTTCAACTCTTCTGCGAGCTGGAAGTCGTATCGGCGATTGAGGTTGAGTTTTGAGTACGGGAAGTGGTTGTAGATTATCATCTTGACGAACATGTCCGTGATGTCTCGTCCGCCATACTTCAGATTGACACGCGAGTTGTCAATGATCATGCCATCCTCCACGCAGGAGATGGCCGTTTTCTGGGCACCGATGTCCACGATACAGCAGGTAGTGAAGCCAGCACCAAACGAAGCGGCCAAGCTCTCCTGGATGAAGCACACCCGTCCGAAACCGAATTCTGTAATGGCCATGTCAAGTAAACCTGTCACGTACGTGCGCTCGTAGTAGTCCGGTATAACAATCACAATACTATACTGAGCCCAGTCATCCCTGGTGCGTAAGTCCAGGTCGAGTTGTGATCTGATCGCCTCCTCGAGAATGATTCGAATGTCGTCGTACAGGAAGCGCTTTGACTCGTAGTCTCGCTCGTTCATCCAGCCATACCTGATCGGCCAGTACAGTTTGTACCGTGGAGTGGACTTGTCAGGTATTCGTAGAGCGGCCTTGCCTGTGATGTATTCCGGGGACGCGCTGGTATCGGTCCACTCAATGCGCATGGTGTCGTTATGCTCAGTGATGGTGTCGTATGTGTTTCTTCGATTGTAGCTGGTCACCATATCCCTCGACTGCGGCAACACTTTTCTCTTGTTCATTCGCATCCTGACTTTCAGGTCTTGTGACATGCCTGAGAATTTCTTTGCAAAATCCTCACCGAAACGCTTCTCTGGCTCAGGAGGTGGAAGTCCGTTATCCAACTTTGCTCTTTTCGGTGCAGGTTCTCCATCGTTTTCCTCGCTTTCGGACTTGTCTGATCGCCGTGCGATGACCATCGGTATCGTTCTTGGGAGAGCGTCATTGGCAAGCCCGACGCGTAGATTTTGCGATCCGATGTGTATCACAATGGTCTTTGCGCCGCTCGAAGCTTCATCTTCGGCCCCCTCTTCGCCCTCATCCATATCGGCATCTCCATCAGGTTCCACTATTTGGCCTTGCGCAAGTGCCCGGTCCCTGTCTCTAGCTTGCTTGATCATTCGATTGCGGTCTTCCTCTCGCTGGGATCGGTAGGCGAGTATCTGTTCATCTCGTTTGAGGTAGTCTGTGTAGTAGTTTTTTTGGTTGATAGCTTGAATGATCGGCCACGATGTCATCTCCATATTGTTATCGGTTCTTTCGAGGCCTTCCTCCCGCAGGAGTGCCTTTCCGCTCTTTTTGCCCACCATCTTCGCGGTGGTCTCTGCACGCTGAGGATGGCCTGCGACGAAGGGGGGAGTTGCGGAGGTGTCGATGAATGCGAGTTCAGAATACGGTCTAACTAGGACATCTAGTGGAAGGCGTATGCGCTGGAGATCAAATATTCTTGGTTGTCGCAGGAGTAGGAATCCCACAGGGTAAGGGACTAATTTACTATGTACGTAGCTTGAGCGTGTGTAAAGGTGCTCTGAATTGAGACTCCGCAGTATGTGGCGTAAAGTATGGGGAAAGAATGCGAGATCCGGCTGTGGCTCGTTGCTGCCAAGTGGCTTGACGAGGCTTCCACGTCGACAACATCATCGTCACCAATGTCCACCGTCTTCCCATGTCCTTTGTTAGTTTCGGGAATTCGACTCGAGTGACGGAACAGTGAGAGAGGAGTCTCGTTATTTGACCACTTTGACGGTATAGACACACAGAAGTCCGCTGAAGTTGAAGATATGATTGTTTCGTGACCGCCTCAACTCTTTCATCCCGCCGAAGCCAACCGCAAACGACCTTGCAGAATGGGTGGCTCAATATCAAAGATGTTGGGCAACCTCATATGGGGCAAGAAGGACATACGGATCTTGATCCTAGGACTCGTGCGTCGCCACATGCTGTACATTGGCAGCCAACGAAGTCTGACTGTGCCTTAGGACAACGCTGGCAAGACCACCCTTCTATACAGACTCAAGGTAGGCCATTTGTGGCAAGACTCGGGTTTCTCTATCTAATATTGTGTCTAGATTGGTGAAGTGGTCACTACGATACCAACAATTGGATTCAATGTCGAGTACGCCCACCGACGCTCACTGGCCCGACCCTTGGGACTGACAGCATCACCAGATCCGTGCAATATGGCAATCTCAATTTTGACGTCTGGGACTTGGGCGGACAGACCTCAATAAGGCCATACTGGAGGTCATATTACGCCAACACCGCAGCTGTTGTTTTTGTCATTGACTCTACCGATATTGAGCGGCTGGAAATAGCCGCGGATGAGTTGAAGTCGATGCTGAACGAAGACGAGCTCAAGGATGCCGCCCTCCTGGTGTTTGCCAACAAGCAAGACCAGGTACGCAACCCTCTAAGCCTGATACCTCTGGATAGAGACGCTGACGAACGATATAGCCGGGTGGACAGGGTGCTGGAGAGATTTCCGAAGCACTAAGACTGGGCGAGCTGAGAGATCGAAATTGGAGCATTGTTGCCTGCTCGGTGATCGATGGCAAAGGCATCAACGAGGGGATGGATTGGCTTTCGTAAGTTGATTGACTTGTTGCAGGTTATCGTCTTGCTCATCATACGTAGGCAAACGGTTCAGTCCGAGTCGTAATGGATTCTATGATATACCCTGCATCAGTATTGGCGCGTTCGGTAGCATCAATTTACGTCTGCTCGTGGGTTGCCTGGGCCTTGCTGTCATCACAACCCCGGGGAGTATCTGAAACCCGCGGGCCACCTCCGTTGTGCAATTGCCCTCGTGTCGAAACCGGAGTACCGAGTAGAGTCAGACTATAGGGCTGCACTATTGAGCACCGTGGCTTGACAGGAATCACTTTGGAATTACACTGATCCCCAGGTCAATTTCTGCTGTAGTTCTTGTGCCCTTATTCAGCTTCAACACTGACCAGGTGCTGCTTTCTCGAGCGGCACCGAAGAGTAGTCCTGTACCACTGTGCAGCCATTGTTTCTGCGGTTTGACCTGTGCTTGACAAATGGTGCTGCGTTTGACAGAATCCATCCCGCCATCTACGAACGCAGTCTATGCGGAGTAGGAAATGCGGAGTGGTTGCTGGTATTTGGGTTCCATTGACACATCTGGACTCGTTTCGCTGTCTGTCGTCGTTTCACACAAGCCAATTTATTCTAACTTTGGGCCATAAGCGTGCATCTTGGTCGCTCTTGTTTGCACTTCATGTCCTCCGCTTAAATCTCACCCATCGCATCTGTCACGCTGGCTCGCTCAAAGGGTCTCTTCATTCTCCTCGCCTCCGCCGCCCTCTTTACCCTCGTGACCTTCATCACTCTGGCTCCCTTTCGTGCCCCTCCTCGCCTGGGCGCTATCTTGAACCAAATCCGACCTTTCAAGCCGACTACGTCCTCTACTAGCTCCTTCAGACCCGTCTCCACGTCCAGTATGTCCTCGTCGAAGTTCAAGAAACCGCCTCAGGCACCGCCGAGCTTCACGGCCACGCCCGAGTCGTTGATGAAGGATACCAAAGATATGCTGGCTGAGTCGAAGAAGATTACGGATGATATCGTGGCGAAACTATCCCAGAAAGATGCGACCTTCAAGGACGTGCTCCTGCCAATGGCCTACGACGAGAACCAGCAGACACTAAAGGCACACATTCTAGGCTTCTATCAGTCCGTCTCGACCGATCAAGCACTGCGGGATGCCTCAACCGAAGCGGAGAAACTCATGGACGACTACAGTATCGAGGCAGCCATGAGGGAGGACGTGTTCAATTTGGTGGACGCGGTGCTCAAGAAGGGAGAGAAGCTGGATCCCGAGTCTCAGAGACTGCTGGAGAAAGAGCACAAGTCTTATGTACGAAACGGGCTGAACATCCCGGCTGGGCCGCAACGAGACCGCTTCAAGGAGATCAAAAAGAGACTCAGTCAGCTGGGTATCGCATTCTCCAAGAACCTCAACGAAGAGAAGGGTGGAATTTGGCTTACCGCCGAAGAGCTCAACGGCCTCCCTGAAGACGTCCTGTCATTGCTGAAGAAGCAAGACGACAAGTACTGGCTGACATATAAGTACCCCGACCTGTTCCCTACCCTGAAATATGTCACAAACAGCGTCACGAGAAAGAGGGTGTTCATCGCCAACGAGAACAAATGCAACCAGAACGTGCCACTGTTTAGAGAAGCTATCCTCCTCAGAGACGAAGCAGCTCGTTTGCTGGGCTATCCCAACCATGCTGCGTTCAGGATCGAGGATAAGATGGCGAAGACGACTAAAACTGTCGATGACTTCTTGGCTGATTTGCGCGCAAGATTGAGTCAGGGCGGCCTGGATGAAATTGAGACTCTCAAGAAGATGAAGGAAGAGGATCTGAAGTCGCGAGGCGAGACAGCTGATGGCCGGTATTATCTGTGGGATCACCGCTTCTACGATCGTATGATGGAGGAGAAGGATTACCAGCTTGACCAACAGTTGATTGCAGAGTGGTTTCCGCTTCAAACAACCATCAGAGGCATGCTCGAGATCTTTGAACAGTTGTTCGGCCTTGTCTTTGTCGAAGTTGTGGGCAAAGACCGAGATGCGATCTCGCCCTCAGGCAAGGGTACGGACATTGTCTGGCATGAGGAAGTCCAGGTCTTCAGTGTCTGGGACGACGAAGGTGAGGGAGGGGGGTTCGTCGGCTATCTTTACCTTGACCTTTTCCCTCGCACGGGAAAGTATGGACATGCCGCTAACTTCAATCTCCAACCTGGCTTCATTCAAGAGAACGGGACGAGAAGGTACCCGGCGACGGCGCTTGTGTGCAACTTTTCCAAGCCAACGGCAAAGAAACCCAGCTTACTGAAACACGAAGAAGTCACGACTCTGTTCCACGAACTCGGCCATGGCATCCATGACCTCGTCTCTCGAACGACGTACTCCCGCTTTCACGGCACCAACACCGTTAGGGACTTCGTCGAGGCGCCCAGCCAGATGCTGGAGAACTGGTGCTGGACCCCTTCGCAGCTGAAGGCGCTAAGCAGGCACTACTCGAGCTTGTCCTCGGACTACTACGAGTCATGGAAAGAGGCAAACGGTTCAGCCGCGAGCAAGCCTGAAGAACGCATCCCGGACGACCTGATTCAGAAACTGATCAAGACCAAGAACCTGAACGGGGCTCTGTTCAACCTCCGCCAATTGCATTTCGGCATCTTCGACATGACAATACACGAGCCGAAAGACCATCCTAGTCTTGAGGCGATGAATATCTCCGAGACGTATAATGCTCTGAGGAAGGATATCAGCAAGATCGATGGGCCTGAGGTATTGGGTGAGGGCAATGGCTGGGGTAACGGCCAGGCGACGTTTGGCCATCTGATGGGTGGTTATGATGCCGGTGAGTCTTCCCCCTCTGTGGAGACCTTCACGCTCTTTGACGTCGATACTGACTTGTCCCAGGCTACTATGGTTATCTGTCGTCACAAGTTTACTCGACAGATATGTTCTACACGGTCTTCAAGAAGAACCCTATGGATCCGAAAGAAGGCCGACGGTATCGACACACAGTCCTCGAGAAGGGGGGAAGCCAAGATGAGATGAAGACCCTCATCGACTTCCTCGGCCGAGAACCTAAAACGGACGCTTTCTACGAGGAACTGGGCCTCACAAAGTCGACGCAATCCGGCGCCGGCACGACTTGATGTGAGCCCTTGTGGGTACAAGTGGACTGGACGGCCGTCTTGTGGTTATGTACAATACTTCCGCCTTCCTGGCGAAGATCGGGCTTCCTCCTTGTATTACTGCATATGCGGGAGGGGGGAGTGAGGCCGCTGGTGCGCGAGCACCGTAACAATTTAGTTAAACTCTAGACAATGGAGCAAGACCCGTCCACCAGCCAGACAACCAACTCTACCAGCCTTCGTACCCTATTCTTACTCTTACGGTGTGCAGTGTTGTACAGTTGCCCACGAACACAGACTCGTCCCTCCCACTCCCATGTGGTATAGCGTCCCAAACAACATCGATACCTTCCCCTGCCGCAGTCCCACTCATGATGTTCCTCTAGGGTATCACGACCTCGCCCGAGGAGGAGAGAGGACCCGGGTCGCTAGGAGATTTCGGCGCGTGGACGGACTCGATCCATATCACCAAGCTGAGAGATTGGCGAGTGTCATGAGAGCACACCGATTCACGCGCTTACTTGCTTGCCTGCTCCCGAGATACATACTTTACTAACTGCAGATTGTTGGACGCCAATGTTGCGGAACAATTCTGCTCCTTGGCCGCCTAAGATAGAATTCCTAGTACCTCATACTGTACCTTTAGATCTACAGTATATTCGAAAAACCTTATTAAGACCAAGACTGGACTTTACTAGCTGCATTTTCTACCGTAAGAGCGAAAGATAGGCTTATACCAGCAGCTCTAAACGATCTAATGGTATATACCTAGGTAGTAATACTGATAGCCCGCGGCGGAGAGTATACTCGTTGATACTCTACTCTACTCTGTATTTCTTCTACTAGTAGCCTTATCGATAATCTCTCTCTATATATTTCTTCTACTAGTAGATTTATCGCTAGCTTTACTCTCCTAGTACTAAGAGTTCATTCTTAAGCTATAGTCTAAAGGGAGAGGCCTGTACTGTACAGGATTCCAGGCTTCCTCGTCGAGGTCTGTGCTCGGAAGGAGCACGATGTGATGGCTTGCTCAGCGGGCGGCACCAAATCTTGGTGGCGCGGTAAGCCAGCAGCATGTCTACATGGTATTCAGACATGGTCCCGAGGAATGTTGAAGGAAAAGTCCCGGTCAAAGATCTTGGCCTTGGCTTCCCATGCCTCGAGGTGCGCCGTGATCAGCCATTCCGTCTTGGATGCCTTCATCCTCGTCCACCCATGCACCGCCAGCTCCAGATCGCCACGGCCCAGTTCCTTTCGGAAGCTCTGCTCCGCGGTCGCCGACAGAGGGTCGTCCGGGTGGACGGTTTCGATGATGGTCTGGTCGCTGCCGAACCTCCAGCCGTCCTCTCCTTCCCACTTACCCGTGTCGTCCTCGAGCACGACTGTGACTTCGCCAGTGTTTAGGTCCTGCGTGATCTTGTTGCTGGTTTTGGCGGGGCGCAGGATCCTTCTCTTGATTTCAGGCGAGCACTCTGCTGGTAAGAACTCGGGCAGCTGGCAGTCGAGCGGGTTTTCGAGACGCGTCGGGAGGTCGATCTTCGAATGCGCGCAATCGATTGTCAGCGTCGTGCGCTCCGGCGACGGCCAGACGGTGGGGAAATACGTCGTGGAGAGAGCCACACGAATGCGGCTCCCCACACCGACGCGCTGACCCAATTCGTTCAGCTGCAGTCTGATATCGTAGAATTTCCCAGGCTCGAGCAGTTCTAGGTCTGAATGGCTATTGCGGTGGGTTAAGTTGAGGAGGCACCATGAAATCCTTGTGGCGGCACCGTCGGGTAGGACCTCAGAGACAACGGCGACGATCATGGCATTGGGCTTGTCGCTGGCCACTCGGAGGTGGGCGACCACAGGACCGAGAAGGTCCAGGGGCTCGGTCAAAACTAGGCTGTCAAAGACGAGAGAGCCACCAGCCTCTAAACGCTGATCACCCGGTTCGTCGGCATCCAGACCAAAGACGCACCACCTGCCTCCGGCCAAGCCCACCGTCTGCGGGGAGCAGATTGACAGAAGCTCCCTGCTGGCGGCGACCCCGTCGGTGAGGCGGCCTGTTGCGAGACCCATCGAACGCGCCGTTACCCCAGGACTCGGCCACCTGCTCTCGGCCACCCAGCGACCCGGACGAAATTTATAGTGAGTCTTGGGCGGTGCCGGGTCTTGGATGTAAGCACGAAAGGTTGGCTCTTCCATGATTCCAGTCTCTCTGCCCTTCAGCCACTTGTCCCACCATCTCACCGTTTCTTGCAAGAAGCCGATCGCTGGCCCAGGCTCCGCAAAGTTTGGATACTTGTGCGCCCATGGACCGATCAGGGCCTTTTTGGGACAAGACAGGTGTTGCAGATTTCGGAAGACGGTATTGGAATAAGGGTCCATCCATCCGCCCACCAGATAAACGGCGCATTGAATGTCGCCATAGTTTTCGCAGATAGAGCCGTGCTTCCAAAACTCGTCCCGACGCTGATGCTCATGCCAATCGACCATGTAAAGCCCGCCAGCCTCCAGGCGCGCCAACCAGACTTCTCGCCACTTGTCACCGACTTGGGCAGGATCAGGCGGGAGAGGATTCATGGCGAACATGGTGGCACCCCATAGAAAGTTGTCCACAAGTTGGCAGCCACCCATGTAGTGAATGTCGTCGCCGTAACGCTCGTCCGTGGAGCACATGGTGACGATGGCCTTGAGCTCTGGTGGCCGACGAGCGGCGACCTGGAGACCATTGAAGCCTCCCCATGAGATACCGATCATCCCTATCGAACCAGTACACCAACCTTCGGCGGCGATCCATCTAAGTACTTCTAGAGCATCGTCCTGTTCCTGCTTGAGGTATTCCCCAAGCAAGACACCTTCCGAATCGCCGGATCCACGCATGTCCACGCGGACGCATGCATACCCGTGAGAAGCCACATAGGGGTGGTTGAGGGCATCTCGAGGAGCCGTGTAGTCTCGTTTGCGGTAAGGCAGATACTCGAGAATGGCGGGGACTGGGTTGCTTGTGGCGTCGACCGGTCGCCATACTTTGGCTGAGAGAACTATTCCATCAGAGAGGACAATCGGAATATGCTCGACGACTTCTATCGGGACTGGACCTAACGCCATCTTGCTGTCGTCTCAAGCCTGCTGCCACTGCGGCGATAAGAACAGGCTCTCAGGCGCCTAAGTCTTCGAATTTCGAATCCTTTGGACCCGGCACGTTGGCACCGTTGCATCCTCAAGCTTGGTAGGACTTTCCCGCTGGGATTGAGTGGGTAGCAGCGCGGATACCTTTTAGATCATGACAGGGTAGTAGTTGGTATCAGTGGGCAATTCCGTACGCCTTCTCCTCACCCCGTGGAGGGATTTATCGATTCAAGCCATGATCGGCAGTCGAATCGAAGTTCATTCCATTTCCCAATCCTTGTAGTCGTCGAGCCGTGGAGAACGTTAGATTAGAATCCGGCCAATCCTGGAGGCCGGAACTTGTGCGGGTGAATCCGTCTTGACTGAACCTACAGTACAATGTCAACCAGGGGTATAGCCTTGATGCTTGTCTGCTTGGCAATGACCCGGCTCTCGAGTAATAAACCGGGTCAGTTCCTGTGAGGCGTGACATTTTGCACTCCCTCCTGCCTTTTCAGTTTTCATTCTCGGGCGATTAGACCAAGTATCCCAGCGGAGCAGCCATGGCGACTGACACCATCGAGGAGGCGGAGGTCTCGAACAGAGCGGCCCCTCAAGATGGAGCAAATGCGGACAAGGCGGCCACGGTGGTCGTCGTACCTACCCATGGTAGCGACATCGAGACCGCCGAAGTGCAAAAAATCGACGACAAGTATTACAGCAAAGTCTCTGTCTATCTGATGATGCTCTTTGCCGGTCTGGCAGTCGGCTCGGACGGATAGTAAGTTCCCATGGCCTATTGGGCCAGCGGGTTGAGTACTTACCATCTCCTAGCAACGCCGCAGTCATTGGCAATGTCGAGCTTCTCTTCGCAGTCATCTACCCGGAGGCGTTGACCTCGTCCATGACTTCTCGTCTGTCCAATGCCTTCTTGGTGGGTATGATTGTCGGCATGCTGCTTTTCGGCTTCGTAGCCGACCAGCTCGGTCGCAAGACGGGTGCCGTCGCAACAACCATCCTCCTGACTGTCGGAATCGTCCTCAGTACGGCGGCAAGCGGTAAGGATCACACTGGACTTCTGTGGATGCTGGTGATCGGTCGGGGAGTTGCCGGTGTGGGTGCAGGCGGAGAGTATCCTGTCTCCTGTAAGTTCGCCCAACTATCCGACTGATTGGCCTGTGCGATTGTTGACGCTTTGATTCAGTCGCTGGTGCACTGGAGGCATCCGACGAAGGCGCTCAATACCGAAAATCACGAGGCTTCATGTTTGCTCTCGTTGGCGACTTGTCGGCATCTTTGGGCTACTGCTTTGGTGCTTTGGTGCCGCTCCTCCTCCTGCTTTGCACCCATCAGAAGGAAAGCCGGTACGAATTGGTTTGGCGATTGGCCTTCGGCCTCGGTCTCATTCCGCCACTATCGATCTTCGGATTCCGCCTGCGAATGGCAGTGTCGTCGGCGTTCCGCAAGTCGAGTATGCGAAAGCAAAAGGTCCCCTATCTCCTCATTGGCAAAAGGTACACGCGACGTCTTGCGGCGGGAGCTGCGACCTGGTTTCTATACAACTGGATCAGTATTCCTTTCGGTATTTTCAGTTCGACCATTGTATCCCGTGTCAACCCTGATAACTCGATGATCAAAACTTTGGGATGGGGTGTCGTCATCAACGCTTTTTACATCCCTGGTCCCTTTGTTGGCGGTGTGCTTTCTGACAAGATCGGACGAAGAAAGACCATGGCTCTCGGGTTTTTCCTGCAAGGTGTCCTCGGATTTGTCCTGGGTGGTGCCAACAAGCCGATTCTGACCGTTTTCCCTCTCTTCGTCGTCATGTACGGAATCTTCTTGACCCTCGGAGAGGTCGGTCCCGGCAGGTGAGTGACACATGCTTCTCACCGGTAATGGAACTAAGTTGTCCTGTCAGCACTGTGGCCATCTGCGCTTCCGAGCCATTCCCTACCTCAATCCGAGGCCACACTGTCGGGTTCATTGGAGCTTGGTCCAAGGCTGGCGCTGCTATCGGCACACAGGTATGAAGATTGACCCCAACTGGTCCCGCTTGGCCTCTAATTCGGCGTAGGTTTTCGTGGCTATTCTAAATGCATACACGGACAACCCGGACCAAGGCAATCAGGTCGCCTTCTTGGTTGGATCCTGCTTCGCCATTCTGGGAGCGATCATTGCATTTTTCGGTCTCGAGGATGTCGAAAAGCACTTGGACGACGAGGACGGCAAATGGAAGGCTTACCTAGCCGAGAATGGCTGGCAAGCGAACTGGGGTGACAACCAGAGCAGAGATCCTTCGGGAGTGTTCAAGCATGCGCTCATTCGGACATCTTAAAGGAAGCGGCCCTTCTTTTGCACCGCTTGGTGCCGACGAACGAGCGGAGGAAGAGTGCCGGTCAGAAACTGGCGCCGGTGTTGTCTGTCGCCTTTCGCGACGGATATGCAATCACGTAGGGAATATACAAGTAGCTGGATGAAGATTCTAGGAAACCAACTGGGGCCAAAAGTAGTCGTGTTGTGGACGGAGTAGATGTTCATCGCTCTTCAGAGTTCGCTCACGAACTTAAATCTCTAGCGGAGTGTAGAGAAAGATGCACAAAATCTAGGCTGCTAATACTCCGCGTCATAGAGGCCACGATTGCGTATATCATACGAATGATTTTAAAATTATTCCGTAGAAACACTCTACCTGCGTGTAGGTACTCATATCTATGAGTGCCCGGTGCATTCTGTGTACGCGTAGTATGCAATCTGCCCTCGCCCATGTAACCCCTGCCGCCCTAGGATTCGAGGAACATCCAAGCAGCCAAACCATGTAATTAATTCAGAATACTCGGTGCTGACCAAACGATAGGCCGTCCACCTCAAAAGACACCCGTCGAACTCCATACTACTAGTCGTAGTGAGACCTGAAGCTGGACCACCAGCTAGCCATTCCCATCAAAATCCGATCTCACATGGCCGACCACGTTGCGTTTGTCTTCACTGAAACCTCTTCGACCGACACGCGCATGTAATTGGCGAAATCAGGCTTATCAGCACGGAATATCCAGCGTGGTGTCCATCGGTCTGCACATCGATTGATTTGTGGTACCGTCTGTGATAATTCTTATGGCGTTCGCGTTCGTTTTGATTGCGCGAGCTCCTCTTTCGGGACCTTCCCACTTCAGCGATCACGCAATATGAAGCGAGAATTCGTGAGCGCCGCACCTCACCATTCACCACTGAGCGTCGTGCTGCTGGGTCGCGCATCGCCCATGTGAGAACCAACAGAAGACGGGCGATTGTTTTTTATTGTCGCCGTCATCGGAGAAGTGCACACACTGGTAAGTGACTGGACTTACTCTGGGCGCGCCGCGGACGTTGGCCTGGCCTGGCGTGACCTGCGGGGTTGATTGAGGTTTCCGATGGTGGGAAGAAACTTTGAGGGAATCCATCCATCCATTCGTTTGATGAGGAAAATCCCAGTCCCAAGAGTTGGAGAATGGGATGGCGCAAGAGCACGCATGCAGCTCACGCTGCCACGCTGGTCGTGCCGGTTATCCATGGCGTGGAATGTATAAAAAGACGGGCGCTCTACCGGCTTGGACTTCCAACTCTGGTTTCGTAGTGTCTTTGTTTACAGTATACTGTACATCTTACTCACTCGTTGCTTGGCTTTCACACTGTGTCACACATCTTTGTACTGTGTAAGGAAGATACATTCCGAACATGGCCACCGCGTCCATACCTCCGGCGCCCTCGGGCTCGGTGGGTGCCTACAAGGACATCCAAACAGTGAGGTACGAGAAGGAAAAGGAATTGTCAGGCACGGGCAAGTTTGCTGCTGCAAGCTTCCCACATTATCTTCCTGTTTGGGTAAGTGCTTTGGTGCTTCGAATGCCTGTCGGATTCGTTGGCATTTCGGCTACTGGTTTCCCTGGCGGGTACATATCATCTCGAGAGGTAATTTCTGACAAATTGGGGCCAGGATAACGAAAAGGGCGAGATATATAAGCCGTTGGAGCCCTTTGAGCACTATGAGCACGGGAAAGATGCAGACCCCTCGTTCAAGAACCTCCTCAAGGCGGGAAGCAAGCTGGAAGACATCACTGCTTCGATCGGCGCCGAGGTCACTGGCGTCCAGCTCTCGCAACTCGACAACAAGGGCAAGGACGAGTTGGCCCTTTTGGTGGCCCAGAAGAAGGTCGTTGCGTTCCGCGACCAGGACTTTGCTTCCATCCCCATCGAGCAGGCCTTGGAATTTGGAAGATACTTCGGAAGACTGCACATCCATCCCACCAGGTACGGTTGAACGGCCTATGTCGGTTAAATCCTGCAAAACTGACTGTTGTTGCAGTGGAGCTCCTGAAGGATTCCCAGAGGTCCACCTTGTCCACCGAGCCGCCGACGACAAGACCTTCGCGGATTTCTTGAACAGTCGAACCAACTCAATCGCGTGGCATAGCGACGTGACGTATGAGAACCAGCCTCCCGGGACGACTTTCCTTTATGCCCTCGATATCCCAGAAGCAGGCGGCGACACCTTGTTCTGCAACATGGCCAAGGCATATGAGAGACTTTCTCCCGCTTTCCAGGAACGTCTCGCGGGACTTCAGGCTGTTCACTCTGGCTATGAGCAAGCCACCGCGGCCAAAAACCGCGGAAGCATCTATCGCCGCGCCCCAGTCTCGTAAGTTTGGTGGTCCCGCTTGAGGCTGTGGGGTCATTGACAGAAGACAGATCTATCCATCCGATCGTGCGGACTCATCCGGCTACTGGAGAGAAAGCTCTGTTTGTCAACCCCCAGTTCACCAGGTATATCGTGGGCTTCAAGCAAGAGGAAAGCGATTACCTCCTTAAATTCCTGTATGAACACATTGCGTGGAGCCAGGACATTCAGGCCCGTGTTAGATGGAGGCCAAAAACTGTGGTGGTGTGGGACAACCGCGTAAGTCGAGGTTTGATTCTTGTCTGAAGCTTGCTGACAATTCACAGGTCACCACGCACTCCGCCCTGATCGATTGGCAAGATGGCCAGCGACGACACATTGCCCGCATTACTCCTCAAGCCGAGCGTCCTTCCGAGTGAATAGATCAGTGGCTGGACGTGGCCATCTGAGGCGATAGTCGATGTATAACCGGGCCATATATCTAAAGAAACACTCATTAGTAGGGCATCAATCAATCATTTGCGGTGTGTGAAAAAGATGGCAGGAGTAGTCGAAATGTCTTCAATTTGGATGCCCACGTCCACGCGATGCGTTGAGCATGATGGCTTTTGTCCACGCCTGACGCCAAACGATGCACATGATATTACATGCTCTTCCATACGCCAGTCTAATCGCCCTCGAGCCTCGCGACAACCGTGCTCATTTGCTCGTCGGAATAGATTCGGAAGCCATTCTCGCGGGTGACGCTCGCCAATTGTACGTTCTTTGAATCCAGCTTTTCCTCCATGACCTGCTTTAGAGTCTTCAAGACGAGGGTCTCGGCCTCTTCCAACGTCAGCGATCTGTGGTATTCTGATTGTAACTCCGCTTGGGCGCCTTCGCTGCCGGATCCGATCGCCTTTGCGTCGTAACGGTAGAACGTGCCTGATGGTTCTGCATGATATCTGCACGCGTAAGCAGGTGATATACTCTCCAATGTAGTATGTGCTCACAACTGGGGCCCTTGGTCCTCGTCCCAGCCTGCAATCAACAGAGCAACACCAAACGGACGACTCATGATTGACTCTTCTCCCTGTGCTCCTTCGCCAAACCTCAACGCTAGATCGCAAATCGCCTGAGTACAGCTCTCCACACCGAGCTTCTCGTTGAAGTTGAAGGCATGGTTCTGCGATTCGACACGGGCGTGCTCGATCATACTCCGTGCGTCGGCTTGAAGGCCGGACATGGCGCAGCCAATGTGTCTGTCGATCTCCACAATTTTCTCTATGCTGGACGAGACGAGCAGGGGGGACGTGACGCGCTTTTCGACACCGAGAAGTACGCCATGGGATGTAGCAACCTGGACGTGTTAGTCTTCGATTCCCCGGGGAGAGTAGCATTGAGCGTACTCCAATGGCTGTCGACCCAAGCTTGATGGCTTCTAAGGAGTATTCGACCTGGAACAGACGACCCTCAGGGGAGAAGGTGCTGTCGTGTATTAGCTCAGTATTTTGGGGGTCAGTGTGAACCCGCTCACTTGATTCCTCGATCATATTCCGATCTTGCAATAAACATTGTGGGAACTCGAGCACGAGAACGGTCTGGGAGAGGAAAATGGAAGTGCTATAAGGGACCTTGTGGCTTCGAGGGAAAGAGGACCAAGTTGAGTCTCGCAGAGCACTAGATGTTGCGGACAAGGTTGGCGGCTTTGGAGGGCAGGCAAGCTTGGGATGCGCAATGCAGTTCAGCCTTGCGACTCCCTCTACCGCCAAGTCTTTTCAGCCTCGTCGATGCGACCGCGACGCGCTCCGCTGCCACTGACCAACAGCCGCTCCCCACCACATAAGTTGTTGCTGTATTTTCGAGCACACGACCCCGCGACGACGATGACCGCCTACGAATATGACCTCCCTCCACTACAGAAGTGCTTCGGCTACTGATCGAAGAAGCACCCAATTTTCGAACGGCACCACGCGTGTGAACTCGAGCCGAGCCACCAGAGACGAGCGACCATTTGCCCGCGATACCGGCTCTCCAGTCCTGCCAGATGGCTTCGGCGATCCGGCCTATGGAGCACACGTGGCCTCGAATGCCGAGAAGCGGCTGAGCGGACTTGAACACAGACGAAAGGAGAAGTCAACCATTACGACGACAGAGACGATATACACAAGGCGAAGTCCAAAGAAGGAGCCGTCGAACACTGGCGGCCGGCATGCTGCGAGGCGGAGCGTGGTCAGTCCTGTGCTTAAGCAGGCACAAGAAGATGCCAACACGCCTCCTCCACCATGGGCACCTTCAGTGTCCCTCATCCCTCATTCTTCTGCACCTCTTGCTGTGAGAGTTACGGTGCCGCCTTTGTCGCGCGACGCTCCAGCAGATCTTGGCCCTCTGCCTCTCGATAACCTGTCCATGCAAGAACAAGAACACGCACTCCTGGATGATCTGCTCTATGTGTTTATGGGCTTCGAAGGACAGTACGTGCGGTTCCACGACAGCTATGACCCCGCGGAAGAAAAACACCGCCTCAATGGGCCTTCGTTCCATCCCCTTCCCGGCCTGGACCCTAGCTTGCGAGACCTCACCACTTCGATGCTTTCCATGGCCACGCATCATTGCGCCATTGAGGCCTTTATCGAGGTGCAGAGTCGTGAGGAATTCGGTTCGGTTAATCACGCTCTCTGTGCAGCCATCCGGAAGCTACTCAAGGACTACCTCATATTGATTGCTCAGCTGGAGATGAAGGTGCTCACGGATCCGAAGTTTACATTGCACCAGATGCATATCGCCGTCATCCCTACCGCGCAGTGTCTGGCTCAGTTATATTCGCTAGCCCAAGAACTTCTGAAGAAGAATTCACTCCTGGAAGAAGATATTGACGATTCCATCGACGACTTTGACGCGGACAACATCATTGAGCGGCTCAAGGAAGGCGGAGATCTGCTACCGGGCAGTCTCAGCAAGAAACGATGCATAGGCGGCAATGTTCTAGGGTTACTGACAAACCGATTGTCCACATTCTCGGGCGACCCCGCCGCCAGATCAATCCTAGAGATGCTTCTCCGAGAGTCTAGTAGGCCTTACATGGTGATGCTTAACGAATGGCTTCACCGTGGAGGCATCAACGACCCGCACTCGGAATTTCTGATTGGTGAACGGGCCAGTATCAAGCGGGAACGACTTGATGAGGACTATACAGATGAGTACTGGGAGAAGCGATATTACATCAGAGAGAAAGAAGTACCCCCACAACTGGACGCCATGCGAGAGAAAGTCCTCTTGGCGGGAAAGTATCTGAATGTCGTCCGCGAGTGTGGTGGTGTGAACATCAGCAGCAAGATCGTTGATACGCCGGCGACATTCGACGACCCACGGTTTCTCGACAATGTCAACAACGCCTATTCCTTTGCCAACAAGGAGCTGCTACACCTCCTTCTAACGAAGAACTCTCTTCGAAGTCGACTACGGTCAATGAAGCACTACTTCTTTTTAGACCGGGCAGAGTTCTTTCTGTATTTCCTCGAACTCAGCGATTCGGAGCTGCGAAAAAAGCACCGAGACGTCAATGTTGGCAAGCTACAGTCGCTGCTGGATCTCGTGCTCCATCAACCAGGGAGTATCGCAGTTGCCGACCCGTTCAAAGAGGATGTGAAGGTGGAGTTGAACTCTGTTGGACTGACGCAATGGTTAATCAAGGTCGTCAACGTGCAAGGCATGGACCAGGACAACCCAGATTCAGTGATCGATCAATACAAAACACCTGCAGCCTCGCAGCTCTCCACAACAGAGAAATTGAAGGAAGAGAAGAAAAAGGAGGAGGAGAGGGAGAAGGACATCATCGGGTTCGACGCACTGGAGCTCGATTACCAAGTGCCTTTCCCCTTGTCCCTGATCATTAGTCGTAAGACGGTGAAACGGTATCAACTCATCTTCCGATATACCCTCGCGCTTCGTCACCTTGAAACTCAGCTGGTGGGTTGCTGGTCTACTCACACAAAGGAGAAAGCCTGGATCCACAAATCCTCCGACAAGAAATTTGAGCTTTGGAAGCGGCGCGTATGGACGCTCCGATCCAGAATGCTCGTCTTTGTCCAGCAAATGCTCTTTTTCGCCACGGCAGAGGTCCTGGAGCCGAATTGGCAAAAGCTCATGAAAAAGGTGGATGATGCCGAGCGGGACGACACCGAGGATATGAGGCCAGGGCTCAACCCCAAGGCCAAGCCAACTGTCGACGAGCTGATGCAAGATCACGTCGACATGCTGGATTCGTGTATGAAAGACCTAGGCCTGACGCAGGCGAAACTGCTCCGACTACACACGAAGCTCATGACCGGTTGCGGGATGTTTGCTTCCTACGTCGAGCACGTCACAAAGTCCATCTACGAGGCCGACACGAGTATTCAACTGAAACCGGCCAAGCCCGGAGGCGCGACACCACCTCCTGCGCCGACCGATCCGGCACGGATGAAGAGAATAGAAGAGTCGATCAGGAAATACGAGGAGCATTTCAACCGGCACTTGAAGATCCTGATCGACGCACTCAATTGGTTCGCCACGACCGAAACCGTGTCACTGCTCAGCCTTTGCGGGAGATTGACCAACGCGGAGGTGCAGAAACGGGATGACCTGTTCATATGATTCTTGGCCCAAAGGAAACGTTCTTTGAAGTTATGCAAGCCACATAGGACCCACGATCGGTATTTTGTTTACGACGTTTAATGAAAGTGAAATGGGACTGACTGAGCTGGAATTTGAGATGAAACGAACACGGCCGGACCGGCAATGAATGATACCCATACCTAGATCTTCTCTTGGTTTGCTTTTTGTCGCTACCTACGCAAAGTGGATTCCGGAAAAAGTCGTGTCCGCGTCGCCGGGATAAGCGGGCCAGTCACGCCGACGGGATACCCTCACAGTATTGTGCGTCTCCCTGTCCCTGTAACTAGAGGTACCTGTTAGCGCCTTCTCCTTTTGACGAGCTAAGCATGTACAGTATGTATGTACGGCGCCGTTGCGTAGCACTCATGTTTGGGAATAGAAGATTTGAGCACGCAGAGAGAGAGAGAGAGCGTGTGGGAGGAAGGGAGAAGTGGACGAAGATGAAGCTTTTGCATTCAATAACATTTTCTTCTTTGCCACAGAGGCCGACGAACGCCGACGAAATCCACGAATCCGCCTGGTTCAAAGGAGGCTGATGCCCGGGCGGCTAGCTACTGTAGCTGACTCACTTGACATCGACACCCGCCTGCATTTTGGCGGCCAGAATTTCGTCGACGTGCTCGTGCCCGACCGCCTGCTTCATGTCCCCGTCATCCTCGACGTTGAGGCTCACGCCCTTCTTCTCCGGCCCGACCAGCACGATCAAGATGTTGTACAGCAGGCAGCAGGCCGTGAAGATGCAAATCACCTTGCCGTAGTGGTACCGTTGCACTCCGCCCGCCGTGGTGGGTTCGAGCGGGAAGCGCTCCCCGATCGTGGCTTCGATGGTCGAGCTCGCGGACGAGGCGAGGTTCCCCAGCTGGTACGCAGTGCCGACGGAGAAGGTCCGCAAGGAGCCGGGCGACAGCTCGAGTAAGTGGATGGGCACCACGCCCATGGCGCCCTCGATGAAGAATTGCTCGAAAAAGCCCGCCGCGGCGGTGGCCCTGGACGAGACGAAGGTGTAGGGGTACAGCAGGGTGGCCGAGACGAGGAACGTGACGATCAGGGTGGCGCGCCGGCCGAAGATGTCGGAGATCCAGCCGCAGGTGACGCCGCCGGCGAAGCCGCCTAGGTTGGCGACCACGTTGGTGATGGTGACGCCATTGGCCGAGAAGCCATACTGGCTCTTGAGCATGAGAGGGTATAGGTCCTGCGTGCCGTGCGTTTGGAAGTTCAGCCCCGCTGTGAGGAGCACCATGTACACGAGGAGGAGCCAGTGGTTGGTGAAGGAGAATTTGAGCTCGCGCACGAAAGTCGACATGGTCGCTTTGCTCGCCTTGCGCACTCGCTCGCGGTTGAGGTACGAGTCCGTCTCGGGCAGGGTGAGTCTGAAGGCGATGATCAGCACGGGCGGACAGGCCCCGAACCAGAAAAGTGGCCGCCAGCCGTGGCGTGTCGTGTCCACCAGAGCGCGTGCGAAGACCGTGGCGAGCAGATACCCCAGGATGTATCCCATCTGGAGGATGCCGGACACGATCCCTCGAGCTGCAAGGGGGCAATCTTCCAGGGCAGTGGCAACGGCGTTGCCGTATAGACCTCCCATGGCGATGCCGAACAGGGCACGACAAGCCAGAAACTGCTGGTACGTCTGACAGAAGCCGGTCCCCAGTTCCAGGATGATGAACATGATGTTGACGATCACGAAGGGCCACTTCCGCCCGTATCGATCGCTGGCGAGACCGAAGATGATGGCTCCGATAGAGCGCACCATCAGCACCAGGGTGATTCCCCAGGTGATGTCTGTGTTGCTCCTGTCGAATTGGGCTGCCAGCTGCGTGACGGTCAGGCTGACGGTGAAGAAGTCAAAGGCATCCCAGGTCCAGCCTGCCATGGCCACCTGTTCCTCACACGTCAGATATCTTTTGTAAATTGCGGTGGTTATGCCATCCACTTACCGCAAAGAACAGCCAATTCTTGCGGGTCAAGAGACCGAGCAACTTGATGGGATTGGGAGGGATTGTCCAGGTTGGCTTCAACGTCGAGAAACGTGTAGATAGATACTGTGTGGTAGTCATCTTGACGGCAGGCCGGTCCTGGAGGCTTGCAGAGCGTTCGACAAAGGCCACGTCTACCTTCTCCTCGTCGAAGGAAGCCATGGTAGTTGTTCGTCGGGCGTGCTTGTGGCTCCGAGATATCTAGATGTGTGTCGTTCCAACCAGCCTGGTGTTGTTTCACGGAGGAGAACTGGTACATAAGAGTGGATCAGCGAGGACGATCTTGGGCCACATTAGGAAGCGCCCTGCTGGCATCTGTGGAGAGGGTGTTGGAGGAGAGTGTGGAGGAAAGGTGTGGAGGAGGATCGTGGAGGAAATGCATCTGGACTGGTTCAGAAATTGGAGGATCTCCTGTTCCATCCCGACGCTAGATGAAATAGGAAGACTCACAACACCGTTAACCTGGCTGCTTGCCCATAGACTGTTGAGGCGTTCTGACAGAGTTCGGATCGAATCGACACAAGGTCTGCCGCCATGATTGCCACCGAATCTGACATGGACGACTGCACCGGCATGATGGCCTTCTGGGCCGACATCGACGCCGATTACGTGCTGAAATACCAACGATGGCACAACTGCGAGCATATTCCTGAGCGAGTTTCCATCCCTGGATTCGTCGAAGGTCGAAGGTACCGTGCGCTTGACGACAAGCCGCACTTCTTGATGTTCTACGACACTCGTACCACGTCAGTCCTTTCGTCGGATGCATACATGGCAGCTCTCAATAAACCGACGCCGTGGACCCGCGAGGCTCTGACGCATTTTCGCAACCCAACCCGAGACATCTTCTCCAGACTGGCTGTTGTTGGCCGCTCAAGGACATTTGCCGCGTCCTACATCACCTCGCTGCGCTTCGATCTGCCTGATGAAGAGACTGAAGCCATGTATGCTCGACATTGGGTGGAAGCAGCCGCGGAAGCGGAAAATGTTGAACGCGTCAGACTGTACAAAGCGGACGCTGCAATCGGAAGTATGGGCACCTCGGAACGAAAAGTCCACGGTGGCGGTCCTGGAAAGCAGGCATATCTCGTCCTCATCGAGGAATCCTTGCCACCAACCGAGGCCCAAAGTCCAATTAATCGCGCCGATTCAGCCATCGGTGGAGATACAAAACGGTTGAGTGAGGAATGCAACGAATACTGGTTGGAAATCGCTCACAGAAAAGAGGACAAGCAATGATATTTCAGTATCTTCATCTCCGAAATCACTTGCACAGCTCCGGGCTTCCTGAGGTCTGTATTCATTCGTAATGTACTTTGTTGATGAGCGTACCGATCTTTTCAATCTCCACTCGTATGTCGTCGCCGTGATTGAGCACCACCTTGGGGTTCCGAAACAGGCCAACGCCAGGACCAGTACCGGTCATGATTATGGTGCCTCGTTCCAGCGTAGTACCTTGCGATAAGAAAGCAATGGTTTTTGGGATTTGATGGATCATGTCCCTGCGTGAAGGCATCCGGCTTAGCTTCGTGGGCATTCCGCACTGCTTCTTGGGCTACTCACTGCGTATGGGCGTCTTGCACGACATCACCATTGTAGACTGCTCGAATTCTCAGATTGTGCGGATTCTCGATCACCGAAGGGGCGACAAGGATTGGGCCTATAGGACAGGAGCCGTCGAGGCCTGGGGGGAAAGGTCAGCGATGTCTTTCTGCGTCAGGAGAAATATCCGCCAACGTACCTTTCGAGAACGACCACTGGCTGTTCTTGAATTGCTGTGTGCGAGCGCTGACATCGTTGCTACACGTGTACCCCAGCACATAATCCATGGCCTCGTCTTCGGGTATGTCCCGACCAGTCCTCGATAGCACTATGCTCAGCTCTGCCTCATAGTCGCTCGATCCGTCCTGTGCAATTTTCGGAATGTTGATTGCAGCGGGATATGGGCCATTGAGCGCAGTACGCGGTCTGACAAACAACACAGGCACTTCCGGTACAGGTGCTTTCGCCTCCTTCGCAGCTTCGTAGTAGTTCAAGCCCAAGCACCGGATTATTGGCACTTCGGACATGTCAAGGGGAGGCAGCAGCTGAAAGAAAAGTTAGAGAACCTCATCTGGCGCCGCACTTCTATGCCACACGCCATACCTTTGATATGTGCATCGTGGTATTTGTCACGGCACCATCAAAGACCGACCCGGTCACCAATTTAACGTCGACCTTGTCGCCGTTGTATATCGCCAGTCCGACATCGGGCCACTTCTTAGAATCAAGCTGACCTAGATGGACCTGGCCATCTTCCTCTGCAAGGAACCTAAGCAAGTGTGTCCAAGAAGGAGGCATGGCGTAGATTGGTTGAGCAGGCCAGGTGCTTAGAACCTTGGGGTATGTATCGCTCTGCCGTCAACAGGAGGAACGGCGACGTGGCTGGACGGGATGGCGAGTGCAGCACAATACCAGCCATCACCAACCTGACGGGCAGAATCTCCAAACACTTTTCGGTCTCCTCATCAACGGCAAGGATCCGAACTCCTGGGACTTGGGGGAGCCCAATTGTGGGTCTCCTCCACAAACTCTCCAAATGGCTCCTGCAGGTGAGCGGAGGTGAATGGTTGATCGGCGCACCTGGAAATAGTGCAGAGACGCTCGAGGGTATTTGCTTTCTGTATCGATGGGAATACAAGACTGTCAAGTTTCTTCCAGATCGATTTAGGAGCCTCGAGCAAGGTCAAACTCATCGTTCCACGCGGTTGTTGCCCCGAGACTGGCAGAAGATTCTCCCTAGTTCGTGCGGCAGTACATCAACCCAGTCTTCATGGGTGAAGCCTCGACACGAAGTGGTGTTCTCTCCTCTCTTTCGTACCGTCCCCAGGAAAGTATGGCAGAGTATCTCGAAGCACACAACCTACCCGACCGGATTGAGTCCGAGGATGCAGTCGAGGAACTATTGTCACGGCCGCCGATCTGGCTCCCGAAGTTACTCCAGGGTCTGGAAGGGGATATCATGTTTCTCGGAATCGGCGGTAAATTAGGCCCGACAATTGCACGCATGGCAAAGCGTGCAGTACCATCGAAGAGGATCATTGGAGTGGCAAGATTTTCGGAAGCAGGTCTTCGCCAACGTCTCGAGAGCTGGGGCCTGGAAACCATCACCTGTGACCTCCTGAACAGAGACGCCGTTACCTCTTTGCCTGACGTCGCCAACATCGTGTACATGGCTGGAAAGAAGTTTGGTGCGGATGAAGATCCCAGCTTTGCCTGGGCAATGAACACTCATGTACCCGCCGTGGTGGCGGAGCGCTTCAAGGCTTCGCGCATTGTCGTCTTCTCGACGTTGTGCGTCTACTCCTTCGCTCCCATAAGCGGTGGCGGATGGGATGAAAGTGTGCAGCCCAGCCCTGCTGGTGACTATGCCATGAGCTGCGTCGGCAGGGAGCGAATGTTCTCTTATTTCTCACGGCGCCATAACACCCCAGGGCGTATCATTCGACTCAATTATGCCATCGATATGCGGTATGGCGTCCTCCACGACATCGCCCGGTGGGTGAAAAGCGGGACCCCCATACCGATCGAGACGGCCTATGCTTCAGTTATCTGGCAAGGTGACTGCAATGCCCAGATACTTGGAGCACTGGCCCACGTCACAACACCAACAAGTCCGCTCAATGTCGGCGGGGCAGAGCATATGAGCGTGCGGATGGCGGCACATGAGTTCGGTCGTCGCTTCGACAAAGCTCCAATTTTTGAAGGGATGGAATCAGAGTATGGGTGGTACAACAGCACGCTCGCCGCTCAGCGCTTATACGGCTACCCTGTTGTCTCTCTTGCCCGCATGATTGACTGGACGGCCGACTGGGTTGCAAGAGATATGCCGACGATCAACAAGCCAACACACTATGAAGAGCGTCATGGTCAATTCTGAACATTGTCAGCGGCTAGACAGGTCGACAGTCGGATCGGGGCGGGAGCAGCGCATGATGAACATACCAGTGAGAGTAGATGCTAGACTATTGTCTCCGTAGGAACATTTGCTTCGTGGCTAAGGCGCCTTACTAGTTCAAGGAAGGAAGCGCGTGACGGCTGAAATCCGTCGATCTGCCTCGAGACTACTGCTGACTCAATGGATGATGATCGTGGTAAACCGTGGCAGTATGAAAAGTGAGGCGCGGGTGATTGTAAAGTGAAACTGCAGGTGATCGCGCCAAGACTTGGACTTGTGAGGCACCGCGCTCTTCACCGCACCATAGTCATGTCATTCAGGGTCATCCTACTGCCTCCGACTGTATGCCTAAATACTCTGTAGACTTCTGATAGGTACGCTTGAGGCCCCGCGGGGAATGAGGACCGCCGTGCAGGGGTTTGCCCTCCCCATGGAGATGCCTACCATCCCCCGTCAGCCGTCTGTCTTTGGTCGCTTGTGTTTCGGACATCAGCCGTTGAGTAAACTC
Organism: Phialophora tarda; assembly: GCA_016109495.1. Lineage (NCBI taxonomy): Eukaryota > Fungi > Ascomycota > Eurotiomycetes > Chaetothyriales > Herpotrichiellaceae > Phialophora > Phialophora tarda. The sequence continues at coordinate 2,411,411 of JADWPL010000001.1, read as the reverse complement.
TACGCTAGACCACCGTTGCCACAAGTCTGGGCCTTTGAGCTTGGAGGTATCGATTCGCTCCTTCTGGACAAACAACCACCAACGCAGGAGAAGACCATGGTGCAAGTGCAAGTGCAATTGCCTCGACATCAGTTATTTGCGTCCCTACGAACTTTTAGCCCCAATGAGTGATCCATCGAGTACAGCAACCCAACCGAGGTTTCCATGCCGGTACTGCGATCGGAGATTTAAACGGCCGGATCATGTTCAGCGTCACGAGAGAAGACACACGAAGGAGACGCCGTACAAATGCCCGTGTGGTCAAGCTTATCCAAGACAGTACGTCTCGGCGGAAAAGGAAAGGAATTTATGTGAACGCTTACTGACATCTGCACAGCGATCTTCTGACAAGACACCAAAAGTCCGCTCATAACATTGAGCCGTCGAAGCGCAAGAAACTACAACACGATCTGCATAACCAACTCCAGCACGATGCATCACAGTGGCAGGTGCAAAGTCACCATCAAAGCAACAACGGCGGTAGCTACAGCCGACAGCCTTTTGGAACCGAAGTTGATACGAACTTGAGCTTGAGCAATCAGCAAGTTTCATCACACAATGTTTCAACTGAACGGCAAGCCAACAGAACGGACGATGATCTGCAAGGCCGAGTGAATGCCATGTTACTCCCTACTCTCCATGACCAAGCCGCCTTTCAATTTATGAACGACGATGTCGTCCCCGCAACTGGCGCTTCTGTCTACCCTACAGAGGCAGCCGTTCTGGTGCGGGAGGAGCCAACGGTGTCGTTGACTACGAGTGCGCCCGCCCTATCAGGCATCAGTGTGACGGGACCGGTAGACCCAGAAAATGGCCCTCACGCCCATCAAATGCACGAGCCCGGGCGTGGCTTCCCGCAACTCAATCCAACAAGCCTAGAGATGGACAACATCTTTGATAACGTGGACTTCCTTGTGGGCAATCTTGATTTTTCAACCCCGAATCCGCCCATTCAGCAGAATCCTGAATCAGAACATGATGTTGCCCTACCACAGCCTGTCTCATCTGGTGAACAGAACACAAGGCCCTTTTCAGGACGTGCAACGCACGACACGCAACGAATGGCTACTGATTGCAACGGAATTCAAGGGCACAACGTGTTTTCCCGAATCGGCTCCCCCCTTCCTTCACTGCGATTACTCCCGGGAACGCAGTCGAAGGGCCGAGAAGGCCAAAGGATGCTAGACACATTATCTGGACCTTGCTGGAAAGTCTCGCAGGCAGATTACGTCGAGCTGCAAGCCAACGTGGCCAGGCACTCGGACGTGTTTCCGTCAGATTTTGTCCTCCCCAGTCGGCATACAATGTCTGCTTACCTCGAACGATGTATCAACAGTCTGTACAAGCACCAGCCTCTGTTTCACGTGCCCACATTCCGAGTGGTAAACTCTGCTCTCGAGCTCATACTTGCAATGTGTGCCACAGGAGCGCAACTGAGGTTTGAAAGCCAGACAGGCGTACCCCTTTTCCATGCCTCAAAGGCCCTGATTATGTCTCGGCTCCAAAACCGCCACGAAGAGAGCCTTCTTAGCTCTTTGACGGAGCCGTGCCTTCCCCGTGCAGAGATGACAGCGACAAGTTCACTTCAATCACCCGGTTCCGAACGGCAATCCCCTCCCGATGGTGACTCCGATACGGGCCTCAATCAGAATAAGCACCATTCGCGACTCGAATCCATGTTGACAGCCAGCAGACAACGCTTGCAGACAATGCAAGCGATTCTGACGCTGATGTCCTTCGGGTCCTGGGGTCTAAAGGGGTTGCTTGGTGAGACCATTCTCCTTCAGAGTCTGCTGACAATGCTCGCTCGCGAAGAAGGCCTGGGTCAAGAAACGGGAAACTTCATCAATCAGAGTGGTACCACAGAGGAGCGGTGGCGGGCCTGGATTGGAATCGAGAGCTGGCGGCGCGTCAAGATAATCACTTATACCTTCACCAACCTACAAAGTCTCGCATATAACATCGCCCCACCTCTTCCATCGGCCGAAATCCAATGCAACACACCTGCTTCCGCGGACGAGTGGGCAGCGCCTAGCGCACAGCGGTGGGAGGAGGTTATACGTGCATCACGAATCACCGCTGTTCCGTTTCAAGCGGCCTTCCAAAGACTGTTCCAACGTGAAGTTGGGGATGCCGTCGCCAACGCAGACGATAGCCCTTCGATCTCGGCGCTTGGCAACTATGCACTGATCTTCGGCATACTGCAGTGCATCTACTTTCTGCGGCAACGTCATCCTGTGCCCTGTTCTGAGGGCACCGACACTGCAGCTAGCACAGACCTACACGGCGAGGACGTCGACAACATCATTCGTGCGCTCCACCATTGGCAGCGCTTGTGGGAGAAATGCCCAGAATCGACCATTGAGCCAGAAGCATCCGCAGGGCCCATCTCCTTTAATGCCATTGCCTGCTTACGGCTTGCCTGGATTCGTTTATATGCGGACCTGGGTCCATGCCGAGCCCTTGCAACGCGAGACCCCAGCTTGATTGCGCAGGTCTTCACCTCGGGGTCATCACTTCAACGCCATCCGCAACTCGCCCCAGTTTTGTTGCAAGCCATTCACGCCCTGAGTGTCCCCGTCCGGCTAGGAATCAAGTTCGTTGCCCGAAGCCAGTCACTCTTCTGGAGCGTCAACCAATCATTGTGCGCCCTCGAATGTGCCGTCATCCTCAACAAGTGGTTCGAAGCTCTAGCCTCCACGATTGCACAGACTCCAATGTCGAAGCAGGAGAAGAATCTCGTACTGATGCTGCGGGGCATGGTGCTGGAATCCGGCTTCTTCACCGAAGGTGATCTTGATGCCCTGTCTTTGAGTGCCAACATCACCCCCAACGGCACTGATATGAACTGGAACGGCGTCGGCGACGGAAATGTCAACGCGGGCGACCACGCCAGCATCGACCAAGGCGACCGCAACTGGAGCATTGCTAATGCCAGTGCCAACGAGGACCTCGTCAGCGACGCCCGCATCTTCGGCATGGATCTCGACTACTGGACACTGCAAGAAATGGCGATGCCGACGCCCCCATCACCCAAGGACGACGCGACGGCATGGCAGCGCCAGATTTCATGCTTGAGAGTCGCCGTAGCGCGGCTCTGGGCGGAAGTGTTCTCGGACAACCATGTCTTCGACGTGGTAACTACGATAGGAAGGACTTTGAATGTTCATGCTAAGATGTTGGAAGGTATATAGGATTTGTGGACGACGGGGAAGGAGGCCCACCACTTAGACCGGCCAGGGCTGCTACTTTTTCATTTCGCAGCGTAAAATGTACCAAGTCGGGACAAAGCAGCCATCAAGCCATAGCGAGGGCGCACACGACTGACGACGAGGTTGCCTGCGCTGTTGATAGCAGAACTGTCCCCAGTAATATCGCGGGTGACGAATGTCGCGAGATGAGCCATGGTGAGCAACTGAGCGATACTCATCAGGGAAGTGTCTCTCGAACACGGGCGAGAAACACACCTCCCCTTTCTTACAGTACCTGCCCAAGCTTGATTTTGCAACCTCGCGTCTCATCGTCGCAACATGCGAAAAAGTCATTTCCATGGGAACGAACCTAGCTTCCTGCTGATCACCTCGTCTTGTAAACACAAGGTTTCAACACCTTGGCCTCGTCTTCTGGCGTCACATCATCCTCATGGCCTCCTTTCTTGACCGTGCCCTGCTCGATCTTTTGATACTCTCTCCCAGTCCATTTGAGACCCTTGTGTTTCCCCGCCGTCGGTATGCCGGACTTTATGAAAACCATGCTCACAAACATCTTGCTCGACTTGTCCACGCTGTCCTCGCGCAACTGGAAGCCGCGGCGGGTAAAGACCTTGACAAAGGCCGAGATGTCGGTCTCGTCGCCGGCACTCTCGGTGGCATCCTCGGCAAAGATCTCCTCGCCGAGAGCACCATCGTCTTGACCGGCACCCCTCTTGTTCGGCTTCTGCTGCTTCCTCCTCTTGCCCACGCTGTTCTCCACCGCTTCGCCCTTCCGTCTGCCCACCCTCCCGAAGCGACTCTTCACCTCGCTGACCCAGCACTCTCCCTTGCCGTCACCCCTGAGAATTCGCCATGCCTCTTCCACAAAAGTGATCCAATTCGTGCCCATCAAGCTGAGACAAAATACCGCTATATCCGCCTCGCCGTCTCGGAGAGGCAAATTGGATATGTCGGCTCTCGTGACCAGGGTGCTGGGCGCGTGCAGGTCGAAATTGTGGAACTTGAGCCTCTGTGATTTGATCACGGATTGGCAGCCGCGAGCAAGGGGTGCATCGCCGCAGCCGAGGTCGGCAATCGTGCAGAGTGAGGTCTTGGGCCGGCGAGGCAGCGGAGACTCTTGTAGCGGACGTTGTTTCGTGTCTTTTTCGGAGGGTTGTAATAGGCCTCGACGCCTTATGGAGGCGACGTACCTTTCCACCGGATTGACGGGCCAGGAGTCCTTGACTTGTTGTGAAAAGCCAGCATGATATTCAGCGAACAGGTCCGGTGAGTTCGTAAAGAGGTCCAAGGCCGCCGCCGAGGAGGTTGTGTAGAGGGTCTCGTTCAGATGACGGAATCGCGCAGATGTGAGCTTGCTGCGCATTTTGGCCTGGAGTGCTGTCAATTTTGCCGGCAGCGGGGGCGCTGGTGGGAGAGTATTGAGAACTCTATCACGCGGGGAAGAGTTGGTTTCAACGTCGCCATTGCTGAGTCTCGAATGAGCTTCTTTTGCGCGGTCTCCTTTCTTTTGCACCGGCTGTTGTTCAGTATTGGGTATGTCCCTCGAGTTCTCCTTGCGCTCGCCTGTGTTCTTGTTACGCTTCTTCTTCTTCTTTGCTGCAGCTGCGTCGTCTTCGTCGGCCTTGTCTTGCTTCAATCTCTGGAAGTCCCGCTTTCCCGCCTCCTGCTTTTGGTGCTGGTTTCCTTCTGCCTGCGCTGGTTTCTGTTTCGACCTTGCAGGTTTGGCGTCAGCCTGCTGCTTCCATAATCTCTCGAGCTCACTCCCCGAGACCTTCGAGGCTTGGTCGCTGTGGGGAAGGGTGTTCTTCCGCTTGTTCGAGGGGGAAGATGTTGCGCCGGAAGATGCCTGAGCGTGGCTTCTGGCTGCGGGCTTTTCCTGAACGAGTGAATTCGAGTCGACCGACCACCCTGGAACAGAGAACATGGTTGGGGTCTCCGCGGACGGGTGCACAGTATCAGCCCGACATTAGATTCTTGTAAGGGCCATGCAGGTCTCAGATGGTGCCTGGGGGGCCAAACGGGCACGTAGATAACGCAGTGCAGACTTGAGGAAAATCGCCCGGTGCTACAGGGTGTGAGGGTGTAATGCGGTGCGTGCAGTGCATGGCATTAAAATTTTCGTGGCGGCGTTCCGGGTCCGCAAGAGCCGCAGCTACAGCAGGGGCGGGGCTGAGGGGGCTAAGGAGGCACCTAGTGTTCAGAGGGGCTAAGCCTAACAGCCTGGGCGCAAACGTGGGGGAGACTCAAGCCGACGCCCACCTGCCCCAAAGCCACGGGCGATCAGGCGATCAGGTTCGCAGCGACCCGTATTCCGGACTTCCTGTGAAACACACCACAGTACGAGGAATTATCTGATGGTGGTAGTAGTACATGTCAACTCCCACCTAACTCCGCACATCCAAGGTCACTCGGTCGCTCCATGGCGCCCAGTCACTGCGTCCCCTGCGACTTGAACTGACCGTTCGCCAATCCTCATCCGCCGTACCTCCTCGACGGTTGCGTCCCCAGCCATGCAGTCAGACAGACCGGCCCAAGTTGACAGCGACTGCATGCATGCAGCCACGCATCCGCTCTGTAGAAGCCTCGCGCCATGCAAGGGGATCCGCCCCCGGACGCACAGAGATACTCTCAGTTGCCTTGGTAGCCAACCGGATTGTGCAGCATTGGCTAACCTCATCTAGGCTATAGCTTTGCGGACGGCGAATGATCCGGCAGTCTCACCCTCTTGCTACCTCCACCACGCCACCAGCAGATACGAGTTGCTAATATAGGCTCCTCTATCGACCCTTCCGGTATACCCCTCTAGCTCTTGGGCTCGAATCAAGCTCATCTGGCATCCTTTTTGAGTTTCCGGCTTCAATGCGGCGACCTCGGGGACCACACGCCTCCCAACGTCTTTGCAGCTTCAATCCTGCATCGGGCAGCAGATCAGCGTTTGACACGCCCGTTTCGTCCAGAAAGAGCCATATGTTTCAACGCCTATCCAATAAACCGGGGCCTAGTGCCGACAAAGGCAAACTGGATATCCTTGTCACACCATTTGACGCAGTCTGTTGCTGAAGTTGCGTCACACGATCGTGATTTCGGCTCAAACCACGAACCACAGACCGCCGCCAAAACTTCAATAGTTTCTCGATCCATGCTTAGGCATCAGGAAGACCCTCCACTGCATGGGAGTGGAGCTAAGGATGGCGGGACAACGGGCATAGGTTGATGAGTTGTCGGGCTTGCAGGGCTATCCTGTCGTCTATCAACGACGTGGCCGTAGACTATCAGGGCTAACGGCTAACGGACAGGCGTGCATCGACCATAGCTGGGTGACAATGGCTATCGACCTTCGTTCTGGGGATGTCTATCAATGTGACCTGCCCTGGCGCGTTGTAACATTGGACGCCAATCCTGGTGTTGAGCAATACCAAGACGGCAATCTCCAGCCAGCCGATCGATTCCCCACCACAAGATGATGCAAGATGCACTTGACACAGGATGGAGTACCCTGAGGTATCGACCAGGCTGAAGGCCTTCTTGACCGGAGTAATGGAATGGCAAAATAGACCGAGACCATCGAACCCGCCAGAGTGCCACCTTCAGCTGGCCAGTGTCGCCAATGACCAGCCATTTCCCTTGTCCCCGAAAACATTAGCTCGAGTTTGGTCCAAGAAAGCGCACCCCAGATTGGGAAACAAGCCATGTTACACCCATGTCGACCCAGCAATATTCTCATGCTCCAAACTGTCTCCACATTGTCCTGCTACGGAATAGACTGCAAAGGCGAATCTGCTGAGGCCATCCCGCGAAGCTTTCTTTACCTTGACACGGACTCAGCCTTACAGGCCGCTCTTTGATCTTGTTGTTTCTATCCGGCATCTCGGGCAGGTGGAAGCGCGTGGATTTGCTTTTGACTACACCCCTGCATTTCTTCCGTAACCATTCACTAGTATCCCCTCCTGCGACGTACTGTACTCAGGCCTGCCGTTACAGGAGCCTTTGCTGTCACTAAAATCAGTACAGCTCAACGTTTGCTGCGGCCTACAGGGGTGCGATTCCCCGGGTCCCGTGGTACCAGCCTCGAGGGTCTTCTGTCTTCAATAACGAACCGACCAATCATTTGAGACCTGGCCGTCGCTCTGCGGGTGCGGCTGCAAAAAGGGTGATACCGACACTCTGAGCTCGTCGACATTAACATCGGAGAACTCTAAGTCCTGGGGCAAAATTTTCCGGGTCCACCACGCTTGTTACCCATATCCTCTACCACATCCGACTGCGATATGAGCGCCTCTCGCTCTCGAACAGAAATCACCTGCTGTAGCAGTGGATGTGGAACGTAATGCCGACGTCCAGAATTAGCGCAGGCACCAATACCTTCGGCCAGGAGGACTTCCCCACAGTTCCTATCCTGACCCTCGGGATCTTCCAGGCTAAACAAGTGTGTTAGCAAATCTGGTCCAGCCCATATTCTCTTATCAAGCCGTTCAGACCGGTCTCGGACTTGCGACTTCCAGCTCGTTCGCATCATCTGAGAAATCGACAACCGTGCCCGAACCTCAGCAAACTCGGGCCCAATGTCGCCGAAACGAGAGGACGAGGAATCTGTCGATGCCAAAGACCCGAGCATCAAGTCAGAAGATGAGTCTGCACCCGCGGCGGCACCCGACGCCACACGCAAACAAGCCGCGAAGAGGCGCACCAAGACTGGCTGTTTGAGTAAGTCTGCATGTCGTTGTTCCGATCACACTTGTATGATATACTGATATTTGCTGCCTCAAGCATGCCGCAAGCGACGGTAAGTCCTCACTGTGTTCGAAATCCGTCGAAGCCCGGCAGGGCTATCGTCGGGTTTGCGCGATTGTCACGTCGGTCTAACAAGCTCGTGCAGGATCAAGTGCGGAGAGGAAAAGCCAGTAAGCACCATTCGACAGGCTGTCTCGCGTTCACTGCGCATCTCTTCTGACCTCGATTAGGTTTGCAAGAACTGTGTCAAGTCGAAGCGCGACTGTGCCGGCTACGTCCAACCGCTCGTTTACAACAAAGGACGTAAAGGTTCCATGAGTGGCGATCAACCCTCCCTTCAGGAACATGATGCAACGCCTACGATGAATTTACGCTGGCAGCCGGAGCAACCATACCCGGGATCGCACAATGCCTTCCCCCAGGCTGACGGTCCCCCGACCTACCATCAATTGCCATTCAGTGCCAGCTATCATGCTATGCCTCACTTACCGCAAAACATCGCTCACCCTGCGAGTAGAGCACAAGCCGACGCCAACCAGGGATGGCATGGCAATCAGCCACTCCTCGGCCAGCCCGGCCTGGAAGCCTTCACTCCATTGGGGCAATATGCACCGAGTTTCAATCTATCGAGCAGCGTGGCTGAGAACCCTCAGGCTCTCCTTTCTTATGATCTGCAAGTACCAGGCCAGCCCGCGTACCCCGGTGCATACCCCAGTTCAGCCACAACCCAGACACCAATGTCGGCATTTTCTTCCAGCAGCCACTTCTTTCCAATAGAGCACCCGGATACTGAACAGTATCAACAAAGATCGGTTTCGGTGCCTCATCCAAACGGCATACCACCTAGTCTTGTAGAGGGTATGTGGCCAAGTACTATGGCATTGATTGGTACCTATGTGTGCTAAGCTCTTCATAGAACGTGCGAGTGGACAATATGGTGCACAAGGTGGCCTGCAATACCCTAGTTATGCTCCGGTTATGGCCTCTGGCCTCGCCACAGTAGCTCCCACCGGACTCTCTCATCCTGACGAGGAGTTTGAGGATCCTGACGATCCATTCGACGTGGACATGGAAGACGTGGATCTGTCTTACCAGGATGCTGCAAACAACCTCACGGATATACTTGGTCGGTCGGGTCAGCCTGATTTTCATGCTGCAAAACTATATCTCCCACGCCGAACGGAGTATAAGGCGGTTGCAACATATGGGTCACCAATCACCAAGTCGCCGCTTCGAGATGAGAGAAACGAGCAAATCTTCTGCCATTTTGTCGAAATAACCAGCAACACCATGTCGATGTTCGAGAGACACCATTTCAGTCCGATCGCTGCCCCAGCCAGGACAATCTGGAATTTTACCATCCCCGCTCTAGCATTGGGACATGCAGCACTGGCACACGCGATGCTGGCTCTCGGGGCGTTGCATCTAGCAAAATTGAACAACACGACAGAAAATCCTGCAATCAAACACTTTACCTACGCCGTTCGTCGGGTCGGGAGGCTTTTGGGACTTCCGCAACGGCGCCACGAAATTGCGACACTTGCGACAGTCATGCTTCTTGCATATTACGAAGTCGTGGCCGGCGACCACTCGCGCTGGAATCTTCACTTATCAGGCGCTGCCAGGTTGGTCCTGGAGCATGACTATGCTGGCTTGACCCGTACAGCGAGACGGATGCGCAATGGCGCAAAGGCGAGGCTTAACCAGTGGACGGCTCAATTTGCCTTGACGGAGGAGAATTATGCTCGTGTGGCGGGGATTCCTCTTGCTCTCCTCGACGATGCGGATTGGGAGGTCGACCAAGCACTCATTTCTCGGCTGGTCGGCGTTCGCGTGGACTATGACCATCAATATCAACCGAACTTCAGCTTACGCGCGACTTCATCAACCCTCAGTGAGAAAGATGTGGAAGAATTGAAGACGAAGATGAGTCTGAGGTGGTGGTACTGCAAGCAAGACATCTTCCAGAGTATGGTCTCTGGTGACCCGCCACTGATGCCACTCGAGAATTGGATATATTGTCCCCCCAGGGGTCAATTTGGACGCGCCGATGCCCCATATGCCACATTCGATCATCTGTTGCTTGTCATGGCACGCCTGTGTGATTTCGGAGGCAAAGATCGTAGGCGGAAGCAGAGAGCGGTAGCTGCTCAAGGAGGGCAATGGAGACCCCCGCCATGGCTTTTTGGGCCGCAGGGGCCACCCATGCCTTCAGGCACGAATGTGAGCCCGGGGTCCTCTGAGCCGTCTCCAGGGTCACCCGCTGCTCAGACTTCTGGATCCGCCACATCAGCAGGGTCTCAGGATGGGTCGAGACCACCTCCTCCGAGTGCGAACGAGGGCAGAACCAGGCAAAGTAGACCAGGCGCGCCACGCGGGACGGTGCCAGGACCGAAGCAAGGTGCCGGTCCCCCCATGCTGGGAATGATACCACCCGCGGCGGAGCCTCCACAGCTGGATTCCGCCTTTCAATCGATGGACGCAAGCATTAGGGATCCCGCGTTTGCCGTCATGCGCGAGCACAAGGAATCCAGTCCGACAACGAATCTCGACGATGATACTGCGAGGGCCATGGCTGAATACGATGAGATCCCCAGAGCCTTTGATCTCTTCGCACAATCACTAGGACCTGATTTTGAGGCGCTGAACGACACCGGAAACCCCATCTCGTCACCTTTTGGGCCAGCTCTGGTGTACAGGAATGCGGCGATTGCATGTGTGTGGGCGTGCTATTATATGGCGCGTATCTCCCTGCGGCGGTTACATCCTGAAATGCCGCCAGCTGCAATGGTCGCGGCAGGCGTAACGGCACACCTCACTCGAGACTACGCGCAGATGGTGGGCAAGATATGCGCGGGTCTCTATGCAACACAGCAATACGGCCAGACTGGTGCTCTTGACCCGAGTTTCGCAGGTGCATTGATGGAGAGCACCTTCTTCCTACTCTTTGCAGCGATCCAGTACACGGACGCCGCACAGCGAGGGTGGACAATTAGCAAACTCAGAGACGTCGAACGCAGATGCGGGTGGCGGACGTCGGGTGCCATCGCCGCGGCGTGTGAGACGGCGTGGGAACGCATGGCGCAAGCCGGAAGGGGTCCTCCGTACACACGAAGGCGAGACGTCCGGAACAGGGACGCCCGTGTGAGTGGCATCTCGACGCGATCAGACAACTCGTCGCCCCAAAGCGGCCAGTATTCAGATGCCGCTGTTGACCAACACGAATCTGAATTCGTCAATCATGACCGCAGCCTCATTGACCGGTCGGGCTCCACCCGAGTACACTGGGCACTGGGCTTGCTGTCGGTAGAGGAAGATATCAAGAAGATGGCCCTGGACGGCGACTAGGCCTCGACCTTCACTTACCTGCCTGTACGCACTTGCCCACCGATCTTGAAGTGAAGTGCGCTTGCCGCAGAGGCAGCATGACGCCGGCCGGCGCCTTCACAGCTTCGCTCCGAGCATTGTCTCTACAGCACCTTCGCATCTCTTCCGCACCCTTTCGCTGCCGGGCTCAAGTCCTACATACTACGGCATACCATCTTAGTGGTAAACATAGCAGGCTGACTCGGCCTTGTATCTGCTAGCAAGCACGGCGCACAAGCATCGCACCTATTGGGGTCTATCGCTAATCCATGCTTCAGCTATGGCACATCCGACTAGTGCATCCGCACCTCTGTATATCATCGAGACGGCACCAAGTGAGGACGCAACATCATTCGGCAAAGAAGTCACTTCGTATTTCGATATTTCCCCCAAGCGTGATGCCTCATCTGCGAACCGGTCACCTGCATCGCCGGTTGACGTTAGTCCAGGCACCCAGCCACAGCTGCCCCCAGTCCGACGTCCTCATTTCCGGTTCCATTCTGACTACGAGGCTCTGCACAAGAGGATCCATGGCTGCATCATCGGAGAGAGCCAATCCCTCGAGACCCTGACTTCAGCAGGTGTCAGTTCTACACCATCGCAAGAGATTCCCTCTTCGAAGGTCACGCCGGTTCGCTCTGTCGAGCATACGCCCCGTCGTGCCTCCTTGCAGACATCTGACTCTTCTGGACGCAGCTCAGCAGCGTTTCGATCACCTTCGTCGAGGGAAAATCTCGCATATCCTCTACGCCAGTCGAAAGTCAGCTCGATCCGGGGAACATCGTCTTCATTCACCTCCAGGGTAGGAAAGTGGAATGCTACAAGCGAGATCGCGCAGCGACGGTCGTCGACGCTATCTGAGAGTATTACAAGAGACGGCAATATCATTGTCGTCCGCACAGACCAGGTTCCGTTGAGACCGCCACCATCCAAAAGCGCTCCTATCTCCAAAATGCCCAAAGCCAGTTCCATCAGGGTCGAGACAGAATTCACAGAGTCTGGAAAGCCGGCAGCAGCACCCGCAGGCGCTCAGCCTTCACAGCCAGCGATCAACGAAGAAAGTCAGCCGGCAGATCAGAAGATTCGGACTGCGGACCATCATCGGCGTCAGTCAACATCACGCAGAAGCTCAATCAATCCCAGACAAATCTTTTCAGCTCCGTTGCAACTCCTTCACCGTGTTAGTTTGCCCAAACGCTCCAACCCACCCGCCGTTGCGAAGATGTCTCCACCCTCTCCGACGAAACGAACCACTCGAATGGCAGACCATACCACCCAGCTCAAGCGGAATTATACCTCAGAAGTCCTGCAACGTGTGGCTGCGGCTTTGCAGGAGGTCAAAACAACAAGTCCGGCCAAGCTCTTCCCGCCACAGATTGCCAGGCCACTGACGTGGAAAACGTTCTCGGACAAAACAATTCCTCAAAAAGCAAAGAAGGGCCAGCGCGGTGCGCATGGGGTCTCGCCATCACTCGACAACAGCAGCAGCAACCATAATAGTGGCAGTGGTGACCACGGCTCAGACGTTCAATCATATACCTCGAGTCAGAGATACCTTCGCATGGGCACCATGCCCACAAATACGCCGGATGAAACGGCCACGTACAAGATCAAACGAAGTCCGAGTGCAGAGTCGGAGGAGTTTCTGAAGGTTGATATCAGTACCAGAGGAGGTGCGAGTTACTTACCAAGCGAGGCGCGTCGCATCCACACTCCGCCCCTCCCCGAAGAAGGGGCAGATGGTCGTTGGAAAGGATTCTTCTTCGATTACAACGCACCAAGACGGACCGGTAGCTTGCAGGCCCCTGAAATTGTCGTAGACGACGCAGCAAACAGCGGCAGTGGCAGTCCAGACAGCGCGTTCTCCTCTGACTGGGAACGGAATAGGTTGATGCCGGATGGGAGACCGAAACTTGAGAGATCCAAAACCAAGAACAAGCGAATCCTAACTAGTGAGTGGGCCGACGTCAAGCTTGCCGAGATCGATCTCCTGGGGACTGAGACCAAGCAAGATGACATGCAGAGTGCCAAGGAAGGGAGCCGGCGATTGAATTCCCCAGATGTTCTCTCGAAGAATCGGACCAGGATCCTGTACGAGGGAAAAGAGGTGGAGCCCGAGATGTTTGACTTGACCATTCCCGACCATTTGCCAAGCAGTCCATTATGCCCAAGGCATTCAAGATATTGGCGGGTGGTGAAAAGACAGGGGTCACAGTTCAGGGGTTGTTGGATGCATGGGATCGGTGTTTATGAGGACACGGAAGGCAAGGCATGAGAGGGGATAGCGGTTGTCTAAAGAGATGAGCAGCCATGCGGAAGCATTGGTCAACTCCTGGAGTGACTTGGAAATAAGAGCGTGTGTACATCGACAACTGTGCGATAGCACATTAGGTCCATGTTGTACAACGAAGTCTATTAAGCCGAATACCGCGCAGTCTGCATAATTGAGGCACTGGTGACCGGCCACAGGACAGGAGGATGTCTGAAAAAGATGGGTCATATATGGCCTTGTAGAATCCCTTGTCCCCTAGCCTTCCTTCTCTTCAGACATCACGTCAAACACGCGGAGCGATAGGATATCAAATCCAATCCAATCATCCTCGTGCCTCCTCATATAAAGTCTTGTGACCTTTTACAACTCCCCGAACTGCTCCTCATACTTGGATATATGCGCCACCTTTTCGGCGCTCGCGCTGGCCTCGTCGAACCTCAGCTCGACCCACTCGTCGACCAACTTTTTGGCCAGCTCCAACCCGATGACGCGCTGCCCGAAACACAGCACCTGGGCATTATTCGACAGCACGGCCCTCTCGACGCTGTAGGGGTCGTGCGCGGTCACGGCGCGGATGCCCTCGACCTTGTTGGCCGAGATGGCGACGCCCAGGCCCGTGCCGCAGACGAGCAAGGCGCGGTCGGCCTCGCCGGCCTTGATCTTCTTGCACGCGTCGACGGCGAGGTGCGGGTACGCGGTCGGGTCGTCGGCGTTGACCACGCCCACGTCCAGCACCTGCGTCACGCCGGCGTGCTTGTGCAGGACTTCCTTGAGGGCCGTCTTGTAGGCGTGCCCGGCGTTGTCGCTGCCGACGACGACGCGGAGGGGTGTTTTCGCGCCGTTGGCTGTGGAGGTCATGGTGCTGACTGCGGTGGTGGTGTTTATGGGTGTGAGTGAGGGAATTGTGTGGTTATTTGGTAGGCAGGTAGGTACTTCTCGTCGAGGCGGCCGTGCGGTATGGTATATATGGATATAGATAGAGCGAGCACAAGCATACGAATATGAATATGAATCACATCCTGACTTTTAATTTTTAATTTTATTTTCCCCGTCGTTGAATGAGATCTCTTCCTGCTGGACGGCGTGCTGGCCGTCTGGATGCCGATCGGGTCGCATCTCGCCCCCCTCGCGTTGCCTCCGCCTCTCTGGCGTCATTTGTCGTTCAGCGGCAGCGGGGTTTTTCCTCCAATTTGTGCGGCGGGATTTCCCTTTTGGGGAATCCGGGCGGGAGAAATCGACACGTGGGGGTTCAACACACGTGGGGATTTGGCACAGAACCTGCGTGTCTGCATTGGTCGGGTATTTGTTCGGGCAAGGATCGAGTGAGTGAAGAGTGAGTGAGGAGTGAACGAGGACAAAGTCACCAAGTTCAGTCTCTCTACACTACAGTATCTGTCGTGGATCAAAGTCTGAAGCGTGTTTCCAGGCTCTCGCATTGCAATACAGCATCTCACTTTGTAATACGGCCGAGTCTCTCAGATTACAATATCCTCGACGACTTCAACAGCATCCCCCAACGAGGATTATAACACCGCGTAATTACTTGCTCAGGAGCTCAAACATACCATGTCTTCACAGGCCCAGACGAAATACCCATCTCTACCCTCCAAACTGATCCTCACGTCGACAAAAGCCTACTTCCCGCCAGCACGCACAATCGCATACCTCCACTCCCTCCTAGATCCGTCGAACAACATCCTGCCTCTCCTCGAGAAACACAGCGCCGAGGTCCTTTTCGTGTTGATTCCCGACTTCCTCACCATCTACCCGTGTTCGCAGATCCTGGGATCGAAATACCCCTCGACATCCGACCGGGACCACGACTCTGAGAATGCCGACCCGCTCGCCTGGCCCATCTCCCTCGGCGCCCAAAACACGTTCCCCTCGCACAACTACGGCGCCTACACGGGCGAGGTCGTGCCCCTGGCGCTCAAATCCCTCGGCGTGCGTGTCGTCGAGCTCAACCACGCCGAGCGCCGGCGCTACCTGGGCGAAAACGACGACACGGCCGCCGAAAAGGCCCGCACGGTCAGCGACCTGGCCATGGTGCCCCTGGTCTGCATCGGCGAGGTGGAGCGGCCGGACCTGCGAGGCCCGCTCAGCGCAAGCGTGGGCGCGGCCATGACCGAGCTGAGGCCGCAGATCCTGGCCGTCCTGGGCGCCGTGCCCGAGGATGCCCCCGTCGTGTTCGCGTACGAGCCCGTGTGGGCGATCGGGGCTGCCGAACCTGCCGGCGTCGAGTACGTCGGGCCCGTGGTGCAGGCCATTCGCCAGGTCGCCAAGTCGGCCGTTCCACTGAGGGGCGGGGAGAGGACAGGCGAGGTGAAGGTTGTGTACGGGGGCAGCGCGGGGCCGGGGCTGTGGAGTGGCAAGACTAACGGCGGAAATGGGCTGGGCAAGTGGGTTGACGGTTTGTTTCTGGGACGGTTTGCCCATGAGATCCAGGGCGTGAGCGCGGTGGTGGAGGAGGTTGTCGAGAGTTTGGGCAAGAGTTGAGAGCAGGAAGCCGAGGATGTGTCAAGCGTTCAGCAGAAAGCTGGGGGCGCGGTCAACAAATTGGTAGAACGGCCCAGTGCTATGGGACGATGTACATGGCACGGCGACAAACAGCACAGCACACCCGCCAACGCCAGCTTCGACATAGCCAACCGTATCATCAAGTCGTGAACTCATCCAAGCTAGCGGACATACAGATCATGAGAACGCCGTATATTATCCTGGGGACTCCCCGGCGGAGAAAGATCCATCACCCTTTCAACTCCCCAGGCGTCATAACAGAAACGACACTCGTGCCTTCACTAAACCTCGTCCGGAAGACACGGTTGGCATTCTGAAACATGCCATCCTTCAAACTGACGACGATGAACTGGGAACCTTGGAACCTAGTCTTGATGATTCGCCCGATGTTCTGGGTGTGCGACAGATCAAGCGCCGCGTCGACTTCGTCCAGAATGTACATGGGCGCCGGCTTGAACTGGAGCAGGGCGAGAATGAGGGAAAGAGCAATGAGCGACCTTGAAGACAGGTCACCAGTCAGCACATCGTCCAGATAACGGCGGGGAGACGACAACCGAGAAACATACCTTTGTCCACCACTTAACTCGGCCAAACTCTGCTTCCACACCTTCCCAAGACAGACCTTGACCTCCAACCCCTCCTGAATCCGCTCGAGATTGTCGTCCAGCGGCACCAGCTTCGCCGTGTTGTTCCCCGGCAACAGATCCGAGAAGATGTTGCCAAAGTCCTCGGTGACCTTGCGCCACGTTTTGATCAGCGCCTCCTTCTTATACTCGTCCAACGTGCTGATTGTCTCTTCGATCTTTTTCTTGTCGCGGATCACCGTGCGCAGCATGTTCTTCAGGGACGCCTCCTTTTTCTCGACACTATCGATCATGGGCATCACTTTCGGGTTGATCTTCTTCTTCATGCCTTGGAATCGTTCCGTCACGTTCTTGAGCGTTGCACGACTCTCCGAGAGGTTCTTGCCGTGGAAGTCGTAGGGTGTGCCCGCCCGGCCGAATTGATCTCTGTTGTCTTCGATCCAGTCGTGCTCCTTCTCTAGCGCCGTGACGAATTGCGCTGCAGCTTGTGCGTCCTTCTGAGCCTTTTCCACGGCGTGGCCCAGTTTCTGTGCCTCGAGCGCTTCTTCGGCGATCTGTTTCGACTTCTTGGATTTGGCTTGTTCCAGCTCGCGCAGCTCATCGTCAAAGCCTGTCAATTTTGCCTGTTCATCGACGAGTTCCGCTTGGGCCATGTCGTGATTACTCTTGACGCTTGCTTCTTCCTGTCGCAAAGTGTCCAGTTCTGCCTTCTGCGTTTCGATCGCAGTGTTGACCTCTTCAAGTTGTTCCACCGCGGCGTTCAAATCACTCTCTGCTTGCTCACAGTCGATCTTAGCGTCCTGCAATTCTTTCTGGAGTGATTTGATCGCGGCCGAGGTCTTGGTGAGCGATTTCTTCAGCTCGACTATCGACTTCTCCAGCTCCTTCAGCTTGCTGCCTTTGTTCTTGCTGAAGTCTTCCATGTCTTTCTCGATCCGCTTGACGTCTTTGGATGTTTCGGTTTCTCGCGTCCTCGCATCTGCCATGTCTTGTTTGAGCTGGACAATTGTTGCCTTCATTTCCTCTATTGCTTGGATGATGGACGATGAAGAGTTGCCGGATATCTGCTCCTCCGCCAGCTTGATTTCATGAGTCTTGAGGTCGAGCTCCTGCTTGACGGATTTAATATCGACCAGCTTCGCTCGCTCCTGTCTCATCGTCTCCTGCAGCTGTTGAAGCTCTGACTGATGTTTTTGTAGATCTTTCGTCACTTCGTTCAGCTTCTGAAGGATCACAAGTACGCCACTGGAGTTCGGCGCGCTGCCACCGGAGAGTGTGCCTGAAGGGTCATACACATCACCTTCAAGGGTAACGCTCTTCAGCCTGACGGCAGGGTCAAAGGTCACTTTCTTGGCCGTTTCGGCGTCCTGGCAGACCAACGTCGTGCCAAAGACGTAGTCCATCGCGGCAGCAACCTGATGGTCATATCCAATCAATGAGAGTGCAAGGTCGACTTTGCCCGGTGCGATCCGTTGCGCTGCTCCCACCTTCTCTGCCGACGCCCTGAAGGCAGATATCTTGTTCAGAGGGATGATGGTAACTCGCTTCTTGAGCTTTCCATTCTGGAGAAGCTGCGTGCCAGTCTCAGCCGTGTCAACGACCACGTTATACAGCCGGCCACCGGCGCAGATTTCCAACGCAGTACCAGCCATCGACTTGTCCTTGTCCAGGGTGAACAATTGGGCAACCAGACCCTTGACTCTCGTTCGGTCAAAGTTGGGTGAAGGGTCGCTGAAGTGGAAGTCGACGTTGGCAACTTTTCGCTTCAGCTCGTCGGCTTGTCGTGACAGGTCACGAATACTCTTCTGAAGGGCGACCTCGTGCTCTCGCATCTTCTCCTCTCTGCCAGGTTCAAAGCCCAGTCTTTGCAGACTGCTCTCCAGTTTCTGTGCTTCCTTGCGGAGTACTTCCAGGCCTTTCAGAAGGTCGGCGTTCTGTTCCCGCGCCTTCTTCGCTCGTGGTTCGTCTTCCTTTATGCGCTTTTCTAGGTGAGAGATCTTCAGCTTTGCTTGTTCTTGCTGCGTGGTGGCCGCAGTCAGTCTCGCTCGGGCTTCCTGCAGTTGACCTTGGTAACCACTTTCTTGTCCTTCACGGGAAGCAACTCCAGTCTGCAACGTCGATAACAACTCTTCTTTCTTCTCCACTTCTGCGTTTTGAGAATCATGTTCAGTTTTCGCACTATCCCACTGCGACTGCAACTTCTCCAGGCCGGCCTTCTTGTCGCTGACTTGCTTTTCCAGACTTTTGACGGTTTTGGCGACATCCTTCTTCTTCTGTTCTTCTTCCGCAACGCTGGATTGCTTCAGGTCAAGCACTGTCGCAAGTCGGACCAGCTCGTGACTCAATTCTTTCACTTGGGCTTCAATCGCTTGGAATCGGCCACCTTTGCGCATTTCCTTCTCTCGAACAGCTCGTACGCGCTGAAAATCTTCGTCCAAGTTTTCGATCTCGCGCTTGAGTTTGATAGCATTCTCCTCGAGGTGGGTGACTTTCGCTCTTTTGGCCTCATGCTCCTGCGACGCGTTCTTCATCTTCTCGCCGGCTCGAACGTAGTCTGCCGCGACCACTACTCGGGTCAATCTTTCAAGCTCGCTTTGTGTTTTCTGGTAGTCCAACCACGCTCGCTTCTCGCCTCTCAGCTTGTCGAGTTTCGGTTCGATTTCTTCGCGCAGCAAGCCCTCAATTTCTACGACTTTCATCTCTTTCTTCGCCATGGTCTTGACGGCCTTCTCTTTCCTATCCTCAAACATGCGCGTGCCAGCCGCTTCTTCAATCATAGCCAGAATCTCGGCAGCCTTCATATTCAGCACTTTCGTTATTCGTCCCTGCATGATGATGAAGTTCGGATTGTTGATGTTCAGTCCGACGCTCTGGAACAAGTTCTGCACTGTCGTCTGTTGCGCGCGATGTCCGTTGATGAGGTACTTGCTGGTTCCGCCCATGACGATCTGTCGCGTCACGCTGATTTGCGCGTATTCTTCAAAGCCGATCGGACTCGTACTCTTTTCGCTATTGTCGAACACGATGGTGACGCTCGCCTTCGTCACGCCCGCTTGACCGCGCTTGTATATAAGGTCTTGGAGATTCTGCGCTCGGACGGTCGACATGTTGGTGATACCCAGCACGAAACATATTGAATCGAGGATGTTGGACTTCCCGGAGCCATTGAGGCCAGTCACGGCGTTGAATGTCCTGTCCCAGCCAGAGATGACCGTCCTCTGGCTGTAGGACTTGAAGCTGCACATTTCCATTAGCACATGATAAGGTTTCGAGGTATTCGGGTGACAACTCACCCATCGATCACCAATTCTATGATCTTCATACTGTTTGTTAGTCTATGACTCCGACGCGATCATTGCAAGTCGAAAAGTGTAAACGCAGTTGTTTCGTGCATCGTAATGTTGACGGTGTCCGAATATGGCTAGCGCCAAAGATTCCAGGAAGGGAAAGGCGCGGCTCGTGCTTGGCGCGCTTTTCACGGGAGTTTCAATCGAGCTTCACCTGAATTCACCTTCCACTCGCTCGCAGCTCAGATTATACATTGCATATTGTCGTTGACCCGATCCTGCCGGCTTGCAGTCCCTCGCCATGGCGTCGCTTACCAGACCCTTCCTCGCCCCATCAAATACAACCACTGTCCCCCTCTTCCTCGCTCCCGCTTTCGCCCGCCCATTTCCCATTTCGATCTCTGCAACATCACAATTCTCGACCTCAACCCCCAACCAACGTGCTTCCGCAACAAGGAAACAGGCAGGTATCAAGGCTGCAACATCAGGGAAACCAAATTGGGCTCTGAAAGCGCGGCCCAAGATCGACCGCAATAAAAAGAGAGGGGTAAGCGCAATCCGCCGGACGGGACCGAAGAGCACGCGCGGGCTGTGGAACCATCCGTTACCGGTACCCGTGGCGAGAGACCATCGAG
This sequence comes from Phialophora tarda, assembly GCA_016109495.1. NCBI lineage: Eukaryota > Fungi > Ascomycota > Eurotiomycetes > Chaetothyriales > Herpotrichiellaceae > Phialophora > Phialophora tarda. Next base: position 2,390,768 of record JADWPL010000001.1, on the reverse strand, counting down.
GCACGAACCCAGAGTACGTGGAGGCGCAGGACCATGGTCTCTGGGGCTTCTTCGATCAGAGCAAGCAGGCAATGCTGGAACCAGAGCAGGAATCCAGTCACGGTAAGCTCGACCAACATGCGAAGACGGAAATCGAATTGAGCGACTGACCGACTGGTATCCATGCAGGTCGCGCATGGGAGTACAAGGAATTGTCCCTAAAGTCTTTCGACGACCTGCACAAACTCTACTGGGTATGTGTGAAGGAGCTGAATCGGAGTCTCACGCGAGTAAAGGAACTCAGACGCCTCCGGGCCGGTTTCGGGGAGGTGGAACACCAGGAGAGATGCGATGTCGTAAGTCTGCTTTCCTCTTCTCATCCCACATATTCTGCTCGGGAAAATTTCAATGATGAACCAACCCCTTTCACTCGCCGATATGAATCTCCCGGCCTTGGAGGCAATGCTTAAGCCACCTTGGCCATGATTATACCTACTGAAGGTTTCTGACAACAACAACAACGAAAATTATCACATCTTATCCCTCAAAACTCCAATATTCGGGTCCGAACGAGCGATTTGCTAATGAGCTTGTCCTCCACCAGATCAAAACAACAATGCAACTCATCCGCGAAGTCCTCGTCGACCGGCAATTATCGTTTCAACAGGCCAACGTGCTAGTTAACCAGAAAACTGTAGCCGACATATTTGCGGAGGCAGAAGGGGCTGCGCTCGAGGATGACGCCGCATCGTCTGCGCAGAAAGATGTTTCAAAATCTTCTCCCGCGGCTTCTTGACGTTGAGCAATGACCAGTGGGATCTTCACATGGAGTCTCTCTCTCTTCGACAGCCCGCCTCGGCTAGGGCGGCATAGCCACTATCTATAGGCGGCTGCCTTACAGCGACTGCGAAGAGGTGCTGCACCAGGAAGCTTTGAGGTGCGCGGAGCACAAACTACAAGATCTCTGACTTGTAGACTCCTTGTAATTCTATACGATCCACGGCACCAACGGGGTATACCCAGGACAAACTGTCGTGCAAATCAGAACTGAACAAGTGACTCGCTGTTGGTGTGATAATGCTCGTATCCATGCTAAAGATTCCCAAATCACCATAATGCATGACAATTAAGCGGTCAGCGCCAGCGCCAGCCAGCGCTCAGCCCCGTCCCCTCTCGTCCCCTCGACATGACTTTGTCACATGTAGGCATCGAAATCACACCACTGTTCAGAGCCCATGACATCGCCTCCATAGCCCGTCGCCATGCCGAACAACGCGGGATCAATGCTCGTTGAAGTCATGGAAACCAAATCAGTGCTTCCGTCGGTACTCAGGTCAGAGGTATCCTGCGTCGACGCCCGTGCTTGTGCTTGTTGTGCTTGTGTTTGTGCTTGTCCCCGACCCTGGCGCGGCTCATTATTCGCTGCCGGCATCCCCGCGGCGCGCGACGCCCTCACCGGCAGGGCCTGCCTCACGGCCAGTTCGGCGCGCAGCATCCGCAGCGGCTCCCACAGGTTGTCGTTGCCGGCCAGATAGTCGATCGAGGGCCGGTTCTGGAACAGCTGCTCGATGCGGTGCCTGGCGGCGCGCGCCTCGAGCGAGTTGCTCAGGGCCTCGTGGCGCAGCACCATCGAGAGCATGGTCGCGACCGAGTGCCACGAGAAGGCGCGGATGACGGCCCAGTCCAGGCTGTACGGCGCGTAGAAGTCGATCAGGGTCTGCGTGGCTTTGCAGTACTCGACGGCGAGCTGGTACATCTTGGCCTCGAGGCCCGGGCGTTGGGCCTCGGCCATGCTCCCCTTGGCGTTCACGATCGGTTGGAGCTGCATCAGGCGTAGGCGGCGGAAGGAGTGGTCGAACAGGTCCTTGGCCAGCCGGTGGAGGACGTTGTTCTCGGTGTCGAGGTTGCGCATGTACAGGATGTCCATGCGGTGGTGGGCCTGGCGCAGGACTTCGTTCTGGAGATCCAGATAGCTGCGCGTCGTCGTCGAGGGGGTGTAAGGGTGATCGAGGATGAATTTCGTGAGGGACCCGAACTCGTAGTGCATGAGCGAGATGGTCGCGTCCGTGAAGTTGTTCTGGGCTTGTGGCTGGTACGAGGAGAACTCGGACGTGTCCCAGGCAGAGTCATTCTCATTCAGGGGGAGGGAAGTGTCGGAGTCGCCGGGCTGGAGCAGCGGTTGGATGCCGTGGTTTTCAACGCACCACGCGTCCATGAGCACGAGGTGGTGCCATAGCCGTCGACGCAGTTCAACCTCCCAGGGATTTAGGTGGAAGTGCGTCCCATCGCGATTGAGGCCCATTCGTCTTGCCGCCGAAACGGCCACGGCCAGAAGAGTGCTCACGTGGAGCATTTCGCCGGTCCAAAACAGGAAGGTCTGTTGGCAACAAACAGTGAGCTGCTGAACCAGTCTGAGGGATGGGTCTCGGAACCCACAATATATAGCAAGAATGTCTGAAGCGTCGAGAGGGATTGAGTCGTCGTCAAGTTCAACTGGCTCAGACCCCGCTCGACATACGACCGATACCGAGATAGCAGTACCTTCTTCATCTCGTGGAAGCGATACTCAACCAGGGTCGAACAGACCGGCAACAGTGCCAAGGCATATATGGCAAACAGACGGACTTGGAACTCGGCGGGATTTGCCAAGATGCCGCGGCGAAAGTGATTCAGTTCGAGGTGAAGCGTCGGCTTGTGCAGGACTTTGACGAAAGGGTCCACCTTTTCGACAAACATTTGGATCAAGAAGTCGCTCTCGCAAATCGATAGATCGACAAAAGCCGGTTCACTCGACTCTTCTCGTATGTAGGGAAACAGAAATGTGTCTCCCTGCGACTTCGCTGCGTCACTGTCAGCGTCCGAGAACCGCGCTGGACAGCCAGAAAGCAGAACGCCTTCCCACACCGGGGTCGGTTCTCAGAAAGACTTACGCTCTTCCTGCAGAGTAAACTTCAGGTCTCTGACTTCGTCATACATGGCGGCCCAGAAACCTTTGTGAAGGTAGCGAGACCTGTCCTTGTCGAAGACGAGCCTGCCGTCTGAGAGGCAGGCGGCCGGCGCTTGGTTCGCAAACTTCTGGCTAATGTTCTCGGTCATGGTCTCCATGGGGTTGCCTTGCTGGGGTCGACGACTCAAGTTGCGCACAAGGTCTTCGAGTTCAGTGATGCGCCTGGCCAGCGGATCAGTGGAGGCGGGCGTCCGTCTGTGCACCAGACGGCCTGAATCTTCGTAGATGCACTCGACGCCGAATCGTTGACAGTTCGCACATGGCTCTGTCTTGGAGCACTTGACCTTTCGTCGCCGACAGTCGAAGCAGGGCAAATCTTGAGTGGGCGCGGCAGGCTGTTGCGACGGTTGTCGGCTGGATTGGGTGGGGGTATTCGAGGAGCTCATTGCAATACGTGGCTGAAATGAGGTCTAGAGCGTGCCTTCCAACAAAGGCATCTTGGTCGCGTCTGTTCTACGGCACGTACGACTGAAATATGCACGCGCGTGGCCACAATGCACAAGCCGGTAGGCTCATACTGGTAAGCCGGATGACTTGTTTGTCAACATGACGCAGTGCAAGGCCGGTTCACTTTCGTCGCCAGGGGTTCTTCGGGTAGCGATCAGCTGGAAAATAGAGTCTTTGATGCCAAAAGTTCCTGAGAGCGGATAGTGGACGGTGGTGTGGACTTCGGTATGGAGGTATTTCTCAGGTTGTGGGAGCTCGGAACAAGTCGAAGGGTCCGCACGCCGGGCGCTGATAGGGCTGGGGATTACGTGATAGTGAGCGATGACTAAAGGTCTCGACCTCGTGGGTGTTCCCCTGGGAGTCTGGGGGCCAAATGCTGCGCGTTCTTCTGCTCCGGTGGAAAACCGAACCTCGGAAATCAGCGCCGAACTCAAAGACCAAAGACCGCGAGATTTTCGATTCAGGCTGGTCGAATCGATATTCAAAAAGCGGCTAAAATGGGGAGAACCACGCTAAAAGCTCAGCCGCGTCTCTGATTGGTTGTGGTCACGTGGAGGGTCGTCCGGTGGCCTGATCAGGGCATAAAGTAAACAAAGCATTAATCATGGCTCTGTACCTTCTGCAACCCAACTAGTTATCCCAGTGTACCCTCAAGGCTGAAGGTTGCCTTCACGAGTCAGTCTGCGTTCCTTCGTGAGCACTTGTTGGCCAGACTACGCGTCCTTTGGTTCGCGGGCATGTACTGTCAGCAACCACTTAAGAGCACCTGCACCGTAGGCGGCGAGTGCCCCGACGCTAAAAGTGCTCTACGTATCTAAGTCAACACTCCATATGAGGACTTAGAAGAGACGGGGAAGATTTCAAATAGTCTAGATAGTAGCTTGCTACGCCAGGTCCTCCTGCATCTGAACTAGGATCGACGGGTGTGTAGCCTTGAAACCCAGTCTAGCCGCACGATCCCCCTGAACAAGCATATTCGATGCTACCAGGGATCCTATTTCTCCCGCTCCGGCCTCTGCGGCTGGCACGCTTTTGGGCTCTGCTGAGGGTAAGGCGCCCTTTCCGTGCAAGACTTTCGCCAAGGCAGTGCTCATGTCCTTCCAAGAAACCCTTTCGCCGTGAAGGATGTAGTATCTGGAATACGCGCTGCCTGTGGGCTTCTCGGTTCCAGCGATGCCCACAATTTTCGTGACAAACGGGACCGCATCGGCAACCTACCGACAGTCATTAGCTTATCCCGTCATTGACACAACAATGGCTAATTAGGGAAGAACTCACATGGACTGTGCTGGCCACGGCTGTCCCATCACCGACGTAGGGCGCGAAGCCCAGCTGTTTGGCATTGGATGTGAGGATGTTGTATGCAACACCCAGGTTCGGAACGGGACCGATGTTGGGTCCATATGTCTGCAAAACGTCAACACCACTCGACTAACTAGAGGCCGCGAAAATGATGGTCTCAGAGTACGGCGAATTCATATCAGGCGTCCGAGTTGGGGGATTCAGGTGTTCGGGGGGAAAGGCTGCTTACCATTGCAAAGCACACAATGTAAGTGATGATCTTGCCACGTTCTCCTGCCTCGAGGACACTACCTGCATGTCAGCATTGGGGACGCCCTGTCGACAGGAATCGGAGGCTCCTACGGAACATCTGTAGCCCCGTTGAACATGGTGCCTGTGATTTGTCGAATATCTTCTTCTCTGTCATCCTGTTTCAGTCAGTATGCGCACCCTGAAGCACTGCAGGCCATACTAACATTCCAGACTTTACTGGCAGCGTTGAAATTGCCAGTTGTGCCGTAGTCTATGAAATTCCCCGTGCCCGAAACATGGACCAGGGTCCCTTTAGAGCTCTGGGGTCTCTCTTCCATCCCCGCGATGACATTGGAGATGAAAGCACCGTCGAACGAAGTGATGCCGTTGATGACTATATCATGCTTCTTGCTCAGAGAACGGACAAGCTCCGTATCCGAGAGCGAGCCATGCACGATCTCGTCCGCTTTGGCGACCGACTTGAACCATTCATCGACACTGGTGTTGCGCACAAATACAGTCAGGGGCCAATCGGGGTATCTGTTCTTGATGTCAAGCGCGAGGCGGGCTTCCAGGCTGTCAGCACCTGATCCTAGAGCTTGAGGGTGTTAGTTACTCACAGCCAATGAGCCCAGTCGCGCCGAAGAGGAGTACTGAAGGCATCCTGAAATTACTGGGAATCAACCTTGAAGAGGTTTGAAGGTTGATATTATTGGTGGATGATCGTCTGAAGCTGGAAGCTGGTTGTTGATGCAGAGATCTGAAGACTCGTGCCGTGTGATCGCTTTTATGGTGGATGGAAGCATCTTGTTGTGTTGATGCCCGTTTATAAGCATCCTCTGTGCTAGGTGCTGCCCCGTGGAGTACTGGTCGACTTCCATGAGTCTCAGAAGCGGTTGCCGGCCAGAGAGAGTCCTCCGATGTATTGACGATGCGCACGTCATCCAAGAAGAGAGGTAGTATCATCGTCTCGAAGCATTGACTGCTGCAAGCGGGCGGGTTAGATAAGCACCCGTTCGCCGGTGGCGGCAGCGGAGGCCCAGTGCTCGCCGAGCGGGCGAACCAATAGCAGCGCCGGCCTGTGCGGGTTGCTGTCTAATTGTCGCATTGGAGCCCCTGGTCGTGGAAGCTCCAACACGCTGCTCTGAGCTTTTCGGCGACTTGCTGAGCGCGGACCCTTTCTCAGGTCCCATCTATGCCTGCAAGGTCAGTCAGCAGAACTTAACGGCGAGTCACGAATTGATTGCAAAGGCTCCTCCGCGGAGTAGAGAATGGCACCGCCTGCCAGACGCTGAGGAAGACCTTGTCGCGCGACGAGTCCTGGCATGTGTCATAGGGTTGAAAGGGCTCTACAGCAATGATGTCCTTGGCCATGCAAGGGACCTTGGCCTCGAATAAAATGGAGGGACCTTCCAGCGCCGACCACAGGACGACTTCTCTTCATCACTTCCAGCATCATTCGAATCTCCATCAACCAACCGTACATCTTTCATCCATACTTTAACCTTATCCAGACACCATGGCTCAACAGTATCTTAAGGGCAAGACTGCCATTGTCACCGGCGCGGGAAAGCCCAATGGGATAGGGGCAGCGTCCGCCATCGCTCTGGCTGGACAAGGTGCCAACGTACGGCGAGAAACGCCCTCCAATCTCAACCATGACTAACGGCTGGATTGCAGGTGTTGATCCATTACAACAGCTCCGCGGGACCCGCTGAGGAAGTCGTCAGTAAGATCAAGGGCCTTGGAGTTCAAGCGGTGGCCGTCAAAGCCGATGCCTCGAGCGCCGACTTCGGCAAAACGCTCGTCGACGCCGCCCTGAAGGCCTTCAACACCGACACCATCGACATCATCGTCAACAACGCCGGGTTCGCCACGCCCAACTTCGAGGGAATCAAGTCCGTCGGGTTCGATGAATGGGACACGACTTTCCGAATCAACGTTCGAGGTCCATTCGTCCTCATCCAGGCCGCACTCCCGTACATGAAGGAAGGCGGACGTGTCATCAACATCGGAAGCATCGCAAGTCCCCCTGCCCCCATCCAGTTCACGTCAAAAACGGGGGTCTTGTTCATGGCAGCGAACGCCAGCCACCAGACCCATTTGTCCCAGACTCGTCCCTAGAAAAGATGCTAACTTCATGGAAATATAGATCTCCCGCCTCGGCTCATGGATGTTGCCAGTGTACAGTAAGTCGAGAATATGCATTTTCCCCGAGCCTTTTCTTTTACGGACTGTTCCTCGAGGCTAACGGTGACAAAGGTTCTTCCAAAGGAGCGTTGACCTCCCTGACAGTTGCCATTGCGGAAGAACTCGGACCCAAGGGCATCACCGCCAACGTGGTATCTCCTGGACCCATAGCCACGGATCTGTCCATGGAGGGGTCGCCCATTGCAACAAGGCTGAGGAACAACCAGCACATCAAGCGGGAGGGAAAAGCGACCGAGGTTGCTGAGACTGTCCTTTTCATCGCAAGCCCTGGGGCATCATACATCTCCGGACAAGTCATCCACGTCGATGGCGGCATTGCATTCCCGTGAGAAGACCTCCAATTTGGGTAGCCGTAATCCGCCGCGAGGGGAGACTGAAAGAAAGGTTCGGCGATGACCTGGGATGTACATATCCTCGTTCTGCACTCGCAGGAGACGGTTGAACTCGGTTGAGAAAAGTTTCCACCTTATAGTCTTACCATGACATTACCGCATCAGGTTTCATGTTTCGCCCGCAAACGAACACGAAGAGCATATGCCGATATGACATTTTGGGGGACTGAAGGACCCCCTGAGCACCTGTGAGATGCCGCAGTCTCTTCTCTCGTACTGAATGACACAACAAGCTTATCCCGTTCAGGACATCGATTGTTTTCTAATCACGTCGCCGAGGTCGATTCTCCGTAAAGATGAAGAAGTTGGGCAGCTCACCAGGTGTACGTGTGGGGGTGAGCGCCGAATTTCTGAATCCCTCACATCCCTCGACTTGTACACAGTAATGAGTGCCCTCGTGCCCTCCAGATGCCGCTCGACTCCGCACAACAGGCAGATCCGTGAATAAGCGGATAAGCGAGTAAGCGACGCGTTCCCCGCGCAGCCTCGGTCGTTTTCCTCAGCAGAACCCCCCTTGTTGCCTGGTGCTCTTCTTTCTGCTTATCGGATTCTTACGCAGCTGGGCCTCCAAGAAAGAAAGTAATAACTTCCATATATCTGATTGACAACGCTGCCAGAAGCTGTCGATCTCTCTATCTTCTCCCAGTCTGTACGTATCCTCAGTCTGAAGTGAACTTGACCTCACCGAATTCACGATGACCTCACCATCGACAATATGCATGGGACAATACCTCTTCCAGAGGATCAAGCAGCTTGGAACGCAACATATTCTGGGAGTTCCCGGGGATTTCAATCGTGAGTTCCGCTGAGCATCTCCGTCAGAACGTACCAGAGGTGACCAACACGCCTTTTCAGTCACTCTTCTAGATGAAATCTACAATGTGTCGGGATTGAAGTGGATCGGCTGCTGCAACGAACTCAACGGCGCATATGCTGCTGATGGCTACACGAGGATCAAAGGCTCTCCGGCCGTGCTCGTGACAACTTATGCCGTTGGCGAGTTGTCGGCTATGAATGGTGTTGCTGGCGCGTACGTACAATCACTCTACCATCATTTCTGAATGATGTCTGGCCCCCCACATCGAGCAAGTTGCTGATATCAGCTTCGAGCGGGCCAGCTACGCAGAGCACGCCGGTATGATCCATGTTGTCGGCATGCCTGCAAGGTCATTGCAGAAAGCTCGAGCAATGCTCCACCACACCATGAAAGCCAACATGGATCACGCGATTTATATCCAGATGGCCGAACCGATCCGAGAAACCCATGCTTATCTGATGGAAGACAAGACAATGGCGGAGGAAATTGACAGGACCCTCATTGCATGTCTACGGAGCCGACTTCCGGTCTATATCTATGTCCCTATCGATGCGGTATCGGTTCCGCTCGACGCGAAACGACTCGAGACGCCCCTGGACACGAGCGTTCAGAACAAAGACGGCAAGCTCGAAGACCATATTGTCAGCAGCATCCTCTCGTTGGTTGAGAAGGCTGACAGCCCCGCCATATTAGCCGACGTCATCGCAGTGCGGCACGGCGGACGGGACTTGATCAGGAAGCTGGCCGAGCTGACACAATTCCCGTCTTACTCGACGCCGCTGTCGAAGGGAGTGATTGACGAGACGAACCCTTATTACAACGGGCTCTACAATGGAAAAGGTACGTGGATCACAGGTTAACTTGCTGACAGCTGGACTAAATCGTAGCAGTATCGTTCCCAGGAGTTGCCGACAGCATTGAAGCGTCAGATCTGGTCCTCAACATCGGCCCTCTTCCGTCGGACTCAAACACGGGAGGCTTCACGAGAGAGATCAAAGATGAGCACCTCGTCTGGCTTGGACATGACTTTTGCAAAGTACAAGATCAAACCTTTGACGGCGTTCATTTCCTACCCGTCCTGACAAAGCTGGTCGCCGCCTTGGATGCCGAACCGAAGAAATTCAGACTCCCGAGGCCGCAGAAAGCGCCCAGAGTAGACGTACCTGTGCTTCTCGATCAGAGGTCTGGCCAGATCAAGCAAGCATACGTTTGGCAGCGACTCGGCCGCTTCCTCCGAGAGAATGATATCCTGCTGGTGGAATCTGGCACCGCTCAATTCGGTATGCCGGACGCAACCTTCCCTCCCAACCTGAAATACATCACGCAGACATTCTGGTCGTCTATCGGCTTTACAGTGGGCGCCTGCTTTGGAGCATTGATCGCAGCAAAGGAGATCGATCATACCGGGCGAGTGGTCCTGATCGTCGGCGAAGGCAGCCTCCAGATGACGGTGCAGGAGATCGGATCGTACATTCGCTATGGCCTCAAGCCCATCATCTTCGTCATCAACAACAATGGCTATGCGATTGAGAGGGCCATCCATGGACCGGAGCAAGGGTATAATGACGTGAGCACCATGTGGGACTACCAGAAGATGCTAGAGTTCTTCGGTGCCAGGCAGGATCTCGGCATCAAGGCGAAGAGTCGAGCCACAAAGACTGTGGAGGAGTTGGAGGCTGTCTTGAACGACGCGGAGTTTGCCAGTGGGGACAACTATCAGGTACGTCTCGCAGCTTTATGCCGTCCGCTGGCTGGTCGGTACTAAAAACCAATGCCTTGCAGCTGTGTGAAATCGTCATGGACACCTTTGACTACCCATGGAGACTTAGCGAGCAGATCTCCGTGACGAGAGAGAAAATGAAGCGAGCAGCGGCACAACAGACCGCAGCTACAGGTGAAGTATGAATATGACGACAACACGCTGAAAAGTCCAACAATGGATATGTATGACAGCAAATCCCAGCATCGATAGGGAAGAACTTCAAGCTTGGGGCTCAAGAACGACGCCTCCTTGTCTCGGCATCTTCGAATGCCAAACCAGACCAAAGCCGGACTCCTATTGGGCTTCCATTATTCTCCGGCTCCTGACATTGATGTACCTGCAGAAGCTTGGATACAGCGTCGTCTCTACATAGTCAGAAGTGTCAACGACATATTTTACATCATCATGGTCGAATTTCAAGGTTGTCTGCTGATTCAACAATCGAAGAGGCTTTAATCAGCATGACGTCTGTGCTCAGTTCAAGAGAATCAGGCATAGGAAGGTCACGCTGTAGCAGCAAAGTGGTCGAGCGAGGAACAGTGTCTCTCCTTTGCACTCGTAATCTCGCCGGAGACGTACACCTCTGGATACGACAACCCTCGAGGACTACCCCTTAGGGGTTGTTGAACACGATGGCGCCAACGATGCCCCATCCCATTCACTTATGTCATTTATCGATCCTCTATGCCACCATTGAGGCACCATTTGCAGTCTATTGCTTACCACTTTTACCTAGGCACTTCCATCACGCGATTCCTTAACCAAACAGCCTGATAAAGCCTCGTCCGAGCGCCTCAACTAATCAGAACGCTCCATTTACGGCCAGATTCGGACAGGAAAGGCAAAGACCACCGTTACATTGCCCGTAATGCGATTATATTGACAATGTAAGAGCAACCCAGTCGAGGACGCTGCTCTCTGGACCTCATACACTTATATAGAGAGACAGAAGATTCTTCCCTTGAGAGGAGAGCAGAGCATCAATTCAATCAAGGAAATGGACCCACAATTGATCCAACAGGGGGTCCTATACTCACATGATCTTCCTGTAGAAAGTTACATCCGTATCGTGGAGCGGAACCGCCGCTCTACTCGTAAGTATATCCAATCTATGAACGGGCTCTTACGCTTTCAGGAAACTGGGAGTAGTAGTTTCGGACATCTAGTGCTGTACTCAGTGCTTCAGATTAGAGACCGGAAGAATCCAAGACAAGACCACGTCATTTAGGTATTTATCATATATCTTTACTTTGGAAGAATACACCCTATTATGGTCTTAAAGTATGATAGTCTGACCCTCTAATTCCATCCTCCATCAATGTTCACGACCTATTTCGCCACGAATAATTCCATTAGCACATCTCGAATTCGACTCGACGACGATGTTTGAAGGAAAGGCCAACTCACCGAGCCAGTAATGTAAGCCGCATCGTTGCTGAGGAGGAAGAGCATTACTCTCGTGACTTCATCCGGTTGCGCGAAGCGGCCTAAAGCGATGCGGCTGCCAATATATTGGTCCAAAAGCTCCTTTGGGCCAAGAGCTTGCGTAAGAGGAGTGTCGATAAAGCCACTGTGACGGTCACAAAAAATGCCAAAGTATTAATATCTCAATACAACCGGTGCGGGAAGGACGGGCAACTGGGAGATGATGGTACAGAGCTAGGAGGCACTTACGGCGCAACCGCGTTGACTCTGATACCTTTCGATGCACTCTCCTGTGCCACGGACTTGGTAAGTCCTATAACGGCCCACTTCGAGGCGTTGTAGGGGCTCGAGTTTGCAAACCCTTGTTGACCGGCAATGCTCGCCGCGTTGATGATACTGCCCGATCCTCCTTTCATCGTCTGAAGTTGGGCTCTCAAGCAATTCTTCACCCCGTTCAGATTGGTGGACAACATGAAATCCCAATCACTGTCCTTCAAGTGATGCATGGCGTATCCATCTTCACCGAGCTTTTGATTACCCCCGTACCCGGCGAGGTTTGCCGCACCGTCGAGCCGACCCCACTTGGCTATAATCGCTTCATGCACGGCCGTGACCGCCGCAGCGTCTTGTACATTGCAGGCTTGAGAAAGTGTTTCTCCATGGCCGGGGACTTGGGCCACTTCTTCTGCAACGGCGTCGGGCTTGCGAAGGTCGAGCAGCGCGACGTGGGCCCCTTGGGCGGCAAGTTGAAGGCAGAGCGTCCGGCCCATTCCGGATGCAGCACCTGTCACGGCAAAGACTCTGCCTTTTAATTCGCGATAGGATGCTGTTGGCTTCATGATTGCAGAAGGAGAGACTGGGGCGGCTCGTCGAAAAGAAATTGGCTGTGAGATCTCTCTGATCAGATGACTGCAATTTGAAACAACCGAGATGGACAACGTAGCTCAGCCTTTTTGACGAAGATGGTGGTTTTTACCGTTGCGTTTCCTTTTGAGAGAGTTTCTTGTGTAGAGCCAGCATGAGTTCGGTTCTTTTGCTTGCGCAGCTTTGCTTTTTGGCTTTCATTTTGGTGCAAGAAGTGGACCCATACAGCCTCAGGAGTAGGGGGCAGCCTCTCCCAGCAGTGTGGAAGCCGAGATTCAGTGTCTAGCTGAGGACGATGCGTCGATGCCGTCGGGGCTATCTATATACGCACTCCTCCAGGCCCATCTACCCCGGCGCTTAGCGTCTCTGCTCCTCCACACAACCCATCCCCCGCAGAAACACCAAAACAGCGAGGCCCGAGGGTGGGTTTACCTAGCGAGAAATCGACAAGTCTAGAGCCGCCAGGGCTGATAGGGACGCGATCACGTCGCGAAGCCAAACATATCCGCGGGCCTTCTGCCTAAACGAGTCGTACATTTCGAGTTGAGAGCACCATCACGGTGGAGTACTCAGCTTGACTCGTGCTTTGAGGAGAGTTTTGCCGTCCTGTGCGCTGGAGAAGAATTGACATGTCTCATCTTTGAGCGAAGCCGATCGTAGCGTTGCGGATAGTATTCACCATCCGTAATCTCAGTTCGAACGAGCAATACAGCACCCACTGTGCACCTCGTCACCGGTTCTCTGTACGTGTATTCACGTCCGCTGGTGTGACATTTGTCTTGACCAGGCGTACAATTGCCCACAGGCTTGGTCCTCTAGCTTTTGTTTCCCACAGTTAACCTCGAAAGATGTCGAATACCGGAGCGATATGTCTTGTCATGTTGCTGAAACGTCGTCTTGACATGTCTACCGAGGAGTTCTCCAACTACTGGACCACCGTCCATGGTCCCTTGATTGTGGCTTGGGCATTGCAGCATGGAGCTGTCCACTACAAGCAGGTGCGTTGACCCGACCGAAGGAGAAACGTACAGGTGGTACTCCGGCCCCCTCAAACACGCCAAAATGTTTGCGCATCCAGGAGAAAGCTGATCTCTGATCTGGCACATATAGCTCCACAATACTGGAGAGTTCAAGGAGAGTTTCACGGCTGGGGGTAATGAGTACCTAGATTGCGATGGTATTGCATTCGTCGAGTTCAAAAGTCTCGACGACTTCCAGAGAGCCACGGCCGATCCATTTGTCACGGACGTTATTGGTCCAGACGAGGATCATTTTCTGGACAAGAAGACATCGAAATTCGTCGGCGCTTGTGGAAAGGCTGTCAACCTCATCTCACAGGGCAAGCCAATGCTGGACATGGAAAAAGCAGCAGCATTGTACGAGGAGAGGCGGAAGAAAGTGGTATAGGTGAATTGTTTCCAACCTGGACCAGGGACAATGGGAAAAGGCCATCAAGCCCCAGAACGCGAGTTTGGATTGTCGCCTATCTACGGTCCATATTCTGTAACGAAGCACACAGATTCTTAGAGTCATGGCACATCTCCATAAACAGAGCGAGGTCTTATGCCTCACAGTCTTTCAATGCGATATCGACGCCGGAGAAATCATACGTTGTATGCTTAAGAGAGCTTTAAATTGATTGAATTCTGATGTCCATCCTTGATGTTTGTGCTGAAATTGTTGTAAAACAACTCTCCAATGGCATGATGCTCTGCCGAGGCGAGGGTGTAGGTCTTGGTTGGTTGGAAAGCATTGATTTTAACGACATCCCCGCCAATCTGCAAGTTCGGAGTTGGAAAAGTGATTGACGCCCATCTCGTAGGTGGCGGTGTGAATCGTTAACCACACTCCCGGGCTGGGTGAAGTTGAGTCTCAGCTGAAATCCATTTCCATACCACCAAGCTCGACTCGATATGAACGACTCATCGCACCCCCGAAGGCCGCAAGGATGCTTGATTGGGAAACAGAGGGATAGACCGAGAAACTCCTAGGTCCCAAATGCTTCGTCGACAGAATATGCACAAGTTTAAAGACTCCTCCACATAAAGGAGCGACACATCGACGGCTCGTTTCTTTCAAGAGAAAACACCCCTGACGCCACAGAGTAAGCGGCGCTTTTGAAAGACATGGCAGACGCCGAGCACAGAAGAACACAGCCCACTTCGCTGGTGACCAGGCTGCTCCCTAGTGAAGCAGCCAGTCCTGCTATGTATGCTACGTATAGCATTGGTCTCGTGAGTTCGCCCCGGAAGACAGTGGACAGAGCACTCAGTCGAGCTTACCACTCTAGCTAGTTGATATTCGCCCTACTCGCCCATGTCATATATAACATCTATTTCCATCCCCTGGCATCATACCCCGGCCCAAAGCTCGCAGCCGCCACACGGGTTCCATGGGCGCGTGCCTTGGTCAGCGGCAGGATCTCTTTCTGGACGAAAGCTATCCATGATCAATACGGCCCAGTGGTCCGCATTGCCCCCAACGAGCTGTCGTACATCTCTCCCGGATCCTGGAACGATGTGTACGGTCGTCGCAATGGGCATATCTTCCTCCCCAAGTCTTCCATGTTCTACCACTCACCAGCAGACGCGTACAGCATCATCGCTGCTCCGCACGACCAAGCGGCCCGGATTCGGCGTCTGTTGAATTATGCCTTCTCGGACAGGGCTCTCCGCGAGCAAGAACCGCTCATGAAAGTGTTTGTCGACTTGCTGATCCAACGTCTCCATGAGAATGCGAACGAAGGCAAGACGCCCGTCAACATGGTTCATTGGTACGAATACACCACCTTTGACATCATCGGCGATCTCGCGTTCGGTGAGTCGTTTCAGTGTGTCGAGTCATCCGCACATCATCCATGGGTCCGCCTTCTGTTTTCCGCCATCAAAGTCTCGACGATCTTTCAGGGAGCTTCTGGCTTTCCCGGTGGACTCCCTCTCGTGAAAAAGCTCCTAGCTGTTCTCTCCCCTCTGGGCAAGAATCGCCTGGATCACTGGAGTCTAACAGTCGAGAAGGTTGGTAAACGTCTCGAGCAAAAGACTGACCGAAGCGACTTCATGTCGTACATCTTGAAATACAACGACGAACGGGGCATGACTGTCCCGGAAATTGAGGCAACCTCATTCGAACTTATCCTGGCTGGATCAGAGACGACTGCAACGCTGTTGGCCGGCGCAACTTCACTTCTCGTCTGTCACCCGGATGCCCTCCGTAAAGTGACGGATGAGATTCGGACCGCTTACAAAACCGAGAGTGAGATCAACATGGCGAGTCTTGCTCACCTCAAATATCTGTCTGCGGTCTTGGAGGAATCCTTGCGTTTGTATCCGCCAGTTCCGGTCGGCACCCCCCGCGTGGTTCCTCATCCTGGCGATACCATAGAAGGCCGATTTGTGGCACCAGGAGTAAGGACCCTCGACCACAAACATTTGACGATGCAACACGAAGCTAATGCTGCGTGAGTACAGACGGTTGTATCAACAAATCACTGGGCAGCCTACCGGTCCCCCGAGAATTTCATCGACCCAGAGTCCTTTCATCCAGAACGCTTTCTGGGCGATTCTCGCTTTGCATCTGACCGGAAAGCCGCTTTCCAACCGTTCTCTGTAGGGCCACGGAACTGCATTGGGAAGAAGTATGCACCCGGAATACCAAGCCCTGCGGTGCAAAGACGCTGACCATGTTTTATAGCCTGGCCTACGGGGAGATGCGATTGATACTGGCTCGGGTTTTGTACAATTTCGACTTGGAGAAGGCAGATGACCTTGACCTCAACTGGGAAGACCAGACCATGTTCATAGTCTGGCAAAAGGGGCCACTGAATATCCGCCTGACGCCAGTGGCGGCGCGAGCAGCTGGAGGGTAGGAACGGCGAAAGCCTTTGACTTGATAGGACTGGGTGAAGTTGGCACAGGCCGTGAAGGGTCGGTTGGCATGCATCTTTGACTCTTTTCGCTTTGAGAACGTCTTAATCTGTGTCTGCTATACTTAAATCGTGTGACATATTAAATACATATCCCCTTTCGAAGGAGCGCGAGCCACCCACCACCAGATTGCGCCCAGGAACACGTCTGGTTGGGAACTGCACGGTTCCATGTCCCTTCTTTTTATACTTGATTGATCAAGGTAGAAGGATTGGGGTTAGCTACGTGGGCTGTGGGCTTCTAGGTCTCCCTGTGCGCATTCAAGGCCTGAACTTGTTTTCCAACCACATCAAGCTTATCTCTTCCCAGCTGCAAAGGATGAGCTCAGGAACTCCTTCTTCAACGAGAACGTTCTCAACTTGAACTTGGCACTGGCGAGGATCTTCTTGGCCCATTCTGTGGTATTGGCTTTGTCCAGTTGAGCTTGGTTCAGCTCGTCAGTTTCCCATTCGTGAAGCGATAGCAATCGTAACGGACGTGCCAGTGTCGAATCTTTCGGGTCGTTTCTGTTTTGAGTGGCAAAGTCCAGTTGGTATCGTATGCTCCTTCGATATCCATCGCATTGAGAAAGCACTTGCAGGTGCTGTTATTTGAGCGATCAGCGAGGGGTCGACATCGGTTTGGCGTTTGTTTACCTCATTCCTGTACCAACTGTCAAATTCATCATCGGTGATGTCGCTGCCTGGCTCGATCTCGACAACCATCAGAAAAGGAGCCCTTCCTAGGTTCGGTCAGATTTCGGGACATCTTTCTATCGCAGCCACAGGGCATGCATGAATGCCCAAGTGTAGTGCTGGGCTCACCTGGCTTCGTCCCCGCTGGTTCGAAAAGCTGGGTTCGCGAGTAGAATCTGATGTCGAAATCAGCCATGTCGAATATGGCCCCGGTGCCTGGCAGCACGGCACTTGTCACTCGAATCGCCGCAAAGTTGGGACTGGTTCGGAATGTCACGTTTTCGATGTCGTAGAGCGCGAGATAAGGTCGCTCCGTGTCCTCCTGGACATCAAAGTACCGCCAGGCCCCTCCGACCTGGCCGGAATCGTACACATCTGGAATGTGATCCTCGTCGTACCACTCAAAGAAGCTCTTGGTGGACAGGGTCTCTGGCGACGTGATTTTGGAGTTGACAAACATAAGATCGGGAAACGGCGCCGAGGTAGTATCAGCAAGATTCGCCATTGATGCGATGGTCAAAGGTCGTTGCTGTGCAAGTCGTCGTGTCAAAACATGCTTGTTACCTTTTTGGAGGCTGAAAATCTCTTTAAAAGAGGCATCCATGTAACGCCCTCGCCTGGAGCAATCTAACCGGGGACCCTGATAAACAGCTGTGGACGCCGATGCGTGATACAGTACTGTATCTTCCGCCGCGCCCAGGCTGGCGTGTATCAATTGCCAATTGCGGACAGATCTCGGGCCCCACCTTTTTCCTTCTTCGGGCAGTCATTGACTTGGAGTTTGACACTGAACGATCTAGCATGTGGATCACAATGCAGATTGTTGGACATTCATCCCCAAGCTATGCCAGACAGCAGCCTATTTGTGCAAGGTTTCTTCCAATTCTCCTCTTCCAGCTGCAATAGAAGAGCCTCAGCTCTGAAGCAACGTCGAAATTACTTCCTTATTCAACTCCAACCCCATCGACGTGTGATCTGTCGCCTGGGCTATCAGATCTATTGGCCTCTCCAGAGCAAGCAGCGGCCATGAGCACCCTGGCTGGCAAAGTCATAGCAATAACAGGCGCGGGATCTGGAATTGGGCTCGCGTGCGCCAAATTGCTGTCCGCACGTGGAGCATATCTGGCTCTCGCCGACGTTAACTTCCCTGCCCTAGAGGCCGCGGCAAGGACTATCGGCAACAATGGTAGCGTCGAGGATGGGAAGATTATGTTGCATGGCCTCGATGTTCGTGATCGGATAGCTGTACGTAAGTTTTATGAAACGACGAAGGCTCACTTTGGAACCTTGTATGGCTGTGCGAACATTGCCGGGGTGCTAGGAAAGAATAGCAACATTCAAAGGATTTGGGAGGTGGATCCGGCGGAATACAAGCTCACGATGGAGGTCAACACCGATGGCGTGTGGAATTGTCTGGCCGAGCAGCTCAAACCGTCCATCATGGAGAACGGCGGCAGCATTGTCAACATGGCTAGCACAGCGGGCTTGGTGGGACTGAAGCTGAACGCTCCCTACTGTGCCAGCAAGTTTGCTGTGGTTGGGCTGACCAAGGCTTCTGCGCAGGATGCGGGTGACAGGAGTATCAGGGTCAATTGTGTCTGCCCGTAAGTAATCTACCTCGACCTGGTGTTTATTTGTAGTGGACCGAAGTATCTCTGTCCTGATTCGGATTTTGGCTGACTATGTATCAAACCCTACACAGTGGGCCGGTCGATACTCCAATGTTGCTTTCTCGGCCTGACAGAGAAGCGTCGCTGCCATCAACTCTACCTCTTCAACGTCGAGCAACAGCCGACGAGGTTGCAGGTGTCGTGGCGTTCTTGCTGGGTCCCGAGAGTACCTATGTGACGGGATCGGCGTATAGTATTGATGGGGGCTGGCAATGTTAAGTGACGGCCACTGGGAAAAGGTCGCACGTTGGCTGCAATGTTGGAATCTCCCCTTTCCGGAATTCCGCATGTCAAGACGAGACGAGTGTTGCCAAATGGTCACATCCCAATTGACGAATGTTGTAAATAAGAGAAAACCGCTAGAAGCTACCACTGAGGCATCCCTTCAAATGCAGATTGTGATACGCCATCCAACTTGTTCTCAACTTGCGCTTTCATACTCAATCATCCAGTGGTGTACCAGGGGCGCTATCATTCAAAGCGAGCCTTGGACGTGGTCTGGACAATACCCGTGCGGCCATCCCCCATTTCACCTTCAAAACCTGGCATCGGGAAGGTCTTGCCTTGCCCTTCGTAAGAACTTATACACGTGCCTTGTTGAGGAATGTTACAGAGTATCGTCGAGCATAGGTGACGTATTGGATGTTGAAGATTATTGCGGAAGAATTCTGTTGACGTTTCGTGCACAAGGGACGAGAATAAGGTCATGGAGTGAGCAAAAATCATTCGGCACTTCCAACTGTGATAGTGTCACTAAGTGAAGAACAGAGAGAACTCAGAGCCGCGCCCTTGTTCCGGCAAATGAGCTTTGAAAACCCGATCTTGCAAGAACCACTTCCTTGTCCATCCGTTACGCCATGCAGAGGCAGACAGAGCCACTCCAGTGAGCCTGTGCTCGGTTGCTGGCAGCTTCATTCGGCGACTTCCGCCACGCTGCCATTCGCCCTCTCTTCAGGCTTCTGTCCTGATCCCCCTGCAATCGGAAGCTTCTCCTCTTCAACTTTTACATGATAACCGTCGTGCAGTTTTCGGGGCACCTCGTCGGTCAGATAGGGCTCCATGTTGGGAGTGAATATCGCGGCGATGAGCATCACAACGCCCCACGGAATTGTGCAGAGAAAGACGATGCTGAAACTTTTGGCGTAGGCATGCTTGTTCGCGAGGACGGCGGCTTCGATGACGAGAGGCGTAATCCCAGGGACGGCGGTGAAATTTCCAGCAGAGAGGCCTGCGAAGAGCTCAGGCAAGGAGCTTTCCGGAAGACCTGCAGCGGTCACAGCCGGTGCAACATAGCGCGGGATGTACTTGGTCAGCTGGGTGGCCAGAATGCTGGCGTACATGGCGATGGCGAGACTGCCGGCTGCAGTGCGAATGGCACCCATGACACCGCATACAAGGCCCAGCGCTGCTGGCTCCCAAACCAGGCCGACACCGGTGAAGCATAGGCTTTCCACGTACCCTGCTCCCATGCCACCTAGCACAATAAATGCGATGATGCGAGCTTTCGCCTCAGGGGTGACAGAGGCTACAGCACCGATAAAGGTGACCTGGAGACCAAATTAGTAACTCTCCACCAAGATAGGATGGATCCTGGCAACTGATCCGGCGTTTCTTACCGTGATGACCGTCGAGATTATCATCTGGTACTTCGTTTTCGGAAGGTATTTGAGTCCCAGACCGCCCAAAATCTGACCGACTGTGAAGCCAGCTGGCAGGGCACACTGTTCGTCTTGTTTAGCTCAGTCCACTACTCAAATGCATCTGGGGGGGCACGCACCGAGACATATCCTATGTTGATCAACTCAGTTTCAAACAAGACTCCCACGAGAACGGGCCACAAGACAAGCATTGAGTAAAAAACCATGACACCGATGGAGGCGCAGATGACAAGCATCACGTATTCGATGTTGGTGAATAGCCTCATAGGCATCAGCGGCGATTGGAGTTTGGCGTAGCCTTCCCAGAGGCAAAAGCCGACCAAGGTTGCGAAGCCGATGAGGAAGGGTGTGAGGACTTGGACGGATCGCCATGGGTAGGTCACTCCCCCCCAGCTGACGCCGATGAGAAAAACGGCCAGACCTCCGACCAACAACAAGATTCCCATCCAGTCCAGGTGTTTCAACTGACTGAGTTTGGTCCGGCCGTGGACGTGGAGCATTTCGTACGTCGGCGGATGGTAGAAGGCCCACCAGAGGATGCAGCCCACTCCGTTGAGTATAACGCCGATATAGTAGCCCCATCGCCAGCTCTGCTCGGTGTGTAGGATGAAAAGGCGCGCGACAATGGGGGCAAATACGTTGAAAGGGAATGACAAGATGAGCACGAGGCCATTGAAAGGTCCACGGTCTCGGTTGGGCACCAGCTCGCCAATCACGATATTGTAAGAGAGCTGGCCAGCAGCGGCTAGGCCAATGATGGCATTGGCACCGATCAGTTCGTTCACGGACTGGCAACGGCATGCCACAATGTTTCCAATCAAGGCCAAGACAGTGGCACTGATGAAGAACCACCGTCGACCGAAAATGTCGGACAGACGGCCGACCAAAGTGAGACCGATACCGAAGCCAACGGTCCACACGATCGAGACCTTGAAATAGCAAGCGTCAGCTAACTCGAAAGCCTTTCGAGTTTTATGCAAAGGAGTACTCACCCAATTAATATCAGAAGTGGCTCCAAGGTCTTGATTGATGGTCGACAGGATACCTGCTGGCAAATTGTAGCTCGAGTAGCTTGATATCAAAGCAGTGTTTGAGGCCTTGGGGAATGCACCATCAGCAAATTTCCAGAACCACAGAAGGTAGGGCAGACTCACAGCAAACGTCCCGAGGAACTTGGCACTAAAGTAGTACCCTTTGGGCATTTCGTCCAAGTGGCCACCGACAGCGTCACTTGCGACTTCATCCTCGTGCGTGGCAACTCGCTCCACGTGGGCGAACTCTCGAGGCCGGTCCGCCCTGAGCTGCCCCGTCTCGAGATTCGCCTCGCCTGGCTCACCCATTTCACAGAATGAAGCGAAGATGGTCGATAGTGGTTGCAGGAGTTCAGGGCCAGGCTCGAGGACTCGCGTACCTTAGTAAACAGGGCCTGGTGTCATTTTTGAATGATGGAGTGGCATCCCTGTCCCCATGGGGAATCGGTTAACTTAGCTCCTTGCCAATATCTGGGGACTGTGAATGGGATCCGTCGCCCGGCCATTGTTTCTGTTTTACGCGCCGGTGCCTGTGAAGGGCGGGGCTACTTTGCAGACCCGAGGAGGGCCGGACACTGGCCACGGAAGTAGTTATCCTGTACATCATGCGCGAGTACCTGCGCTAGCTCCACTCTTTACGCTGTACTACCCCGATTCGTCTGTCTTCGTCTGTCTTCGTCTCTCGCGCGGATAACGAGTTTCTTGGAAGCAGTAAATTCACCCGCCCGTGGACGAAACGCAGGCACTCCATCGATGCAGGGGGAGTCTGCCAATTCCGAATGCCGAGCGACATGGCGATGCTCGCGTTCAAGCATTGGCGATGCACTTGCATCGAACGGGCACTTCTTTACGATCGCAGAATACAGTAAGTTCCTCAAAGTCCGCCCGCCTCCTCCCTCCTGCAGGTTTATACCAACGCGATAGAAGCCAATTCCGTAAGCTAGCGAGTGCAAGTATCGCAATCCTACAGTCCTGAGTCCTCCCAGCCCTCCCGCCATGTCACCATCCCAGGTTGCGCCTCCCCCGCCAGAGTGGCAGATGCTGGATCAGTGGCACTCGAAGCCGCGCCACATCCGAGTCATCCATGTCGGCGCCGGTGCAGCTGGTCTGCTTATGGCCTACAAGATGAAGAAAATGGCCACCGATTATGAGCTGGTGTGTTACGAGAAGTAAGCAGCATGCACTCGACGGAGTGATCTACTTTTCAGGCTGACTACCTGTTGTCACGCCCTGCTGATATAACCTCCCGTATATAGAAATCCCGAAGTATCCGGTACTTGGTATGAGAATCGCTATCCTGGCTGTGCATGCGACATGTACGTATTCTGGTGCAGCTGAGTCCTGCTTGCCAAGCACTGCTCTGGGCGTCCGCTAAATCCTGCAGTCCTGCTCATAACTACACTTTTCCTTTCGAGCCCAACCCGAACTGGAGCAGCTTTTACGCATACGCGCCCGAGATCAAGCAATACTTCGTCGATTTTGCAAACAAGTATGACCTTATGCCATATGTCCAGCTCAACACAAAAATAGTCAGTGCAGTCTGGGACGAAGAAAAGGGAATATGTGAGTTTCGCCTCGACATGTTCGCATGTCGTTCTCAGAAACCTTGAGCGTAACTGACCAAAATCGCCGCAGACGAGGTCGAAGTGGAACATGATGGTCAGAGGAAGAAGGATTATTGCCACGTTCTTGTCAACGGCACTGGCTTTCTGAATAGCTGGAAGTGTGAGTATTCGTCACGGGTTGCGACATGCTTCTCCTGACCACCAGGGTACAGGGCCCAAAATCCCCGGTTTATTCGACTTCAAGGGGCCTCTACTGCACAGTGCTCATTGGGATCCATGTCTGTGGTCGCCTCACCCATTGTTCCTAGCAGGAAAGCTAACGACAGTATCAAGCCACTGACTATAAGGATAAGCGTGTTGCCGTGCTCGGAACCGGTTCCTCTGCCATCCAAATCATCCCTCAAATGCAAAAAGGTAAACGATTCTCGTTGACGCATACATAAAACCAGCTCTCTGATGCCACATTTAGCCGCGAAGCATGTCTACTCCTTCATGCGATCTGTTACGTGGTATGTTGGCCCGTCGGATTTTGCAGACGAACATGCGTAACCGGTTGTGCAGGATTTCACCCCCAATCAGTGCGAATATCCTAGAGGAGACGAAAAAGACATCGGAGCATGAAGTACCCCCCAATGCTCAGTACTACTTTTCCGAAGAAGAGAAGAAAGAGTTCCGGGACAACCCGGAACATCACCTCGCCTACCGCCGAAAGCTCGAGGAAGGGCTCAGTGCCGGGTTTGATATGTTCACCCAAGGCTCCGACCTCTCCAAGATGGTTGAAGACATTTTCCGAGCTGAGATGCTCCGGAGAATCGGGCCCGGCCATGAGGATCTGAAGGAGAGACTGATCCCAAGCTGGCCTCCAGGATGTACGTTTAGCCCCATCTTACCTGTGCCCCTACTTAGTAGCTCGCCGAGCACTAACAAACATTTTCTACTCAGGCCGACGCTTGACGCCTGGAGACGGCTATTTGGAAGCCCTTGTTCAGCCTAGTAAGTGCCACACTCCCGCATCTCAACCAACTCCGACCCTGACGCGGGTGTAGATGTGACGCCAGTGTATCAAGAGATTGGTAAAATCGTGCCCAACGGACTGGTCGGAGAAGATGGCACTTTGTATGAAGTCGATGTGATCGTCTGTGCGACGGGCTTCAACCTCGCTTTTGCACCATCTTTGTGAGTGGACTCGGATTGCACTTGGTTCACCGCCACTCCCCGGTCCTGCTAATCGAGCAATTCTACAGTGAGGTCAAGGGTGATCATGGTGCGGTATTGCGTGATGAATTCGACCCGGAGCCGCAGGTCTATCTCAGTTTCGCCGTTCCCAAGTTCCCCAATTACTTCATCGTCAACGGGCCCAGGGGCAATTGGGCGTCTGGCTCTGCTCTGGCATCGGTAAGCAGTCCACAATCCGTCTGCTACAGAAGCTAGGAAGCTGAAAACCCTGCCAGCACGAGCCTCAAGTGGAATACATTGTCAAGTTCATCAAAAAGATACAAGAAGACAACATCAAGTCGGTGGAGGTCAAGCAAGCGGCTGTTGACGATTTCTACCAGTACGTCGATACGTGGCATAAGAACTCCGTGTTCAGTGCGCCGTGTAAAAGGTGAGTCCCTCCTTCAAATCGCCACGCCTGTTCTGGAGTAATGTGTTTGCATGTAGTTGGTATAAGAACAACGTGATCGGAGGGAAGTTGTGGGTGTATGGGGGTTCGGTAAGACTGGCCAGGGGCCTGCCGCCCGACTCAGTCATGGAAACAGATCCTAACGGACTTTGCCTAGGGTGTCCACTACATGAAAACGATCAAAGAGCCGAAATATGAGCACTACAACTATAAATATCATGACGACAACATGTTTGCATACCTAGGCAACGGTCGGATTGAAGCCGAATGGAAGAAGGAGGTTCACAAGCTTGCCCCATACATTCGAAATTCAGATGTCCCTTGGGACTTTTAGGTCTCATGGGGCAAAACGGGCTTTTCGAGACTCGTCATCCTCCGGATAGCTATTTCAATCTTCTCCTGACTGAGGATCAACACCTACAATGTTTGGAGTACCAACTAGTTGGACAGATTAGAGGTAGACGCTAGATGGGTTAATTATCAACGACAATGCTTTGAATCGGCAAGCTGTCACGACTTTGAAATAGCTTCAAGCCTGGGCTGCTCAAGGCGTAGATTCGCGGCTTGCGAGGTTTTCTGTTGCTTGCTCCCACAGAGTCACAGCGCTTATTCTACGGGTGTGCACAAACTCAGGATCACAAGAGATGTCTTCATAATCATGACACATTAGGAAGAAGGAACATGCTTGATCATCTCTTTTCAACAAGGGCCAGGGCGTTTCGTAGGTGCTTTGTCTAGGCCCGACGATACTGGATGAAGTAGTCTGAGTCCTGACGTACTCTTCAAGATATTTCTTAGTGCAGTTTGCTAACGAATCTATACAAGAGTATCTACTAATACTCGAATCGCCAGAAGCCGTGTCCGGGCTCACAAATCTAGGTCTCTACTGAATTGTCCAGCCACGACTTGGGGTCACGCATGCTCAGTTTTGCATCCAGCCCGCTCTGTGGAGCAATCCACACCGGATGGTCCCGGTATTGCCTTGGGTCCACGAGATGGAGGTCGAAAGTTCTGAAAAACTCGGGGACGAATTTGGTGACCTCGAGCATGGCGATGTTCCGTCCGATACATCCACGAGTCCCGCCACCGAATGCAAAATGCAGGTTGTCCATCCGCCTCACCCTCTCGACGTCAGGGTCCAGCCAACGTTCTGGCCGCCAGATCTCCGCGTCCTCGCCAAACACGCCTTGATCTCGATGAATGGTGAAAGCGTTACATCCGACCACGGTCCCGGCGGGCAAGAAATGGTCGCATATCTCGACACCTCCCTCGGGGACCAGGCGAGGAAGTATTTGGCAGATGGCGGGATGGTATCTCAAGGACTCCTTGATGCAGGCTTGCAGGTAGACCATGTCCCTCCCTTCGGTCCACGTAATGTGCTTGTCTAGCTGGTCCGGTGTCCGTTTCTGCAGCACCGACTTGACTTCCGCCATGAGGCGATTGTAGGCTACCGGATGCGTGGAGATCTGGTAGATGATTTCTCGTAAAGCGATCGCCGTGGTATCCGAACCGGCAATCACGTTTGTAATGGTGTAATCGGCCAGGCGACCTTCATCGACAACTTCGGGATACTTTTCCCTCGCCTGGATGAAGCGAGAGAGAAAATCCCTCACGTTGTTGGAATCGTGATGGTCCATATGATGGCGAATCTGGTTCATTGTCCATGCGACTACTTCGAGACTGGACTTGGAAGTGCCGATCCGCCACTTGAACCGGATGTATTCGTCGACAGTCGGGAAGTGACCCATCTGGAACCACGCTTCAGTCAGGAGGAATTCGCTCTGTTCGGGTTATCCTGGGGGAAGTCCTCTTACGATACCCGCATAGTCCATCACCTTGTGGGTCTTGTGCATCAACGCATCCACGTCCTTTCCTGATTCTAGGAAGCCCAGACGCTTGCTGAAGGTGAGTTCACCTCTAGGAACAGAGTCAATACATCGAGAGCCATCGAGTGAGATTGCAGGGATACATGCATCACGTCAAAGGCATACATCTGTAGCCAGTCGCCCAAGGGGCACGTTACTTTGGTGTCGACGAAAAGCTTTCGCATCTGGTCGGTGAACAAGTCCGTGGTCGAGTCCACCAGGGGCTCGAAGTCCACCAGTGTGGTCATGGCATAAGCATTCATGACCGGTCGTCTCAAGCGAGCATGCAACTGCTCATCCATCGTCGACGCGAGGTTCGGCATGAATTCTCCTCCCTCGGTTGCTTGTGTCTGAGCGATGTACAGTCGACTCTAAAAGACCGTCAGCTTCTTGGTCCCTGTTGAGCAAAGCTCCAGGTCAGGCAGACCTTAGGGAAGACACGCTTGTAGCCATAGATTACTCGGATTGCCTCGGGATCCGAGACTGCAACAGTATTTGGTCCTAATCGGAGCAGGGGCGAGTCGTATTTACGGTGCAGCGCGTAGTCACGATAGGCGTCATTCTTGAGGCTGTAGAAGACGGCCCAGAGGTCCGTCATCGAGGCCAAGAATGGCCCGGGGATTTTCCTCAGATGAGCTCCGTATCGGTTGCGAACGAGGTAATAGACCGCACCGCATATTAGCAGCGAAAAGGAATAGTTACGGAGAAACGATGCCAAAGCATCAAAGAAGGCCATGGTGGACTAGCTTTCGTAGGTGCGGTAGGGGCCCGGCCTGACCTCAAGAGTTACGACTGTAGGATGAAGAATCGAAATCTGAAGACCCGAGATCCATTGACGGAAGGTCATGTTTGGCTTTGAGGAATAGATTCTGAAGAGAGCGTTTCGTATTCCCGGAGTCACCTGCAGTCACCCCAGGACGACCACTGGACCGTGACTGCACTTCCTGGGGCAGACGTCAGGCTCACCAGGCTGAAGCGGGGGCTCCAGGCGAGCATGCGGCCGAGGGGGAGACAGGGAGGGCGGAAAACGATAAACGCGGGCAAGAGAAGATTGCCCAGTCGGAAGCATCCCAGGGTACCACGAAAACCTGGACCCCCGGCGCCACCGCAAAGTTGCCCCTCAGGCCTGAGCCCGAAGTGAGAGAAGTGCGGGGTGCCCCAGGAGCCCTTCGCAAGGTGTCCCAGGCCGAGCCAAAGTTAGTGAGCCAGGAGTGAAGATCCGCTCTCTAGTACACGTCAAGTGCGATGTACTGTACTCACTGTAAGCAAAGGTTGTGCCACCTGGATGCCCCGCCAGTGCCTGACATCTCTCCTAAGACCCCGTTACTGTAATCCTCCTCGTCCCCCACCTTGCCAGTGCTAACGCGGGGTCCCCAGGCCTCCCCAAAGCCAACCCAGTCTCGCACCAACAAAACCTCGCGTCTTCTCCAACGCGTCGCGGAATTCTATCGAGGTCGCCCCAAATATTCACGCCTTGATCATACGGCCATCCCACTCCCAGGGATGATCGCTTCAATCCCTTGCCAGCGCACAAAAATCTCCAGCTCCGAAAGCAATCACAAGCATGCCAGTGACTCCTCAGAAGCGATGTAGAACGTCGGTCGCCTGCGGCGCATGTCGTTCACGTCGGACAAAGGTTTGGGTCATCTGTTGATCTCGGCCCTGGCACAGGCTGACGTCTGAGGCAGTGCATTGTCAGTCCGGGAAGCAGTGCCTGTCACCAGTGCTTGCAAAACGGGGCCGAATGCATAATCGACGACACCGACGAGAGGAAAAGGTGCGTCGAGGGCTTTCGCCGGCGGAGGGCAAAATGTTGACTTTGCAGCAGGCCATCCTCGAAAGCATACGTCCGAAAGCTCACCGAGCGTGTTCGAATGCTTGAGGAACTTCTTCAGCAGAGCCGTGACTCGCAATCATCCGAGCCTATTTCAATATGGAGTCCCAATGGGCAGGGCAGTCAGCCGGACCCCGAAAAAGAATCGAATCGAGGTCACTCTACTCCGACAATGGGCAATCACGAGTCTGAAGTGGCAGAGGTGCTGGTGACCAATGCATCACCGAGGCATATTTTGGCTGCAGACTTTTCTTCGGCCGACACACTTTCGGCCAATGCGAAAATCACGAGCAACAACGTCCTCCCACAGGAGAATATGGGCCCGCCGAGTAAAGGTGACAATACATCCGTCGTTGAGCTACCTGCACCACCTAAACCCCTGGAAGAGACAGCAATTAGTTCCTTCGTGGCCACACGACCCCAGATACCTCACGATCGAGAGAGCGCAAGGCCCGAATACTTTGGTCCCAGTGCCAACTACCATGAGTATCCAAATCCGAACCGACTTGGAGATTTGCAGCCGTTGAACAGACGGCGGGCCGAGTTACAACAGTTCATTGACTCTATGCCAGCACAAGTGGTAGAACACTTGACAAACTGCTTCTGGACATATTACAATACAACGATACCGCATGTATCCCGCAGTATGTGGACAGCAGACAAGGAGATGAGAGGCAACACGTATTATACGCCTCTGCTACATCTTTGCATGCTTGCCATAGGCCACAGGTATGCAGATCGGTCAATACCCGGCATCTCTGACTATGCCGTTTCCCACTACCAGACGACCATGTACCTCAAGGCCAAAAGCTATATTGAAGCAGAGATCGCGGTTGAAAGTACACTTCCACTCATTCAAGCGACCCTCTTGATGGGAGATTTACAAGGTGCAGCTCAAAGATACCATTCAGGCTGGATGTACGTTGGTAGGTCTATCCGTCTTCATGGGGTATCGAAATCTTCACTGAAGTTTGACGTCTCAGGTATCGCTTGTCGCATGTGCTTAGCACTGGGACTCCACCGCGACATTCAAGATGCAGACTTTTCAACCCGTGAAATGAAATTAAGACACATGGTTCTCTGGGCGTGCGTGACTTTGGACCGGTAAGACGTTGCACCAATTTCGAATACTTGGCTGGCCAGCGTTCTGACAATGACAGTGCCTGGGCACTCTTAATGGGACGTCCAACAGTCATTCGGAGCTCCGACCTTGGTTCCGCCGAAGGCCCTGGCCTGTGTCGGACCCTGGTCGTCAACGATAGGGACTCTAGTGCCGAGGAAAAGCTCCAATTTGAGATCTACGAAGCATTCGTCTCGCTGATGAAGCACGCCTCCAAGATCACGGATGACGCCGATTTACAATCCACCTCGATGCGAACCAACGCCTACTTTGCGGTTGCCAAAGTATATGCAGATTTGGACCAGTGGTACAAAAATCTCCCTCAACATCTCAAGTGGACGGGGAAGAACGTGCAGAGCGCCCCATCCAGCTTTTTCTTACTTCAGTAAGTGATGACTTCCTCGGTTGTCAAACCCCGGTCTGTCCCCTGACCACTGACGATCGGCACTGCAGTCAACAATTGCACTTCGTCATAATACTCCTGTATCGCCCGTTAACACTCCCCGACCAGTCCAAAACGCCAGCAGCCATGGATCAAGGTGGCAGAGTGGACACCGTCCTGGAGCTATCTCGAACCATCTGTCACGATAATGCAGCACGCATCGCTCAGATTTTGTCCCTGCACTGCCGAAGATTCCCAAGCAGGAAGATGTTTGCTTCGACTCCGCAACACATAGCTGCTGCAGCACTGGCTCTGTCGGCTCAGATGAAATACACTTCAAGCCGTGACCACATAATCCTCGGGCTACGTGCGCTTCTCGAGGTGGTCGAAGCTCAGGTAGAGGTTTACTACGAGTCCGAAAGAGCGGCAAATGTGATTTTCGACGCTTTAAGAGGCCTCAAAGGCAACAATGGCGCTGGAATAGGCACTTCAACGCGTCCCAGGATAGGTCCAGCCAAGGTGCCCGAGACGATTGTCACTGCAACTGGGCCATCCGGTCGGCCTTGGTCCAATACACCTATCTCCAAGGGACTTGATCCGTGTAGGAATTTGACAGCGGGCTGGTCATCCGACGACATCGGCCGAGGGACAATGACCACGAGAGGCCTTTCTGATGCCTATCAGCTCCCTACCCTCGCGACTCTCCCGACCGACTTTTCGGCTTTCACGGGGCAAATGTCGGATGATTTACTGCTCGACCCAACATGCTCAAACACTTTCCAAGAACCGTACAGCCTACAGCCCGAATCATCCCTTCATTGGACTTGGTAGACTCAAAGGGAATGGATCATAGAAGCGTGGGAACATCTTTAGCCCTGGGCTCTGCAAGATTAGCAGCCGAGGGAAGGAGAACTCGAAGAGAATTCCATCCTTGTGAACGGCCGGCTGACATTGTGGGTTCATCAATCCGTTTCCATTAGCTATACATTTGTGTGTGTGTATTATACCCACGTTTCCGCCACATTAGTGATCCTCACAGGTGATTGAGATAGCTACCTACTAGCATCATCAGGCCAAACCTGTTAGCGCAAGTGATGCTATGTTTCCAAGTCCAAAAATGAAGGCTCGGCCTCAAAGTCCACCCATTCATCATCCGATAAAGATAGTGGGATCAGATAGTCCGCAGTCGACCACCGCTGGCAGTCAAGTCCATCAGTTTTGCCCGGTTTTGTTCGTTTTTCCATCACTTTGTCGTCAAGGTCGGTCGAGATGGTCGGGAGATATTTCGGTGCGTGGCTGAAAACATATCCTTCCGAAGATGTGACAGATGCAGATTCCTCTGCGCACACACTTCTTGAAGCGTCGGCTCCTGCATCATCAGCCATCGCTTTGGACGCGGTGCTGAGGCCACGTTGTGCGCACATTGGACTCTGACGGGTGAAAAATTGTCGATTCGTCAGGCCGGTGGGAGATGGTAGCGCATGGCCTCTGGAAGCGCACTCATGGGAAGAGCCTGTGGTCTTGCAGTTGACCGGTCTAGTCTTGTCGCGTGCGCAGGAAGAAGATGGTGGTGGTGATGGCGATCTTGTGATTGCCATCCGTCGTTGAGCTTCTTTTGGATCCTGAGTGGCCGCGGCAGTAGAGATATGATCGACGCAACGTTTAAACAGCCGCACCAGCTTGGAGCACTTCTGTAGCTCCACCGCGACCTCATCCGAGTTCGACAGGGCTGAGAGGATGGTTGCGACCATCTCTCGACCGAGAGCGACAAAGATTCGTGGAAGGTCATCTTCTCGAGCCTCGTTGACTATGCAAAGGACCTTTCTTTGGTTGGTTTCTATCTTGTGCTTCAGGATTGCTCCTCCAAGTCGCGAAGCACCTGTCTCCAATTCATCTTCCAGTCGAGCTCGGCATATGGTAGTCGAGAGATTCAGATAGGTCAGCGCCAACAATGAACAGTGAAACGAGAATAGCTGCGACGTTCTCGTGGCTCGGAACCCTGTGGGCTGCGGCTTTGGCTTGAACCGGATGGGTTCTGGAAGGCGGTGCCACCACCGGTCGAGCGATTTCTCGCAAGCCCACAAGCGTTTTGCGCGGCAATCGCGGGACCAAGAAATTGAGACACTCGAGGTCGGTTGCGGGCTCGTCCGTGAGGTCGGCGACGTAGTTGTGCGAGTCGCTTGGAGTATTTGACCGACGATCTTGCACAACCTCATCCTTGCCAGGAATATCTCACCCAAACTGTCTTGTAGATGTGGATACTGACACAGAGAGGATCCCCACAATGTCGAAACCACCTTTTCCGACAGCCTGTGTAGGTTGAAGGAGATTGTTCTAGGGCAAAGTCTTCAATCACGTCCATTTTGGTTCTTCCCGGCTCGCCAGACTCGAGCGCCAGAGCAAGTTCACGAAGATGTATGCACCACCAAAGCTTTAGCAGTGTCGAGTTTGAATGTCGAACTTCTTGAGCTCCCTCTCCCCCGAGGTCGCCTTTGTTTCGAGACCAGTGCTGATCGAGTGCGAGCCGTTGTACTGTCGGAACACTAATATCCAGCCAGAAGACGCCGATGTCGATTGACCTGCCGGTCCCGCCGTCCCAAAGGGACATCAGAAGTGTCGCCTGCGCTAGATTTTCAGGATCCTTCTCAACACGCAGCTCGTACAGTACCTGGTGGTGGTCAGCAAGCGGTTATGCAATGTGGCCAATTGGACCGTGAGGGTGGCTACCTTTGATCTCCGGAACAACTGTTCTTGGGCGTCTTGTTTTGAGGCAAAGGCCGAAGAGACAAAGTCCTCTTCTTGAGCGTACAGCGAACTGGCAAGGAGGACGGCCTGGACCAAGATAAGACTCATCTGTGCGTGGTCTGCCTCGTTACGGCAGATGATCGTTTCCAGAACCGTGGCCAGATCCAGGAATGGTAGCTGTGGGTGTACCCAATCCACATATATCTGCAAAAGCCGGCATAGCAGCCCGAAGTTGGGCAGTGATGTTGCTTTGGAATCCATCAACAGATCAACCTCATGTTCAGACAGTTGTTCAGGCAGTGGTCGAATGAACTCCGGTAATGGTACGGCGTGATGATATGGCGGCACCTCATCCTTCGACGGTCTTGTTGCTCTGAAGCCCTCATTCACCGCTGTTCTCGTAGCAAATTGGTGTGTCAAGTCTTCGCCGCAGTCAAGGTCCAGGTCACTTGGGTCGATACTACCGTCCCTGCCTGCAGTTGGTGGACCCGCATCACCGATGCTCCTTGTGTCGCTGGCGGACTGGCCCAGTGTCCGTGTCCTCAAATCCTCTTAGCACAAAATCGCTTGAGAAACGGCGTGGTACATACTTCTTGCGGGAGTGCTCGACAATCACACATTCTGCATTCGAGAAGCGACAATTTGTGCAGGGTGATCCATAGATGGTTGCGTCGCAACGGACTTTTCGGCGGTGACATACCACACATGCTTTGGTAGCCCTCGGCCGCAGGGAGGGCCCAGCCTTGCGTTTCTTCTCACTCTGAACCATGTCGAAGCGTATAAATCTCGAGGATCAAGGAAATTAGAAGAGAACGAGCTCAATTCGAGCGCTTGGTATCAAAATAACCACGGACGCCAGCTCCAGACCGCGAAGTCAACCCCATAACAGCTATCTTTTGAGGCTGAATTCTGTGAGGTTACCATTGGACAGAGCACCAGTCCACAGATAGGAGTTGGTGGATCAGAGTATGGTCGGGTGTGGCCGTGGGCCGATCTCTCCACGGGAATCGATTACCCTAGGGACGCGTTTACCCGCCCAGCCCATTACTCTGGCGATGGTTCAGCATTATTGCGGCGTCTTTGTGTTATGCCGACGAGACGTGTGTGTTTAGAGCAGAAGTCGATTCTAGTCCGTCGCGATGACGGATGCTCATAAATATATGCCTCTGACATGTTTTGGGAAAGAGTCACAGCATCTTCAAACACTCCCCGAATCCACTTACTCGCCTATTAACATCTTGAAGAAAGTATGGCTTCATTAGCTGGCAAGGTCTACGCCGTCACTGGTGCTGCCTCTGGGATTGGCTTGGCCACTGCTCGAATATTGGCTGCGCGAGGAGCGTCCCTGTGTCTGGCAGACCTGGACCAAGCCCGCCTTGACACTGCGATCGCCAGCCTCCCTGGCAACGACAGGACGCGATTTACCGCGATACCTACAGACGTCCGACACCGGGACAGCGTTCGGGCTTTTATGGCTCACACAATGAAACAATTTGGCAAAGTCGACGGGTGTGCGAATGTGGCCGGCGTCAGTGGGAAAGAAGTCAGTATCCTACCCGTGTGGGAGGCCTCTTCGGAAGAATACGAATTTGTCAATGCCGTCAACGCGAGAGGCGTTTTCAACTGTCTGGCAGAACAGCTGCGGCCAGGTGTTGTGTCGGAGGGAGGCAGCGTTGTGAATGTCTCGAGCATCGCAGGGATCAGAGCGATGCCCAAGAGTGCAGCCTATGTTGCAAGCAAACACGCCGTCGTCGGTCTTACTCGTGTGGCAGCGGCGGATGCAGGCCCCCGGAATATCCGAGTCAACAGCGTGAACCCGTGAGTTCTTCTTCCACCACGCCTTTGGTTCTGATGATGAAAAGTCTCCACATGAGCACTCAACTCTAAAACGAGCTAACTAGAGATTGGCCACAGCGGGACGATTGACACCCCCATGCTGCGAGCAGGATACGAAACTGCGCCCCACTCGACGCCTCCAGTCCCATTGGGTCGTGAAGGGAAGCCCGAGGAGCTGGGAAATGTCATCGCCTTCCTTCTCAGTGACGAAAGCAGCTACGTTACCGGCGCTGTATACTCTGCAGATGGTGGTTGGTGTGCTTAGAAGAACTTGGGTGCATCAATCAATGTAGCCGAGGGGCATAGCTGGAACTCAAAAGTATGTCCTTCGAGACCAAACATGGTAAAAATGGAACCATTCCAGGCAACCCAGGGATAGCCTGTCCCCAACTTGGATTTGGCAAAGCATCATCATCAGCTAAATACCTCTCTAAAGTTGCCCATGTCAAAATAAAACCAGATGGATCCTCGCAGAGAATCCGGGCTCCTCTTCCCTCTGACCATTGTTATTTGATATAAGCACCAAAGGCCTTGTTTGTTGTGCACTAAGACGCAAAAGTAGTCACAGCCTTACACTCGTAAGGATGAGTACCGTAATGTCCAAGCTGGGTGTCTAGAGAACAGACTACGAGACCGCGGAGAGTCTATCAACGAACCCTTCACCCTGAATCGGGAGCTCGCGCCTGTTCAGCCCGTCATCCGACTCTCCGAATGCCTGTCTATGGCTCGGTCAGAGTGTCGACTGTTCGCAATTAGCATAGTTTTCGATTAGAAAAAGCTGGAGGCATCAAGGTGCGCTCCGTGCTCTTGCAATAACTGGAAGACTTTCACGCTATGGCAGGTCCT
The DNA here is from genome assembly GCA_016109495.1 of Phialophora tarda. NCBI lineage: Eukaryota > Fungi > Ascomycota > Eurotiomycetes > Chaetothyriales > Herpotrichiellaceae > Phialophora > Phialophora tarda. The sequence goes on along the minus strand of JADWPL010000001.1, from coordinate 2,355,558 downwards.
ACCTGAGCACAGATTCCTCTTCCGGGAGCCGCGTAACGATTTCCGCAAGGCTCTCACGTCTGACACCTTTGCGTGTCTTGAGAATTAAAGTGGAGCGGCACCAACGACGTGGTTGTCGCCATGTGGGGGCGCGCTTCAATGCAAGGTACTTAGATTTCCATTCTGGCCACCCAAAGCGTCTTGATAGTACGGCTGAAACATATTGAATCACTTTGACTCCGTACATACTAAGCATAATGGCTTCTACTGAGGACATCAAACAAGGAGTAGCTGAAATCAAGTGCTCTAAAGAAGACAGCAGGGTTGCTGCAGGAGATGGCCAGCAACCTCTGCCGTCGCAAATCGAGTCGGCTAATGGCGAAGGTGATCGAGTTACTCTGAAGACATGGCTTGTCATTGTTGTGAGCATCTTCAATTCCCTAGGGTCGGCACCGCGACCAGGTCATTTCTGAGATGCTAATCGTCTCTGCAGATGCTGGCTCTTTCCTATGGCCTCTCTTACTGGCCTGTGACCAGTTTGTCGACGATTCAAGGGCACGTTGCGGCAGTGTTGGGCGAACCCTCTCAGGCCGTGTGGTTTATTTCGGTCTATAACATTGCCATCACCAGTGCATTCATGATCTGCGGCTCCAACAGTGATCTGTTTGGACGTCGCTGGTTTGTCGTCGCTGGAAACATCTTTATGGTTGTGGGGACCATTGTAGCCGGCTCGGCCAAGTCGGTCAACACTGTCATTGTTGGCATGGCACTGAGTGGTTTTGGTGGTGCCAACTGTGCGCTGGCTGTTTTTGCCATTCCCGAACTGCTCCCTAACAAGTGGCGTCACATTGGCGTTGTCATAGCAGACACCAGCATCATGTTTGATGTTATCTGTGGACCCAGTCTCAGCAGATTTGCAACGACAGACAACTCATCCTGGCGGTGGATTTTCTATGCCAACGCAATTGCAAGTGGAGTTGCTGGCACCCTATTGTTCCTTTTCTACTATCCTCCAAAGCACCCAAGAGGGCTGTCGTGGCATCAAGCGATCCGGGATCTGGACTATGCTGGGGGCCTGCTCTTCGTTGCGGCGACTGTCGCCATCCTCAGCGGAATCTCCTATGCGTCGTTCCAGCCTTCGACAGATCCACATGTTCTGGCTTTGCTGGTCACAGGCTTTGGCGTCTTGATCTTATTCTCTCTCTGGGAGACTTTTGGTAATGCGAGGCAACCACTCACGCCGACCCGCCTGTTCACGCACAACCGCGGCCGGACATTGTCTGTTCCCTTTCTTCTCAGCGCCGTTGTGACTGTATACTATCTTGGCATCAACATCATCTGGGGCACGATGGTCAGCCTTTTCTTCGCGAGATCGACCACGGAAGCAGCTCGGCTATCCCTTGTTCAGGGATTCGGATTCATGGGCGGCGCCCTTGCCATGGCCTACTGTGGTACTATTATTAATCGTTGGAGAACGACCATGTTTTTCGCGGCTTTTTTCGCCACTCTGTTCGGAGGACTACTTGCTCTGGTCCGTCCAGATCGTCGCGGACTCGCGGTCGCCTGTACGTTCCTCAACAGCTTTGCCTACGGCTGGTCTCAAATCCTGTCTATCACCTTCTGTCAGTTCGGGGCAGACCAAAGTGAACTAGGCATTTCCGGTGGTCTCGCGTGGGTGTCCTTCCCCTTATATTCGTGGCTAGTCTCGGCTAAACGTAGAAACAGGGGTGTCGCACGCTACGGTGGCTCTGCCGTTGCTGGCACGGTGTTTTCCACCATCCTTGCAAACGTTGTCTCGGGCAATTCGTACCGCGTGATCGACGCCGCGACTGCTGCAGGCGCTTCTCAGGCGGTAGCGGAGGAAATTTTGGCGGCTATACCACTAGGACAGCAGGCTCTATCCAGCATCCCAGGAGCCACAGGAAACATGATCCTGGCAGCCAGCACCGCCTTCCTGAAAAGCTATGAGATTGGCCTTCGAACCACTTCGTTGGCCTCAATTTCCTTTGGCGCAGTGGGCTGTATCTGCTGTCTGTTTCTCGAAGACATCAGTACAAAGATGACTCCCCGGATTGAGGTCTTCCTGGAGAACGACGTCTACGCTGGAAAAAATAAGCATCATTGATGTGGAAGTGGTATCCACACGCTGCTGTCGACGAACTCGGCAAAGGAGGCTTCGAGTCTCACCAGCCGTGACGGATGAGGTGTTGTCATATTCTCGCACTTTATCTGAACTCGGAAATTTCGATTAAGAATGTCTGCTCCGAGTCTAAACTGAAACACAGGTAGAAAGTGTGCTGATTTCGACTGCAGTATTTGCTTCTCTCCCCGGACTCCGCTACGTGAGCCATGAGTGCTTCGAAGTATGGGCATAGTTTTAACAAATGTTTTCTTCGTCCAAAGTGACCTCTGAATCGTTTTCTTGAATTATAAGATGATGGACTCGTATGTCTCTTCTAGCTACCAACCTAGGCATTGGTGAGAAGCTAAGTAGCAAATCGACAAAAGGACAAAGATACGAAATCCGCCATTCGTGTAGGATATGCAATTGCCGTTGAATTCCCTTCCTCGCCTGGCGTGTTTGACACGCGTCCTTAGTTTCCAGATGTGACGACAGATGGGTTTTGATCAGCGGTTTCGATTCTGTCCCGAGGAACGATGATGGCCTTACACAACAACTCGGGCTTTTGCCACGTCATGAATGCCCTCATATTGTGCATTTCTTCCGCCGGATCCCAAAGAGGAGCGCCATCCACGGACACAATGTCCACATTCCATAGAATACGAGCCAGGATCACCCGCATCTCCATGTAAGACAAGCTGCCGAGGGTGTGAGATTGACGCCAACTACAGCCGGCAGGGTCTGTACTCACTGTTTCCCGATGCATCCTCGAGGCCCGAGCGAAAACGGCTGCATGCCTCTCCTGTTATCCCCGGGCAAGGGATCGCCCAGCCAACGTTCGGGTATGAAGCTGTCAGGGTCAACGAAGTTCTTTGGGTTGTGTGACGCCGCCCAGCCGCCGACTGCGACAGAGGTGCCTTCTGGCACCCAGTAACCATCAATGCTATCACCGCCCTTGGGGACGGTTCGCAACAGCCCCGTAGGGACGGGAGGATGGATTCGAAGACCTTCTTCAATGCAAGCATTTAGATATGGCATGGCGAGGAGAGGTTCGTATTTGATCTGGTCCTCCGACTGGAATGTCGAACGGATCTCTTCGGCAAGCTTCTTGTATTTGTCCGGATTGTACAACAGGCGGGCGAAGAGACCGGAGAGGGCGTTGGCGGTTGTTTCGCTTCCCGCGACGCTGTATCACTTTCAGCAACGATGACGGTTTTGATGGACAGACTATTGCACAAGCAACGTACATGAATAAGCCAGAATTGACAATGATTTCGTCCAGTTTCAGATCGTACTTCTCCCTCTGCTTTAAAATATACCAGATAAAATCGCGGTGCTCATTACCGGTGTTTTCGAGCCTCCTGTGATTTGTTAAAGGATTGGACCAGCTTTGTTTGGGGAGGGGACCTGATCGACTCACTTGAGAGCCTTTTGTTTGCTGAATTCAAGATGGTTTCGGCGAAACTGTTTGAGTCTGGGTGGGAGCAATCTCATCAAAAACAGCTGAAGCGGCGAACCTGGCGTTGCAAAGCGTCGCGTGGCGTGCTCCACTGCGCCGGCTTTGATGTTCTCGAAAATGGCCTCGACCAAGAAATGGAACTCGCCTATAGGAATCAAGACTTTGTCGCAATAAGCTCGTTCAGTGAGCTATGACTTACCGGATTCCAAGCAACCAAACGGTTCGCCAAATGCCAGGTCTCCAATGATATCAAAGGTGGTAAAGTTGAGCCAGTCAACCAGATTGAAGGATTGGGAGTTCCAGGCCATTCGTCTCAGGTTCATGATGAGTTTGTCCACAAACCCCTGGATGATGTACTCCTGCTCGCTCAGCGCCTTCAATGAAAAGGCGTGAGACAGTGCTCGACGCTGCCGAGCATGGTTTTCATCATCTGCCATTGTCAGGGTGGTTACTCCCGGCAGGTTGTCGACTGATCCAACGTGGACAGGGTCTTTGTGCATATTTTTGTGGCCTTGACGGTGACCATAGATGTCGTCCCATGCTTGTGCCGAGTTGAAAGCCAGTTCATTGGGACTCACTCGAATGACAGGTCCTAACTAAGTGTAAGATTGTGTTGGTCCAGAATCTATTGCTGCTGCTCCAGTACGTACCGTATTTGTCATGAAGGAGCTTGTTATCCAGAGGCAATCTTCCCCTCAGCAGAGAGATGATTCCAGGCAGTGACGAGATTGCATTCACCTTTGGACCAGGAAATTTCGCCAGTGGATGAAGAGTGAGTCTATAAATGCAGACTGCTACCCAACACAAAAAGGCCTGCGCCACGGGTCAGTGATATTGCTGGAGTTGTGGCTGTTGGCGGGTTCTTACTATCGCTGTGGTAGCAGCGGTAAACTGCAGAGCGTGCGACATAATGGTAAGAAGCCTAGCGATTGTTGTAAAGACCTTACGGTTCTTGTCTGAGAGATGATGGAGCTACACAAGATCCCCGATCCAAGAGATTGCCGTTGCTAAGATGCATTCAAGTAGGCGGTCACGAGCGGGCCCAGTTAGGACCATGGGAAGAGGCAATTTCCTGGATGGAGAGGGGCCGAAAAGGTTGGTGAGGCTTAATGATAGACCCTCGGGAGACCTTGGAAGCCTCCGGGCGACAATGTTCATGCTCCAAACTTCGTGCAAAATCCACTGACGATCCCTTTGTAGTAAGTCGGGTAATGGTACACGCACAATCAACCACGGCTCCCCATGGCCACTGAGGAACGTCGAAAAGACCATCTGCAGAAAGGACCATGATTGGTCAAAGGCTCGGAAACTGCATCTCCAGCGATATCACAGAGAACGGGGACACTCTGTCCATGTCGGAACGATGGATGAGCTATTACTGGCTTGGCCAATACAAAAAGCAGGCCAATGCAGATACATTGCTGAACTTGAATGGCACCAGTATGCTGACCAGGACCAAAGGACATACTCGACAGCCATCGTTTAGAATAATGCTGAATGAAGACACTATCTCTATAGTTTAAGACACTCTTACGTGCAGAGAGGAGACGTTCGATCATGACCTTAAAGATCGGGCGCCGGGACAGGACCGGAATCCATTCGTGCCTCGCTGTTAAATTGTACCACGCCCCAAGAACCTTTTGGGGATTTCAACATGCTTGGCTCGGAGGTACTCACAGCAGTTTTTCCCCAGGCTATCGTAGCTTGACGAAGAGTTGCATCCCCGGTCCAAGTGGTCTCTGAGAAGGAAATGCACAGCATGGATGTTGGGAAATTCGAACCGGTCAGTCTTGCCCCCCTTGTATTCCTGGTCGAGCAGTTCTTCCATGGCTCTGATGGATAAGGTCGACCGTAACCAATCCCATTCGTCATCATGGCGCACAAAGAAGCCAACGTTGCAGTCAGAGGACTTGTCTCCTGACCGTCCAAGACATATCAGTCCCAGCGGTGCCGAGACTGTCGGGCCCCAAGAGTCGGCGGCCAAGGGATTCACGGTGTCGTAAGACTCCTGTTGGCGTGGGTACTTCTGAGTTATGGGAGGATGAGGTATATTCTGCACGGCCCCCATATGGTGGTGCACCTTATGATCCACGACCGACTGTGGGATCAAGGCAGCCCAGTACTCAAAGTATGGCTTCCCCATAGCCTGACGCATGTCGAGGGCCATGGTCGACCCGGGGTATCCTTGAAGGCAATTTTCCAGGCACCACCGCGCAAAGCATGGCGTTTCAGGCGTCACCACGACGCTTTCTCCGGCAGACATGACCTCTGCGTTTCGAGACTGCGCAAAGATGCGGAGATCCACAGTGGCTTCGTCTTGGTTTCTGGGGTTCGGGCGAGAATATCCAGTCACGGTGAACTTTAGAGTGCTGAATTCTTTGCGGTATTCCCCCATCGAGGCGATCGTTTGACGCTCGACCATCTTGGCCTTTTCTTCAATGTCCAGCCCGGTCAAGAAATAGTGAAATTCGGCCTGGTAGCCGCCCTTGGCCGTGAACCCAACTTTCGTCGTGGGAGGGGGAGGATGGCCGATGATATTGGTGACTCGGACGACGTCTTTACCAGTTTGTTCCATCTTGAGAAGATCAATCTGGGCGGTGACATCCGAGTTGTAGTAGAGGGGTCCTTGAATCTCGTACAAAAGCTGTGATATGCATGTTCCTGGCGTGACGATTCCCTGCTTATCTGCCTCCTTTGTGATGATGAATTCTCCGTTGGCTTCGATCTCGGCGATTGGGAATCCCATGTTTTCACACGCGTGCAGAAGTTCCTTTTTGAAGCCACTATAGTATCCTCCCGTAACGTAGTTGCTGCATTCAATGAGATGCCCGGCCACAAGAGCATGCGCAAGCTCGGTGAACTGGTCGCTTCTCCAATCATGCCACCACATGGCAGCTCCAACGCAGGGTGATGCGTCCGCAACGCGGCCACAGAGGACAATATCGGCACCCTGACGGAAGCCCTCGGCGATTCCCAGGGCCCCTAGATAACATTGTGCAAACACGGGCTTATGGCCCCAGTCAGAGAGCCTTAGATCGCTTGGTAAGCTGGGGAATTCTTCTCCCTCCGCCATCAGCCTCATTGCCGCGTCCGTGACATCGTCCCCTTCCACCCAGGCCACTTTGAGATCCAGCCCTTGAGACTTACACATGGCTCGGACCTCATTTGCCAGTCCTCCGGGGTCAGTTGCGCCGGCGTTGGCGCAAAGCTTCTGCTTGTTCTTCGCGATATTTGCGAGAGCAGGGCGTAGAGAGTCGACGAAGATGACTTCAAATGAGCCGGCATCCGATGGAGACGCAGAGGAGCGTTTCTGAGCCTTCTGAGACCCTCGATGGGTCATGTTTAGTTCCCCCAGCCAATCACCCATAATAACGTCGATACTAGGGTCACTTGAGAGGTCTTTCAGCGACCGAAAGCGGTCGAACACGCCACCAGAAGCACCAGCGATTCGGACTGGCCGCTTAGGAGACGCATTGTCGTTGGTAACCGAACCCATTCTGTTGGTAAAGGCAGTACAGCAGTCCTACCTGCTTGTCCTCTTCGAGAAGCAGCTGGCGTCAAATTTCCACACATCTGGAGCCTGCAAATCGAGCAGTGTGCTGGGTATAAGGGATCCATAGACTCCTAGTGGGCTGCAACGAGTCGAAACTAGGCTATGCGTTAGGTGGTGGATACCGAGAGGCACGCGAAAGGCCTGCTAGGCTTGTGTGCTAAGGTGTTTCTTTCCCTGTGTTACGCAGCATCGAACGCATTTAATCGCCCCACCTCGGACGTCCGCCACTCCGGTTCACCATTTTCCTTTGCGAGCCTTCTGACTGGGAGACGAGAGCCAAGACGAATCTGATCTCCTTGGGCGTCTTGGTCCAGGGCCTATCAATCGGTTCCCCGGTTGGCGACATGGGATGACCACGAATGACCTAGGTTTTGTTCCGAGGACGGAAAGGATATCGATATACGCGAAAGACCAAGCCCAAACCGGCTAAAGGCTCCACCTCTGTCCACTTTTCAGCCACCACGTACTCGGTACGATTGGGGAAAGCCATACCTTCCCGGTGTCGCGAAGGTCTCGAGCTCTGGGGAATTTGGACGGTCTGCAGAAATCAAAGCTCGCATTGCAATCGTCACGGGAGAAACCTTTCTATCACCAGGAATCATGTCCGATCTTCCAGGCTTTGAAGGATTGTTTCGGGTTGACGGCAAAGTTGCACTGGTCACAGGTGGTAAGTTCCCTTTTTTGAAGCCCGTGTGATAGACTCTCCTTGACACTTGCTCACAGGATCCAGAGGCTTGGGTCTGCATGCGGCGACCGCCTTACTGCTTGCTGGAGCCAGTAAGGTTGTCATTACATCTCGGAAAGCAGGCGGCGCCCACGGACTCGATCAAGCGGTTGAACGCTTGAACAGACTGCCGAATATTAAAGGCCGAGCGGTATCTATACCTGCAGACATATCGAAGACGGAAGAAATCCAACGGCTTGTTGATGAGTTCAGCAAAAGCGAGAGCCAGCTTGATATTCTGATTGCCAATGCCGGTACGGCATGGGGAGGTCCCTTTGACTCGACACCCGATAGCAGCACCGCCAAAGTCCTAGATTTGAATGTCCGAAGTGTCTTCAACCTGATCAGACTGTGAGTGAGCCCAAAAGGGGTATTCTCCCCACAAGACTTCCAAGTTTATGGCAAAGTGTCTGACCGGTTCAGCTTTGCACCGCTGTTAGAGGCAGCTGGCACCCGCACCGATCCAGCACGGGTGATTATTGTCAGCTCGACAGCCGGCAGGCATGTCCCACACGTAGGGGACCACGGCACGATTGTCTATTCGGCTTCCAAAGCGGCTGCAGACCACTTAGCTAGAAATCTTGCCGTCGAGCTGGGCCCCAGGAACATCACCACCAACTCGGTCGCCCCTGGGTTTTTCCCATCGAAACTCGCGAATGGCTTGATCGAAGCACTTGGTGGACTTAAGCAATTAGAAGAGGAGAACCCTCGCAAGAGACTTGGGATACCTGTTGATATTGCTGGAGTCATGGTTTACCTGTGCTCACCTGCGGCCGCTTGGGTGTGAGTATTCCGTATACAGTCTCGTCTTTGCTACCAAGTAGAAGCTTACCACTGAGTGTGCACAGGAACGGTGTCACCATCCCAATAGACGGTGGCGGGCATTTAACTGCCGGACGCATGTCAAAGATGTGACTAGGAAAGCGCGAAGCGTGACATGGGCTTCATGCAATGGGACCGGAGGGCCCAAGAGCCTGTCAGACACCCCGTATCTCTGTAGAACCGTACTGAATCGATACCAGAGTGGAGAGTAGCCCCCTAAGCCGTCCCTCCCTAGGCTCCACCAACCCTACCTAGAGCAATCTCCAGACATCGTCCCTCGGCTCCACACCCCTGGCCCCCGAGGTTCTCCTTCCCCGCCTTTATACCTATTTTAGCTGGTAATCCCTTAGGACTATTAGGCAGCACCGTCCAGGTCTCGCAGCTCCCCACCGATATTTTGCCCCTCTCAATTAACGTCCTCCGTAATCTAGCTTCTATAATACATCCAGAAGCAAGAGCCAGACAACGAGAAATCCATATATCTGTGATCCTCTGAATGGACAACTTGAACCAGGACCTCAACCCGCGTGGGGGTAAACCGCGTCAACGTGTCTCCGTCGCTTGTGTCTACTGCCGCAGTAAACGAGTCAAGGTAAGAACAGCGTCGCTCTTGGGGTCGCGCCACACTTACCCAACCCTTTTGCTACAGTGTGTCAGCCTCGGGGCCCGGTCGGAGTGTGAGCAATGCTTTCGCAATGGCATTACATGCGTCTACCATCAGGAAGGAGCACCAACCAGTTCAGACTCTGTCGCTCCCAAGCGGGTTGGTGACAAATGTGCCCATACGGAGAGATCGGAGCCGAAAACATACGATGATTTAACAGAAAGTCTCGAATCTGCGCCCGATCAGCCTAAGGAGCGGCAGCGGCAGCAGGACCATACCACTCAATCGCAAGCGTACAGTTACCGAAGGCCATCTCGTCTGTCTTCCGACTCTGCAAGGCCAACCATGGGCAATAACCCACACAGATCAGACGCCTTGATGTCTCGACTGACCTCGAAATCATTTCTCGACTATGAATCCTTCGATTCGGTCACTTCGAGTCGAGAAGGTGACCTGTTTGTTGACCCTGCAGGGCACCCTACACCGCTGATGCAACGTATGGGGTCCGGGAGGTCTCCCGCAGATTCCTCTAGCTCGGAAAGCAGCGAAGAGCTGGTCGGCAAGATCTTGTCGACGTCAGGTCACCTAGGCTTCGACAACATTGCAGGCTCAGTGCGCTACTTTGGGCCGACGACGAATTTGCACGTTTACTGGAATCCAAACGGGACAGTGCCTATGCATCAGGCCTCGGAGTCGAGAAAGAAACCCGTCAGAGCCATCAGTGAAATGTCCGTGGACATGTACGACCACCTCATGGACTGCTTCTGGCGCTACCATAATTCCATCCTCCGAGTGGTCGATCGGGAGGAGTTCTACAGGGACAAGGAGAACGACGGCTCGACTTTCTTTTCAGGTTTTCTCCAGATCTGTATCCTCGCTATCGGATTTCGTTTCTCCGATAAGTCAAGGCCGGACATTCGCAAACTCATGCTCGCACATGCGCCCAGGGAGTCCACTCTACACAAAGAGGCGAAGCGGATGTTCGAATATGAGTTGGAGAGTTTAGGAGGGCTCCCTTCTATCCAGGCATTGCTCCTGCTCGGAGATCTGGAATGCGGATGTGGGCGGGATAACACTGGCTGGATGTTCGCAGGTCTGTACTTGCCGCTCAAATGCCCCTTGACCCAGCACGCGAGGACTGACAACCTTGACAGGAATGGCATGTCGTCTTTGCTTCGATATGGGCCTCAACCGTGATTGCTCGGCTCTGGGATTGTCCCAAGATGAGGTCAAGGTCCGTCAGACCGTGCTTTGGGCGTGTATAGTCTATGACAAGTAAGGACATCTATCGAGTAACTCAAGTCTGCATTGCGCTAATCTGATCTCCCTTGATTAGGTATTGGGCTTTGTACCTTGGACGGTCCACGTCGATCAAGTCATCTGACATCGATGTCGATCAACTGACCCATCAGTTTGACCAAATGAATACAGGTCGAGGAGGCGATGATACCAAGGCTGTGGAGAGCCTCACCTACGATGCCCTGCTGAGCTTGATGGAGATTGCGGGCAAGATCACGGGTGACAACGATATGCTCCACACGCCGTCTTACCAACAATCGTGTTTGAAAGTCGCCGCTCTCAATCGCGAGCTTCAAGATTGGCATTCGAAGCTTCCCAGTCGACTGCATTGGACCCCAAACAACATCGCCACTGCCAAATCCCCATTCTTCCTCCTACAGTAAGTGCCATGCAAAGTGCCCCGGTCCAAAGAATCTGCCGTTCTCTAACATGCAATTAGCCAACAATACCACGCCAGCCTGGTGTTGTTGCATCGTCCATTTGCTCATTTGAAGAGGGAAACCCAGCGCCATGATCACGAGGACAGCATGGCGACGGTATCAAGACGGGCCGCCGATATATCGTTGGGAATCTATCTCGAGAACGCAAGTCGCGTGGCAGAGGTGCTCAAGGAACATTGCAGACGGTTCGACGCCTCACGGCTCTGCCTGAACACGCTTCATCACGTGGGTACAGCAGCAATCGCATTTGTGTTTGGCACCACGCTCGTGGAGAACCCCAGCGGCCGTGCCGAGCTGACGCACCTTGAGTCTCTCACTCGGGTATTGGCCGATATGTCTGCGACCTACCAGCCTGCGGAACGCATGCTTCGTGTTCTCGACAATGTCTTGTCGGCCTTTGAACACGGCACCATGGCCGCACATCGACGTGATAACCAGGCAGAGCTCAGATCTACAATCCCTGCACGAAGGCCCAGCTCAGCCGTAACTGACCACGAGAGAATGCCAGCTAAAAAACGTCAAGCCGATAGCTTCTCAACGAATTCAATGAGAGGCAGTTCGTCTACGAGGGAATTTTGGCTCGAACGTCCGACTAGTCCGTTTGACGTTATTCCGTCCACTGATGGGATTGACATGGGTCCGGCAGTCTCGTCTACAAACTTCCAACAGACGAACCTCGGCTCCTTCAACCCGATGTCGTTCCTGGACGGCGCCAACGACCTTGGTACAGACTTCAATGACATGAATCAGATCGGCGACATCCTGAGGGATATGCCAGATCAGCGCAGGGACTTCTCCTCGGTCAACAATTCTTGGTTGTATAACAGAGATTGGACATGAATTGACTAGGAGAAATGGGGTCTTCCTTGCAAACAAGTAGCGCGGAGTCAACGTTGGAGTGATGATTTCTGGCCTGGTGTGGTTATCTGTCAGCGTCTGGTCGATAGGTGACCGCTCCAAAGCTCTTTGTTGAGCAGTCTATCTAAACCCCTTCAACTTCATAAGAGTGTCAGATAGAGAGGAACAAAGACCCAGTGACGTCTTGTATGCTCACGTCGGTGAGATCATGCCGGCAGTCGGGTGCGAGCTCGCCCCTGTAGATTGAAGGTCGTGGCTATTTCGTCAAGCCAGCAGCCACTGTGTCTCTTTGACACAATCTTTCAGAAACCCATCATTGACCTCCTTCAACGAAGGCACAGGCCAGGTCCAAAAGTAATGAGGAAAGCCCTGGTATTCCTTGGAATGGACAGGGACACTGTAAATATTAACCTACGATGTCTCGATCGCAAAAGGAAAACCCATGAATCACTGACCCGGACTCTTCCAACGCCTCGACGAATAGTCGGCCATCGTCGCGTAAAGTATCTTTGCCGCATATGGCAACATAGGTTCGGGGCAACCGATCAAGCTTGTCGTGCAACAGCACGGAGAAGTACTTGTCGTGAGGGTCTGGGCCGTAAGCATCTGCCGTCTCCTATATCAGTACCTGTGTCGGGGAGCTTCTCCCTATGCGAAGTGATTCGCCCACCTATAAACCCTCTCATTCCCGTTGGCGTGTTGGGACCAGTATCATGGTTTTCCTCATACGAGGTATACTTTGACAGTAGATGAGAGGGAACGGCCTTGGGATCAATCGTCACCGGAACCAGCGCCAGAAGTGCGGTCGGCTGGACGTTGCTGCCCTTGTCGATGAGCCTCAGTGCCGTTCCGATGGCCAGGTTTCCTCCCGCCGAACCACCGGCAAGGAGCACCTTGTCGGTCGAAGCACCCAACGAAGTCGCGTTTTGCACCGCCCATCGTACCCAGCAACGCAGTCGTCCAGAGCCACCGGGGATTTGTGCTGGGGAGCCAGTCGATAGTCTACAGACACCACGACCAGAGAACAGCGTTTGCACATTTCGGCACAATAACCGTCCTCGATTTCCAAGTCACCCAGAATCCAACCTCCCCCGTGGATGTAAACACAGAGAGGGTAAGTTGAAGAGCTCTCGAAGCCGGGTGGATGGTATATGCGGACGCTGAATTCGTTGTCGTGGACTGTTCGATCCTCCCGTCGCACGGATGGATCTGGTGCAGGGTAGGTCACTTTGCTGACACTGTCGGCGCCGATTTCTGCCCATTGCCGGAAGATGTTGTCCGCGTCCCCTTCTAATTTTGGCCGGTATCCTAGTAGCTTTTCGAGCTGGGTCTTGAATCAGAATCACAAGCATCTAATCCATTCGACCTCGAGTCATTCCACTCACAGCTTGCCATTCTGGTGCGTACTCCATTTCTTACTTGCCTGTATGGAAGTAGTGGGCCAGGGATCGATCGGGGATATGTCTCAAGCAGAGAGGGAATTACTTGCCAGGCTGTCAGAAGAGATATGATCTGGGTCGAGAGGGACTGTTGTGATCGTGTCCCATCCGGAAGAATGAGTGTCTTCAGCGGGTCGAATGAACTTCTGCCGCGGCACTCTACATCCAGCTTGAGACCGGGTTCTGCGACCCTATCAATGAACCAAGCCGTCTGGCAGAGGACCGTATGGTTTGGCGGAAATAGACAGCCGTGCCGCGTACGGGGCAATAGCCGAACCCCTTTTTGTGACGCTAAATATCCCTTTGGGGCAGTCCATTTAGTTCCATCATTTGGAATACTATGCTCACATTATACGATCGTCTCTCCCCTGCACGCAGTATGGGGAAGCACGCTTTGATTTTTGGGGCGTCTGGTATCACGGGATGGTCCATAGTCAACGCGCTGCTCTCCGAATCTCCTGAAGCCCAACAATTTACCCGAGTTACAGCATTAACTGTCCGACCCATCAACGCTCAGACTGCATTCTGGGGTGAAAGTCCCAAGCTGAGAATAGCCAGTGGAGTCGACTTGACGCGTTGTTCTGCTCATGGCCTTCAGAAGGAGCTTCGCAAAAAGGTGGCAGACATTGCAAGCGTCACCCATGTGTTTTTCAACAGTAAGTCGACTCTTAATTGTACAAAGAGTCATAGCAGGCTGAGTTCGACACCTTCTGGTAGGTTACAAATGGGTGAAGGACCCAAAAGAAGAGTCGGTGCTGAATTCATCAATGCTGGAGAAAGCCACTGTGGCGGTCGAGGCACTTAGTCTGGTGCTCGAGTATCTGGTGCTTCCCACGGGGACAAAGGTAAGGGCTTTCTCGCGGAGCTTCTTGTTTGTATAGGCGGCTCAATCCGAAAAACCCAGGCATACGGGATCCATCTCTTGGACAAGTTTCCATTTGGCGACCACCTACCGCTCTCGGAGAATCTGCCGCGCATACCAGAACCCTATGCCTCGGAAATGTTCTACTATTGGGAGACCGACGCCTTGGAACGCTTGTCGAAAGGAAAGAAATGGACCTGGTGTGAAGTGCGTCCAGATCTGGTTGTGGGCTTCGTGCCAAACAACAATGCCCACTGCTTGGCTCAGAGCCTCGGAATCTATCTGTCCCTCTTCCGCCATGTGAATGGCAAAGGGAGCAAGGTGCCATGGCCAGGTACGAGGAAGTCTTATACCGTGCTGTCCAGCCAGACAAACCAAGATGTTTTGGCGAGTTTTAGCATATGGGCATCCCTGAATCCGCAGGTCACAGGTCAAGGGCAAGCCTTCAATGTCATCGACAGCAACAATGCATCCTCTTGGGCGGAGCGATGGTCTCTAATCTGCTCGTTGTTTGACTTGGAGGGCTCGGGCTTCTCTGAGACAGCCATGACAGCACCGGAGTTCATCGACACACACCGAACGGAGTGGGACGCACTCGCCGAAAGCCATGGATTAAAAAGTGGTCTTCTGGACAACGACATTGCCAATCCTTTCTTCTTCGAGAACATTTTGAGCCTCTTTGACTACGATCACCAAATCTCCGCCGACAAGATGTATAGAGTAGGGTTCAAAGAATCTATGGACGAGAGGAAATCGTGGACTCTGGCGTTCGAGAGGTTTCGAAACGCCAAGGCCATTCCATGATCGGGTTGCAGGATCTATAGGAGCCAGAAGGAGAGAGAAGCGTTAGAAAATATATGACGTGTGACTCTCGAGGATAGCGCTCCTCTACAAAGAATCTGTGAATTTACCTTTATTCTTGCATACACAGGCACCTTCAAGATGAGTGCTATAATCGATACGTTTTCGTAATTCGGCAACTTGTGCGAAGCATAACGGCTTCAATTGGGTCGAGGCCGGGCGTCCCGTGTCTCAAGGTCGACACGCTACCGAAGGTTGTCGAAGGAGGTTCAACAAAGTGAGAATGCAGGACGAGCATTGCCAAGGTCTGATGAGGGCTGGGTTGCCTTGGAAGGTTGAACTCTCTCCACTCCCTGGTACGTTACCCGCGATCGAATTCCTTGGGGACAAGGAAACAGTTCGGCAACAGCTTTGCTGGCCAAGCGTTCGAGACTCTTACGCGGGAATCTTCAGGCGCCGTCAACGCTAGCTTCCAGCCCCGGGTGTATGCCCCAGTGGGCAACCGATACTAGCAGGAATGGCAACGATCTCGATATTTTGCCATAAGGAAAAGCACTCGAGTCACAGAAGGAAGCTTGTTGAAGGTTATGCTAAGTCTCCAACCGTGATGGCGTTTGCTAATGTGCCGAATGGCGCACTTCATCACTCAGAACCGCTTGACCCTTTTCACAAGCCAATCGACCATGCTCGGCCGATCAAAGTCATCTGTATTGGGGCAGGCATGTCGGGGATTCTGACGGCAGTTAGATTTCCACAGCGCATACGGAATCTCGAGCTCACCATCTACGAGAAGAATGCAGGAATTGGTGGGACGTGGTATGAAAACCGGTAAGTCTTTCGTTGACGACAACTTTGGTGGTCGTGATTCGGAACAATCACCCCTGGAAGTACTTTTCCAGTTTGAAGGAGGAAGCCCCTGACTCGGATTCCAGATATCCAGGTATCGCTTGCGATGTGCCTTGCCACAGCTACCAATATACCTTTGCGAGCAACTCACAGTGGAGTCACTTTTATGCACCTGGAGCCGAGATCTTACAATATTTGAGAAACGTAGCCAAAAGATACGATGTCATGCGCTATGTCAAACTCAGTCATAAGATCAAAGGCGCTCGATGGGATGAAGCGAGAGGGAAGTGGCTGGTTGAGGTCGTCAACCTAGAAACGTCAGAGGTCAAGCACTGTCCGGCCGGCATACACAATAAAGACACTCGGACTGACGATTTCTCAGACCATTTACGACGAGGCTGACTTTTTGGTCAGCGCTGTGGGAATGCTCAATCGTTGGTCATTGCCTGATATCCCCAATCTTCAAGATTTCAAGGGACAAGTATTGCATTCGGCGAACTGGAAAGACTGGGTGAAAGGATTCGACGCCACCGGCAACAGAATCGCCCTGATCGGGGGTGGTTCGACCGGCATCCAGATCCTCCCACAGATCCAGCCTACTGCAAACCATGTTGCTCATTTCATGAAGGGCAACCAGTGGATCTCGCCAGTCGGTGTTGGGGGAGCAGCAGCCGCAAAAAGAGGAGTAGCTGGGAACTGTCAGTCGAATCCAAGAGCAAATGGTTAACAGAAAGTGCTGACTGACACTCACAAGTCAAGTACCCAGAAGATGAGCTCCGTACGTATCGAGAAGATCCAGAGCTGTATCGCAAGCACCGCCATGAAGTTGAAGGCAACATGAACGAAGCCCAACTTGTGACTTTCATGGGGACCAAGGAACAAACAGAATTTTGGCGTCTGTCGGATGAATCAATGAAGCAGAAATTGGCCAAAAAACCCGAAATCTATCGCAGCTTGACACCGAAGTGGCCTCCTGGCTGCCGCAGGCTTACGCCAGGGCCAGGATATCTCGAATCTTTGGTCCAGGACAATGTGACGTTTATTGGCTGTGGTATAGAAACGGTCCTTCCGGCAGCGATCAAAGCCAACGACGGGCAGGTCTATGATGTGGACGTCATCATATGTGCAACGGGCTTTGATACGTATGGTGTCTCCTCCCTCGAATCCCCCTGCTTCCCTAACACGTGAATTCAGCTCTCTGAAACAGACAATCCCGCTCGTTGGCCTGGGCGGCAAGTCACTCGGCGAAGTTTGGGACCCGATCCCAGAGGCTTACCTGTCCATGTGCCCTCCCAAGATGCCGAACTGTTACTTTTACCAGGGCCCCAACGGAGGACCAGGTGCGGGATCAGCAGTACCGTTCTTGGAGCATCAAGCGGAGTACATGATTAAATGTGTGCAGAAAGTGCAGCTGCAATACATCAAGTCTATGGTGGTTTCGTACGTTTGGCTCTCTCGACTCACGCCGACTGCTTTTCGTATCGCTGACAGTTCACAGTGAGGCGGCAAACAAGGCCTTCAGCAAACACATTGACCGATACTTTGAGGATACGGTATTTTCACAGACTGTAAGTAACCAAATCTGTCATCAAGAACAGCTATCAATGATCTGGACAACCCTCTGACGAGACCGACCTGTAGTGTCGCTCTTGGTTCAAGCGAGGCCAGGAACAGGGACGTATCACCGCCCTTTGGCCCGGCTCAGCAATCCATGCTCAAGTAGCCTTCAAGAGCGTACGCTTTGAAGACTTCGAATACGAGTACCTTGACGAGGAACATCCCTTGTCATGGTTGGGGAATGGCCTTACCGTTGCGCAGAAAGAGGGAGGGGATACTACGTCGTACCTGGACACCGTCGACATCCCACCCGCGATTGTCGAGGGCGTCGACCTGTGGGCTCCTAACGACCCTTATGGATACGAAGAGCAGTCCCGCAATGGAGTTGTGGAGTCCACGAAGGCCCCAGGAAAATTAGAGATGAAGATGGCTGAAAATATTTCACCTATCCCGATATAGATGGGTCCTTCAGTAGCACGAGCGACTTTCGTTTCGATCAAAGTAGCGGGGGCAACTTCAGCGGTTTCCACCGAAAGATTTATAAAGCATTATACACCTGTTCAGGCTACAAAGCTTTCTCTTCTCATTCCAAGGAAGTGACCCTGTACCTAGACTCTCAAAGGCGACGTATCTCGCGAAATCGAAATCACCAGGAAGCATGCAGTGTGAGCTTCCCTTACTACTTTCCGAATGCTCAGTAGCAGTTTAAGATGTTCTTTCAAGCTGGATGTTTGGCAACACCACATCGTATCCACAGGGGATGTTGCAGACGAAAGTGTCCATCTTACATTGCTTCAAATCCGTCCATATGTACAAGTTCAGGCGAGAGGCTTGCTCTGCCGGGCGCATTTGAGTTGCGACAAGACGAATGTTAGATCTTGGGTTTACTCGAGCGACGTCTAGAACTACTCGGGTGACTGAGAGCGTATTTGGCAAACAGCACGTCGGTTCGGTCTGCTTGTGCTTGGTGCACCTCGAGCAGGCTGCTGCCTCTCTTGTTTTCGGACCGCCCCAGTTGTTGCAAATGTACTTCGTCCGGCCCGTCGGCTATCCGTACGATTCTGGCATTCGCCCACATGGCGGCCAATGGAGTGTCTTGAGAAACACCTTCGGCGCCAAAGGCTTGAATAGCTCTGTCAATGACCCTGCTGGTCACTTGAGGAACTAGAACCTTAGCCGCTGCGATTTCTTTCAAGGCGGTCTTGGTGTTGCCCTCGTCGATTTTGGAGGCGGCGTTCAAAACGGTCAGACGAGCAGCATCGATCTCGAGGCGCGAATACGCAATACGCTGGAGAATGGCGCCGTGTTCGCTCAAAAGCTTGCCGAAGGGTCGCTTTCTGGGGTCGTTGGCTCGACTGAGCATCCATTCCAGTGCTCTTTCGGCCTTCGGGGTCTCATCAGTTTGGGGGAAAACCTCGTGTGCTAGTGCGATTTGCTTACGGATCCAATGCAGCGCATTGCGTGATGTATCCGGCCTGGGCCCATTCGGCCTTGCATGATCTCAAAACCTCGTCCTACTCCTAAAAGCAGGTTCTCGGGACGAACACGCACGTTCTGAAACGTCAAGTGGCCGTGTCCGAATGGAGCATCATCGTATCCGTATACCGACAGCATTCTTTCCACGGTGATGCCTTCGGAATTCGCAGGCACAATGACCATCGAATGACGCTTGTATTTGTCTTGATTGCCTGGATCGCTTTTCGCAATCACGATGTAGACTTTACAACGTGGGTCTCCAGCACTACTAATCCACCATTTCTTCTCAAGTGTCAGCCGACCGAACAGTCTCAGTCTGGGAAGAGTATGGAGTGCAACTTACTGAACCATTCAGAAGATAATCTTCTCCATCTTTTGTCATGGAGAGCGCTATGTTGGTTGCATCGCTGGAGGCAGTGTCTGGTTCCGTCATCACGTACGCAGATCGGATTTCTCCTCGCAGCAAAGGATCGAGCCACTGTCTCTTTTGAGCGACAGTTCCATACTTCGCAAGAATCTCCATATTTCCAGTATCCGGCGCGGAGCAATTGGTCGCCTGTAGTCAAGGACGTCCAGATCAGTATCTCGATCACCGATCTCTCCGGAAGTATGTCAGGTGGTACCTCAGGACCAAGCTTGGATCTCCCCAGAAGCTCCGCCATCAAGCCGTATTCTAGATTGGTGTAGCCGGCGCCCTCGGCGTGATGATTTGAATGAAACATGTTCCATAGCCCCAAATTTCTTGCTTGGGTTTTCAAGTCTTCAAGAACTGGTGGAGGCTGAAACCTGCTTTGGCCGGCGTCCAGTTGCGCCTCGAATATAGGCTCGGATGGTATGCCTGAATGAACAATCAGCTTATTGATGGACTCTCTCCAATTGACGCGCAGATTACATTCTTCCTCGACGAATCTTTCAATCTATGACAAGGGTTAGCGCGACAGATATGGCCTGGGCAAGCCGTATTACCTGGTCCAACAGCTGCTTTGCTCGATTGCTAATCTTGCCTTGGGCAAGAGTTGGGATTCTCGCAGACGCGGCCATAGCTATTATGCACCGCAGTCGTTGATTGGAAGTGTCGCATCTCGGACAGAGGGAGGCTTGGATGGTCTTCACATAGCCAGCCGCCACCGCCCTCTCGACCAGAACAGGAAAGCCGGTGGGTCCAGTCGGAACGTGGATGTCAATATCCAGATGTTGAAACTCCTCCCGATTGGCTGCACCTACACGCGTCTCACTAAAGTGCGTCTTCCCCTGTGGTCCTATCTCCACTTTCTTGGTGATGCACTCGCGGGGGGATATCCCGGCCTTTATTCGCCCACGGCACTCTTACCAGCCTCGGCTGTCGTCCTGCACTGGAAAGAGCTGTAAAGCTTGTTGGATACCATGCAGAGTCCTGAGATGCTTTGGGAGGGAAAAAAGGACCAAGCTCTGAGCACTTGGGCAAAGAGCTGGATCTATACAGCATCAATCGAGTTTGTTGCCACAGACAAATAGAAGCAGTCCGACTCGTTGGTTTCTAAGACGAAGACGGGACATTCAATCTCCCTGAAGATGATATTCAAATCTCGCTTTCCGGACCTCGAAATTCCACAGACAGATGTCCTATCGTATCTCTTCCCACTGGGGGTAAAACTTGAAGATGAACCGATATGGATGGACGCAGAGGACCCCAAGAAGGCAATCACGCCTGCCTCTCTTTACTCCTGGATCAGACGCCTAGGATCCGGACTGGAGCGTAGAGGCTTTCTGCCGGGGGATGTTGTCCTCGTGTGCAGCCCCAATCACCTCTTCGTCCCGGTGGCATATTTGGGGATCATCGGATATGGCGCTATTTTCAGTGGCATTAACCCGACTTACACTGTGCAAGGTATGTTGGCGGCTGAGTTTGACTTCAGAAAACTGATTGTGCCCTAGAAATGGAGTTTCAATTGCGGCACACCACACCCAAGCTGATCCTCGCGCATCCCAGTGTCATCCAGAAAGTCCTCGACGCGCGTCGTAGGGCAGAGCTTCCCGACACTCGGGTATTCCTGATTGACCAGGATCCTTGTCAACCGGTGCTACGTTGCAACGACTGGAGTGATTTGTGTCTTTCAGAGGATGAATGTGCCAGCTGGCGCTGGAAGAGACTGGACGCGCAGGATGCCAAAACTCGGGTTGCAAGCATCAACTACTCTTCCGGGTATGAGACTCTATCTTCTCCGTGAGTGATACTGACAGTCTGTCAGCACGACAGGATTGCCCAAAGGTGTAGCAGTCTCTCACGCTGCTATCATCGCCAATGTCATGCAGATAATCTTCATGAGGGAACAAAAACAGCCATATCAACCCCAAACTCGTCCGCAAGAGCACTGGGTGGGATTTTTGCCACTTTACCACGCTTACGGACAGATCTACAGCATTGTCATGGCTTTGAAGCTGAGAGCGCGGGTATATATAATGAAAGGCTTTCAGTACGAGCAGTTCCTCGGGGTCATTCAGACATACAAAATCACCCACCTACAGATTGCACCACCCATCATGATCATGCTGTCCAAGCGTCCTGAGACTACCAGGTATGACTTGAGCAGTGTCAAAGCTGCCCTGTGTGGTGCTGCACCATTGTCCAAGGAGCTACAAAACGATGTGGAGAAGAGGTTCAAATTTCAAATCAACCAGGGCTGGGGCATGACAGAAGTCACTTGTGGAGGGTTGAACATGCCTGGCGGGATCATGGACTCGACTGGCAGCGTAGGAATGCTCCATCCAAATTGCGAGTGCAAGCTTGTGGATGAAGCTGGCGGCGAAGTCGGGCCTGGCGAGGCGGGCGAGCTGTACTACAAGGGTCCGAACGTGTGCCTGGGCTATTGGGAGAACGAGGTTGCGACTGAAGAAACGCTCGACCAACAAGGCTGGCTGAAGACCGGTGACGTCGCCGTCATAGATGATAAAGGCTGGTTTTGGATCATTGACAGGAAGAAGGCAAGTACAATGTGCTGTCACGGATGTATTCAAGACTAATTAATCGTTCACAGGAGATGATCAAGGTGAACGGCCTCCAGGTGGCTCCAGCGGACCTCGAGGCAGTGTTACTCGAGCACCCTGACGTTGTAGACGCCGCAGTGGTGGGTATGACCCTGGATGACGAGGAGTTCCCCAGAGCTTACATCGTCTTGAAAGATGGGGTCAAGCATCAAACGGAGCAGTCAATTCAGGCATGGGCGGCGAAGAGAGTTGCTAAGCACAAACAGTTGCGAGGTGGTGTGGCTTTTATAGACGAGGTCCCCAAACTTGCCAGTGGGAAAATCCAAAGAAAAGTAATGAGAGAGTGGGCGAGGAGGGATGCTGCTGCGACGAAGCGGAGCGGGAAGTCGCATCTATAGACTTCATAGTGTGCGTTCCTGGGAGAGGAGCTGCGATCACTTCCGTATGAGAAAGAAGATCTTGCTGAAGACTTGAGAGGGCCGCAAAGTCTGCGTCAAAGAATGGCCAAACTATTAGGTGGACTTGCCACTGAGCCAACAACATTCAACGGCTGGCTAGTAAAGAAAAAACTCCAACGTTGAGCCTTTTTGCAAGCCTCGGCCAGCTGAGGAAGGTGAAATAGTTCGCCAATGGGCATTCCAAAGCCTGCTAGAAGGGCTTCGTGCATTCTCATCTTGGTGGGAGCTGAGGAGTAAATGTCAGTCATTATACACCCTGAGGAAAGGGGGAGGTTTGTCCTTACGAAATGCTTCAAACCCAGGTGCATCGCCGGCCACCGCAGCGAACCTGGAATTCCACAACCATTCCAGAACTTCCAACGTATTTTCCACACCAGGATAGTTTGCGTTCCATGGATCGTTGCGAGCATGAAGTGCTGCCAATTCCGACTCGTTCATTCTACCCAGCGTCTCGGTATATCCTAGAAGGCTGTCGCATCAGTAAGGGGATGGGATGACTGTGGGCAGAGAGAGCCTGGCCTACCCGTGCGAACAATCAAAATATCTCCACTTCGAAAGTCCAAGTGGCACTCTCGGGCGATCTCCTTGAGCTGTTGCAGCGATACAGCATAATGACCAGTGCAATCATATTCAATGCCATGAGCGCTTGCATACGCAACAAAGTCGATGAGAACACCCCTTCCGACGATCCCCCTTCTGCACCATTCTGTTGTTCAATATGTCAGCGCAAGGAGGTGGGCGACTTACGCAGGGGTAGCAGGAGGGCGTGGTGAGCAGCGAGAAATGTGAAATGGGCCTTACCATGGACACCATTGCGAGTAGAGTCACCATTCTCGATCTCTTGCTGGTTGAATCCATTATAGTGTCTGCCATCTGGGAAGCCCCAATGACGAAAACCGTCCCATTGCGTCCCAGACTGTGTGTTCATCTCAAGCCTATCGTCCTGTTTCACATATTCCGCTCATTAGAAGCTATTCTGGCGCAAGAAGAAGAAAAGACCAAAGCAAACCGAACCCGTTTCTCAACCTCGAGCGCTTTGACTCACATTGACGTTCGGTCCTATCTGGAAGATTTCATGCTTCAATCGTTCGCGAAATCCCGGTGGAACACTCGAAAGATGCAGAGGCCAGTCAAGACCAATTCTTTCTCCTATCTGGATCTCGCTTGCGGCTTGTCTCACGGCCGCCGGTGTGAGGAAGTTGAGAGTGCCGAGTTGGTCTTCGGGCCCCCAGATCCATGCTGAGTGAGGAGGATGGTTTTGATCGAGTGGTAAGTCGGCGAACCGAGGGATCTTCAACTCTTGTTCCTTCGCCATGATTTCAGACTCTAACGCGGTCAGTACGGAGTTTCCTGGGAGAATATGGTGGTCGCGACTTCATGGCATTCTTCCACTGTCTCAGCTCGCCTTCAGCACTGCTTTGCCCTTCTCACACTTGACAGGTGAACTAGTCCTTTCACGCACTCTTAGAGATGTGGGGCCTAAGCTTAAGCGCGGGGGGCATGGCCTCTTCCAATACGGGTATGAGATACGGATTACCGCGGGCTGCAATGAGCCTTGATTTGTCTCGTCGGAGCTTGAAGCCCCAGGCCAGCGCAAGGCACGGAAGGAGCGCAGTAGCCGGAGTCTCTGGGACCTGAACACCGAGGACCCAAATCCCCGTTGTTCAACGATGAAACCGCTTTCTGGAACCACATGAACCCAGGTCGATCGGAGGCTTCGCTCTTCATCGCTTGACAGAGTTGCCAGAGAGAAGCATCGGCGGTACAGACTCCCACATTGGACGACTTGCATTAACCACTTTTCGTGGCTGGAACCTGTTTCTACTCCAGAATACCGTGTGATCGTGTGGCAACAACGATGGATCGGAGTTTGCGCCATTCGTGGCGATAGTCCGCTACATTGCCGCCTGAAGGCTTCCGAGACATGACCAGACCGGTACGTGACTCGGGTAGCCTTTTGCACATTGGCAGGGGAAAGTCGACGAGGCTCAAGGCTCAGTGTGGGCTTCGTGCTCGGCCGCCGCGTATATTGAATATATGGTCCCGCGCCGGGGTCTTCGGCCGTCTATCGATTCTCCCCAGTCACTCCACCCAATGAGGCTGATCCAGAGACCAAGGCACCGACCAAGCCGCGTTATACCGCTTGACACACCCCTAAAAAGGGACTGTTCTTAGCAAATTTGTTAGGAAAGGGAACTTGGCTGCTGTTTACGCAAATCCACCCACCGTGCTCTCACAGCTAACTGCAATGGGTTCCTACACAGAATCGAGTATTCCTCCAGTCCCTGGCCTGTTTTCTCCGGAAGAGACTGGTGAAAATGGATACAAGATATGGGATCAGTATCACTCGCAACGACGAAAAATCCGCGTTGCAAGCGTTGGAGCGGGCGCTACGGGTATGTTGCAGCTGCCTACCCTTCGACTCTCAAGGATTCCAACTCACTCGGGAAACCACCAGGCCTTTGTCTTGCTTACAAGTTCGACCGGCAGTTGGTACCGGGATCTTGGGACCTAACTCTTTATGAGAAGAATCCCAAGATTGGAGGAACTTGGTTCGAGAATACGTAAGAAGGTGGCCATCCGGACTTTTCTCCTGCCCTTCCTGACAATTCCAGGTATCCCGGTGAGACCATTCGGATTGCATTTCGAGGTACATGGAATAACAGATCAATGGGGGAAACTAGGAATCGCATGTGACGTGAGTTGTCTGATTTCAATGATCCAGCGCGCCCCGGGCAAGGCTGACGTTCTCAACCTGATCTAGATTCCGTCTCACATTTACACATATGTAAAGGCCCGGCTCACAGTCCTCGACTCGTGCGCTGCTGACCCCCCACCATCTTAGACGTTCGAGCCGAACCCAAATTGGTCGTATTTCTTCGCCTATGGGTCAGAGATCCAGGACTATTTCGAAGGTAATAGCTCTCCGATCATTCCCCTACGGGGTCCACGATTCTCTAAAGCCAAGATACTAAACAAACCCTCCCAGGATTTGCGCGCAAGTACGACGTGGAAAATTATGTGAAGCTGAACACAAAAGTGGAGAAATGCGTCTGGGACAACGAGCGTGGCATCTGGAGAATCACTCTCCGAAACATGTTGTCGGGTTTGGAAATCGATGACTGGGCACATGTCTTGATCAACGGCACGGGGATTCTGAACACCTGGACCTGTGAGAGACTCACCTCCGATCTCCACCCTGCTATAGATACTTACTTCGCCGGGACAGGGCCCGACATTGACGGTTTGAAGGATTTTCGGGGCCCTCTTATACATTCCGCCGACTGGAACCATAAAGTCGATTACGCTGGAAAGTCCATTGGTCTCATCGGCAAAGGTTCATCGGCAGTCCAGATTATACCACAGGTCCAGAAAAGTGCGGACATGATACTCCATTCCTCTTCCAGGAGCACTGTTGTTAACGTTCACGACGCTATTAGTTGCGAAGAAATTGGAAGTCTATATGCGTCCAGAAGGGACATGGATCTCCCCTCCTTTCGGATTTGGCACTCTCGGAAATGAGCTGCGAGGAGAAGACAAGAACCCTGCCACTAGGCAGTATCAATTCTCCGAAGAGGAGAAGAAAAGATATGCCGAAGACCCAGGGTACCATCTGGCATTTCGCCAAAATATCGAGGCAGAGATCAATACGAGTTGGTACCCGTCTCGTGTCGTTGTTGGGAAGGACGACTGACAGGGCCTAGTGTTTGCAAAGATCTATAAGAAGGACTCGCCGGATAATGAGATGATACGGGGAATGATGACGCAGGAAATGGAGCGCCGTATCGGGCCTGGCCACGAGGAATTGAAGGTGAAACAAGCCACAATGGATTCTTGTGTCCTTCTGCTGTGAGGGAACCCTGGCTGACTCGAGTTTGCAGAGGAGCCTGATTCCGACGTGGTCGCCCGGTTGTCGACGGGTGACACCTGGTGATGGCTTCCTGGAAGCCCTCGTCATGCCCAACGTCGAACCGATTTTCAGCGGGATCAAGAAAATCACAGAGAAGGGCATCTTGACCGAGGATGGCAAACATCACGAATTTGATATTCTGATCTGTGCAACTGGCTACAAACCCGCCTTTCAACCAAACTGGCTCGTCGTCAACGGCGAGGGCAAGAGTCTCCAGAAGGATTGGGAGTCATATGGGGGGGTCAAGTATGAGAATCTTTTGCAGAAAGCCACTACTTGGGTAGGTGAACCCTCAGCTAATGGTGGTGGTCTAGTCTTTACATGGGCCTCGCAGCTCCTCGATTTCCCAACTTTTGGACCGTGGTTGGGCCCGGAGCCACCTGGTCCAACGGGACCCTGCTACCTGGAGTGAGTCCTGTTCAGCCCTTGGCTCCCAAAGACCGTCCTCCAAAGCTGAAATGATGTTGTAACAGATTGAGACCACAATTGAATACATCATCCAGTGTATCGACAAGCTTCAAGCCGAAGGCATCAAGGCCATGAGCTTGAAGCAGAACGCGCTCGACCAACTTTACTTCCACATGGATGCCTTCCACAAAACCACGGTCTTCAGCGAGCCTTGTAGAAGTTGGTAAGTCTGAATGAAACCTTTCCTGGGCATTGATTTCCTTTTCTCCATGCTGATCGCATCCACGCTCTAGGTTCAAAGACGGCAAGAAGGACGCAAGGATCTATCTTTGGCCAGGCGGAGTACGTTCCAACAAACTGCGGGTGAGAGCGCGACAAATGAGTTGACCAACTGTTCGCAGACATTGCATTTTCTAAAGTCGATCAAGACGCCCCGCTACGAGGACTACAACTACGAGCACATCAACCAATTGTCCATGTTCGCCTACTACGGAGGAGGAGACGTCAAGGCGCAGGCGGAAGGAGACATCGAAAACATGTCCCCCCACATCAGAAACTCGGACACCCCTTGGAATATTGCATAGAGGGCTACGCTCGGTCTCGCTCTCTCTCTCTCTCAGCGACCTACCTCTTCGATTGGGCTTCAAACTTATCATAGACCAAGAATAAAGTGGGTGTCAAAATCTCAACCCTGCTTTGCGAAATAGAGCTGCCCTCTCCTGAGAGCCGGTCTTCGGGGCTATCACTGGTGCGCATGTTCTCACGGATCAAGGTTGGAAACCCAAGAAAGGACGTGCATCACAATTCTCTTATAGGATTGATGATCGTGGTGAAGCAATAGTTCTAAGACCTAGTATTGTTCCAGGCCGCCGTATTCATCCACTCCTGGTTCGTGTAGCCTGGCTCCTGCGCGAACTCCAGAGCCTCAAAGAAGAAGTGCCAGTCCTGGCCTTCTCCGGTCGCTGATGGGCTGTTGTTGAGGTCCTGCTCCGATGCCGATGCCCGCCGAGGTTCCCCCCGACGTAGCGCCTTGAGAATGGCATTCTCAAACTCGTTTGTGCAGGCCTCGAACACCTTGTGCACCGCTTCTGCATTTGCCCAGTACACCGCGACCTTCTTGAGACAGTGCAAGAGAGTAGGCAGCGGACGTTGTGCATGCAGAGCAATCAGTGTCACGGTCCTCGACAGCGCGGCTTTGATGTCGTTGGAAATATGGATGCCCGCCGTGGTAAGAGCCGTGATGCTGGTAAAATGGCGTTGGCCGACATATGGGCGGCCACGATGGTCTCAAAGCACGGGAGAATCGGCTGTACGGCCTCGTCACAGATCGACTGTGAATCCGCAGCACTGTCTGCGTGGACTTTGGGATCGAGAAGGCTGCGGTGGAGATGGAGAAGCACGAGGTGGTAGTGGAAGCGGAGTTGGCAGCTCCAAAAGTCCGTGCCTTGAGGTAGGTCGATTGCCCAGAGGGCGAGTCGAGAGTTTATTGAAGTCAAAGAATGGGGGCCGCCGCGAGATGCAGCCGTGGGTGTGTTCATGGCTAAGATGTCATCATGATGGCGCAAAGTCTGGC
Organism: Phialophora tarda; assembly: GCA_016109495.1. NCBI lineage: Eukaryota > Fungi > Ascomycota > Eurotiomycetes > Chaetothyriales > Herpotrichiellaceae > Phialophora > Phialophora tarda. The sequence continues at coordinate 2,327,404 of JADWPL010000001.1, read as the reverse complement.
GTTTCGGACGCAGAAGTCGAACTCGACAGTCTCGTTGAAAACCGGTCGGCCCAATTGTTCGCCTTGGATGAAGTCTTCGTGTCCCAACGGCGGTTGATCAGTATCGTCGAGATTGATCATGCATGGTCTCCCATGCTTGAGGGCCGAGAAGATTTCGAATTGGAATGCTGTCCACCATACGCGTCGATAGACCCCCCTCTCTAGAATCTGCATCCGACTGACAGCCCTGGAGCTCAAGTCGCGGTGTGTACCCATGCCGAATCCAATGCGACGGGCGACACCCAGCCAGAAGTAGCTCCCTTGACCACCGCTCGTGATTTGGCGATGGTAGGGTGATCATAGACATGTGCGCCTGCGAAAAGGACTGCTTGGAAGATCAAAAGTGGCGGTGGCTTTTCCGGGTCCGAGTATTGTATTGAGCTCGAACAAGACCTCATCAATGATTGGAAAGCCGGGGTGCATCCTGGTGAAGTAGTCTTCAATGAGGGCATCTCGAATCTCTTTGGCCGGGAAACAGGTAAGAGAACTGCTGATGTCGCTGCTCCCATATGACTCCCAAGTACTGGGGTCTGGTTTCCAAGGTAATTCAGGGCGTATGGGAGGGTATGGGTAATGCAAAGTCGACGGAGAAGCTTCTTTAAATTGACCAGGTGAGCCAGAGTCGAGGCGGTGGTGCCGATGTAAGCAGGACGGACACGTTCGAAGATGTTAAAGATCAGCCACTCAGTCGCATCAACACCATAGCGGAACAACTCGGCGAGTCCACTCCTTGTCAATCCATCAAGTGCGTCGTAGTGGTTCGAGAACAAGTTTTGAGTCGGAGGGCGAGAATTTTCGCTGCCAGTGACAGAATCTGCAGCCCCTTCAACTTCGGAAGAAGTGCTTTAACCGTTCAATTTCTGGCTTTTCACGGGCTCCCATTATGTCGTAGAGCTCTCAGTATCCGGAGTTCAGTGATACAGTCAATTCCTCGTAGCCAACACCCGACCTACCGACATTCAATGCCCGATTTATTGCAGACCGAACAAGGTCCACTGGTTTTAGTGATGTCGCACCTTACTGTGCGCTTGGGACATGTATCGCAGGCTTTCCGCTGTTGGCGTTTCCTCGAAAATTGTTCCATAATTGACAAATTCCGTGGTGCATGAGACGGAGCCAAGGACGGTGGAAAATTTCGCAACCTCCTCAAGCCTGAGGGTGAAAGAAGATCCTTTCAATCAAGAAGAGTAAGAGAGTGAGAACGCTCCTATCTGCCTATGCCGCTAACCCGTCTCTCACTAACAGTAGCCAGCCTCGTCGATATTAGTCAGTACGAGCGACAGCATTGCAGCATTTGTCTATCAAATAGTATGGAGTAAATAGCTCTAGAGATGTACAGAGCGATCTTATATCTATTCGTCTAGAATCTATCATCTTTGGCGTCATGTTGTCCTAAAACATATTCTTATGGCTTTCTCACTCGTATCCTTCGTGTACGGCGCTAACCGCCTTCTGATGTAGCCTTCTTAATTACACCAACTGCTTGGCAGAATGACCTCATTCGCTGCGATGCCTGCGATGCCTGTGGCGGCATAGCGCGACAACAATGTTCACCGACCATTGACTCTCTGCTCGCCTCGCTATATTTCTGTAATCCTCTGATATTCCTCCGATCGCCATTCTTTCCTGCCTTTGACGATGGAGGAGATCGCCCCAGAGTATGATGTTATCGTCCTAGGCACAGGTATGCGCTTCAGCTAGCCACTTTACCCCACCATCATCAGTGACTGACACTCGAACTGCAGGCTTGACGGAATGTGTGCTCTCTGGGTAGGACCTGCCTGTGTCTCCGGTGTAGCCCTCTGTCACTGACACCCTCACAGCGTGCTCTCCGTAAAGGGCAAGAAAGTCCTCCACATCGACCGCAATGACCACTACGGCGGGTACGGATCGCAAACTCCTCGAGACCAAAGAGACACGGACTGACGACACCACGCAGGGAAGCCGCATCCGTAAACATTGAGGCTGTAAGCATGGTGTCCCTTCAAGAGCATGGCTTCGTCTGACATTGCCCCTGCAGCTGTTCAAGAAATATGGCAACTTCAACAAAGGCGAAGAGCCATGGAAGAAGTACGGGCGCGTCAACGACTGGAACATCGACCTCGTTCCCAAGCTTCTGATGGCCAATGGGGAGCTCACCAATATCCTCGTCTCGACCGATGTCACACGATACCTCGAGTTCAAGCAGATCGCAGGCAGCTTCGTACAGCAGGGCTCGGGCCCTCGGGCCACCGTCGCCAAAGTCCCCTCCACCGCTGCTGAAGCACTGAGCTCGCCCTTGATGGGCCTGTTCGAGAAGAGGAGAGCAAAGAAATTCCTAGAATGGGTGGGTGCCTTCGAGGAAAGCAACCCGGCAACACATAATGGTGGGGCACCGAGATGAAGCAATACACATGCGACGGGGCTAACACTTGCAGGGTTGAACCTCAACCAATGCACCATGAAAGAGGTCTACGATAAATTCGGACTGGAAGCCTCAACCCGAGATTTTATAGGACACTCGATGGCCCTGTTCTCCACCGACGAATACATCAATGCCCCTGGCCAAGCCAAAGAAACTGTCGAGCGAATCCGGCTGTACGCCAACTCGATGGCACGCTATGGCAAATCCCCCTACATTTACCCTTTGTACGGGCTCGGAGAACTGCCCCAGGGCTTTGCTCGTCTCTCTGCTATCTACGGGGGAACGTACATGCTCAACACCTCGGTCGACGAGTTCCTCTACGACGGCTCCAAAATCTCGGGCATTAAGGCCACGATGCACGACCAAAGCGCGGAGGGGATGAAGTTCACCACGAAGACGAAGATGATGCTCGGTGACCCATCATACTTCCCCGGCAAGGTGCAGGTGGTAGGCCACCTCTTGAAGGCAATCTGCATCTTGAACCACCCTCTCGAGAAGACAGGCGATGCCGACTCCCTCCAACTCATCATCCCACAATCCCAAGTCGGCCGCAAACACGACATCTACATTGCCATGGTGTCCTCCGCCCACAACGTCTGCCCCAAGGGCTACTACATCGCCATTGTCAGCACCATTGCCGAAACATCCGCCAATCACCACCTCGAACTCCAACCTGGCCTCGAAAGACTGGGCAGAATCGAAGAGAAATTCATGGGTCCCCCGATCCCGTTGTATCAGCCTCTCGAGTCGGGCTTGAACGATCAGATCTTCATTTCCAATTCGTTCGACGCAAGTAGCCACTTTGAGACGGTCACGGAGAACGTGCGGGATTTGTATAGACGAGCTATGGGCGAGGAATTGAAGGTCGAAGGATTGAGGGAGGGGCAGACTCTAGCGGAGGAGTGAACAATGCGTCCGTTCTCGATCCCAATCCGTGCAGGGGGTGCTCCTGGAGGAGGTTTGATGGGATGGGAATGTCCCACTCCGCCGCCGAGCGATGTTAATACTCATTCCTGGCCACCCAAAAAGGCATACCCATGCACGCGTGGAGGGCTGGGAGTATCAGAATCGGAGACAATAGGATAGGAAATTGAGCATCAGATCTACAGGTTCAAAGCGTCTTGGGGGAGAGAGCGTGCGAACGTATGTGTTTAGGTGTGTATAGGCGTCCGAAGTAGCGATAGCGAAGGCAATACAGTAGCAATAGCAACGGCAATGGCAGTAATACCATACTGGCCGGTGGCAGGTGCGGTGTCTACTTGTACTCCACTCACATACGTTAATGCGACATGTGTGCTTAACATTCAATTTCTGTGGGATTTCGTCGCTGGTGTCAATGTGCCATTAAAGGAAGGCGTATCAGAGAGAAGGTAATGCATGAGTGCGGGTCTTGCTTGCCATCGCCAGTGGTGACTTCGGAAAAAGCATCTGCGAGCAGAAATCCGTTGATATCCATTTCTAACCGCTATTCTGGGTGGCGCTATCTCAGGGCAGGGAATATGAATTAGTCTTGCGCTACAATACTTCAAGAGGGGCTTTATCCGCGCCGTAGAATACGGCGTCTGTATTGGCGCTGGGTTGATGCCGGACTCGACCAGAGTTGCCAGTCCACCGGCCAGTTAAGCATAGGCCAAGAGGCTTCATTGAGGTAAGCTTGCTTCTCTCAAGCTAGGCACGCTAGGGCGGGTTCCGGGCGATCATTGGCTCCGGGGTCAATAACCGTGCGTAATGAAAAGCCTCCCATTTTGCGGGGAATACTGGGGTACGGTTGGTGCATCCAGCGGCCAAACTCATGAATTCAATGTCCCAGAATGTTCGATGGGCAGTCGTTGCTGTTCTGGGTACTGGGTACGTGTTCAATGTCACTGTCGCCACTGGCAGTGGCTTTAGCAGCCCATCTGCGCACCGCGTCCAATGGACATCGCATCTTGGCGCATGGCCCTTGTCGCTTTGCGCTGTTGTGGGAGGCCGCCTACATCATGCTGTGCACCTGCTGCTTGACCTGTTGGCGCACGATGTTGACTCCTTCCTATTGGGAAATGATAAACTGCGAGCCTGGGTCCAAACAAATGCAACCCTCCACCTCCGCTTGTCTCTTAAAGTCTGCCCGCTTTCTGCCAGTCTTCCTCCCAACCTGCTTCATCGCGCTCCCCTTCGTTCGCACTCATGGCAGAACACACAGAAAAAGATGTTGTCACCACTGAAGAGGCCACAGGGCGTGATGTCGATCCTGAGAAGGCCAATGATCCGAGGTTGCAGAAACTGGCAGGCCAAATCACCTACGAAGATGAGACAGATCCGGTCGAGCGACAACACAATCCGCTTGCGCAGAAGCTGCGTTCGCGACACATGCAGATGATCGCAATTGGTACATTCATCCTCTGGCCAAGCTCTCAAGGATTTAGGACTGACAAGAGGCTCACAGGTGGCTCGATCGGAGCTGGTCTTTTTGTCGGTTCGGGTGGTGCTTTACGGACCGGCGGCCCTGGCAGTGTTCTTCTCGGCTTCATCATCATCGGCTTCATGTTGCTCTGCACAATGCAAGCACTGGGTGAATTGGCTGGTGAGTTCACACAAAGCCAGTTTCACATTTGGCAGACTTCTTCTAGAAGAACCATGCTGGCTCCAATTGCCCTGTTCGCTGACAGCCGTCGACAGTATTATACCCGGTGAATGGAAGTTTTTTCACATACACATATCGCTTTGTCGACCCGTCTCTCGGTTTCGCAGTCGGCTGGGTAGGTGTTTCCAGCTCCTTGCAACGGCGTCATTTAAGCTTTGGCTCAAGAGAATCGTCTTTTTGGTATAATGGGTATAATGCTTGGACGTTGACGATCATGCTAGGACTATGCCATTGGCTGGCTGACCGTTTTGCCCTTCGAACTCACCGCGGCCTCGATCACTATCCAATTCTGGCGAGACGATATCCATGTCTCTGTTTGGATCACTGTATTCCTGGTCTTTCTGATTCTGGTCCAAATATTCGGCGTCCTCGGCTATGGAGAAGTTGAATTCGTGCTGTCCATGATCAAGATAACTGCTTGTGTTGGCTTCATCATATTCGGCATCGTCGTTGACTGCGGCGGCGTGTCCTCTGACAATCGTGGCTATATCGGTGCTCATTACTGGCATGATCCAGGGGCATTCCAGAATGGATTCAAGGGCTTCTGCAGGTATGCCTTCCGCTCGGACCCGCAATACTCGTTCTAAACAAGCCAGTGTCTTCGTAACAGCAGCCTTCGCATTCGGTGGAACGGAGATGGTCGGCCTCGCAGCCGCCGAAGCAGCTGACCCTCAACGCTCCCTTCCTAAGGCAACCCGGCAGGTCTTCTGGCGAATTGCGACGTTTTATGTCCTCTCCCTGTTCATCGTTGGGCTCATTGTCCCCTCCGATAGCCCTGATCTCCTCGGAGCTAGTGGGGCCAACACCAAGGCATCTCCCTTTGTGCTGGCCATTAAGTATGCCGGTGTCAAGGGCCTACCTTCGGTCTTCAACGCCGTTATCACCATCTCGGTTATCAGTGTTGCGAACAGCTGCACCTATGGGTCTTCTCGCACCATGCAAGCCCTCGCGGCGCGAGGTATGGGTCCGAGGTTTCTGATGTACGTCGATAGGCAGGGTCGACCTCTGTGGTGCATCGTCATCCAGCTTCTGTTTGGGTGTCTCGCGTACATTGGAGAGGCTCATGCGTCCGGCACCATTTTTACCTGGCTACTCTCGCTCTCCGGGTTGAGCTTCTTCTTCCTCTGGATGAGCATCAATCTCTCACATATCCGTAAGTGTCGCGCTTGGCTCCTATCAGGTGGACGCTGTGCTGACAAGCTGCCCTAGGTTTCCGCCATGGCTGGTACTACCATGGCTTCACCAAGGACCAACTGCCCTACCAAGCTGCATTCGGCATTTGGGGCTCCTACATCGGCTTCTTCCTGTGTGCCATCGCGATTATAGCAACGTTCTACACCTCTCTTTTCCCACTGGGCTCCAGCCCTGACCCAGAAGTCTTCTTCGAGAACTTCCTCGCTGCACCGATCGTCATTGCATTGTACCTTGGCTGGAAGGTCTATTCGCGAGACTGGAGACTGTTCATTCCGGCGAGTGAGATGAACGTCACCACTGGTATTAGACGGGGCAGTCTCGAACTTGCTGCCGAGAACAGACGCGGAGCCGGATGGAAGAAGGCGCTTAGAGTGTTTATCTAAGCGTCCCTCGGTGTCACGGAGGAATTAGCACTGACCATGTTTGACCAGGTGTGGATGGCAGCAATGCCTTTGCGCATGACCGTTGAAGATCTTACCAACGCCGGCCTGCTTGCGTTTTCCTGCGCAAGAAGACGTGAGCACAAGACAGTGGTCCGCAAATACTTCCTTGTCCTTAACCCTTGGCAAGACCTCATTGGGCCCTTCCCGAAAACGAGACAGCCTCACAGTCTGAACTTGCCATTCTAGTGTTTCTTACAAACCATCGCTCCTGGTGAAGGGGTCATCGGCTCTTCTTTCCCAGTTGAGTGAATTGTAGCGGTGTCCATCACGGTAAAGGACCGTGGTTGAGTCATGTCAGATGCAGTACGTCAGCTGAAGCTCAGCGTGACACTGCTGATCGCATACTCCGTATAGCTTATCTACTTTGACCCCTACCAGACTGGGGAGTCGAGACAGTATCGTTGCCGTGTATTCGTTTTCTTTGGTTCAGAGCAAACATAACTCATCGTGGAGACACACCGCACATCTGCAAACTCTGATCTCAGCCTCTATGATGCAATTCCCAGTCCAGGCTGAGGGGGAGGACCATGGACCAATCATAATAGGTCCCAGTTGCTCCTCCCGGCCTCCTTAGCCTCGACCTTCGGCTCCTTTGGGGCTAGCACCTCTTTCGTGTGATAGACGAACTCCAGAAATTACTACTTATAGTGCAATGCCTTTGGCCACTCTCTTGGTCTAGCATCGCCGTGTCACTGCCGCAGGTAAGCCCGAAAAATGTCATCTTCAGTTCAACGCGAGCTCGGGACATTTCAGAGACCGAAACATCGAGGCACGGCTGAGAATGGGAGACGAGCTCGCTACTCTCGCCCGTTCAGGAAAATACTTTCAGGATAGCAAGACGGGGGCCTCGAAAGTAAGCCATGGCCTCTTCTCCTTCTCCTTTCTCTTAGATAAGTAGAGCGGAACAAACCCCTCCTCTGCTCTCCACCGTCCACCCTGCCACTAATCCCAGACCTCGTCCCTTTAAATCGAGTCGTTGCGGTGACGTCCCGGCTTCCAATTACTTCTCAGGCGCAATGGCGCGGTCTGTCTCTCTGCCAAGGAGTCCCCAGGGCGTCCACTTCATTGGCTCCGTCCCTTGCGACTCGACGGAAGAAACCCTCACTCTGCTCTCCAAGACCCTTCCACAGCATATCCGACGCCTCCCCGACGGCGAACCCGCCACACGCCAGAACTTTATCTTTTTCCAGCATTACCTCTTCAAGCCGTATCCGGAGTTACTCAATGCCCGCTACAACCACGACAGCACCGCTTCTGGAGCGTCGTTTGACGATGACAAGCTTAAGGAGGTCCACGACCATCTAAGCAAGCTGGAGACAGGCTACGACTCTGCCGCGATCGAGTCCTACGCCATCTTCAAGAAACTCAGGGCCGAGGGCATCGTGCCCAAGGGTGTAAGGTTCCAAGTGTGCATCCCCACGCCTTTGAACGCCATCTCGGCCTCCATCGCCGCCAGCCACAGGACTCTGGTGGAGCCGTATTATGCCGCTGCGCTCCTACGCGCGTTGCACAATATCCAAAACGAAATCCCGCACGACGATCTGGCCATCCAAATCGATTGTGCGCACGAATTCGGCTTGCTGGAGGAGATTTGGAAATTGCCGGGCGAGGAGCGCTTTGCGCCGTGGTGGACGACAGAGCTCTCCAACTCGGACGAGCCCTTCGTTCCGGTGGTTGATCGGATTGTCGCTTTCGTCGATCAAGGCCATGTGGCGAAGGATGTCGAGTTGGGGTTCCATTTCTGCTACGGAGACATTGGACACAAGCACTTCGTGGAGCCAAAAGACATGGGTCTGATGGTGAAGGTTGCGAGGGCGGTGTTTCCGAGGCTTGCGGAGCAGGGACGGGCAGTGACTTTCTTTCATGCGCCTGTGCCGAAGGAGAGGGACGACGAGGCGTACTTCGCGCCGCTGAGAGAATTGATCCCACTTCTGAGAGAGGGAGGGACGGAGTTATATCTTGGCTTGGTGCGGGAAGGCGATGAGGAAGGGACCAACAGGAGGATCGAGACCGCGAGGAAAGTGATCGGAGAGGAAGTCTCTTGGGGTGTCGCCAGCGAGTGTGGCATGGGACGGACTCCGAGGGATCAAGTCGCGAGTATTCTGGCAATCATGAAGGCGGTGGCTCGGCCGGTGCGCTGAGGGCTCGTCAGGATACAGACCGTCTCTTCCAGTGTGGACCGGGTGGTGAGGAGAGCGAAGGGACAGAAAGGGAGGAAGAGCAATGCCGCCTTGAAGAAGTAGTGAATTCCCCATGTCGTCGACCTGGGGCCTGCCTCTTCCGATCTCGTGGAAAGTGAAGTTCACCATGTGATCCCTCCAATCATAATCCACCCTGCCAATATTCCTCTGTTAATATTTTGAAGACGGCGAAAATCTGCCACAATTCCTCACTGGCATCGGGCAAACTAGCACCGGGCTAGCAGGCGTGTCTTGGGACGAATTGCGCCGACAACGACTTCGACTTCGAATCCCACCCCCGACCGAATCGAACGACCCGACTTTCCGACCGAATCGAACGACCTGAGTTTCCCGCCGAATCGAACGTACCGTACCGATATACGAATACCCCCGTTTCAGTTTGCCTACTTGACAAGTTCAAATCGGTGTTCATGAGAACACGAGATGGGAGTAGACCGGTGGCCACCGGATATAGCCCAATCAAAAGACTATTACCACAACCTCCTGTTCGAACAGGGGTTGTGGTACAGTTTTTGTTTTTGTTTTTGTTTCTTCTGTGAGCGTAGCTGTGAATTCTGGCCTGATTCGACCTACCCTTTTTATGCGCCAAGCGAAAGTCTAGTGTTGCATCTTTTTTATCCATTTGGCCAAACAATGTGTGAGTGTAGGTTATTGATCCATCCTGGTAGTGGTACACAGTAATACAGTCTGACTTCTCAACCTGATTACGAAGGTCTCTGGTTGGTTGACAATTCCTCTCTCACAAGCTCAGCAAGGACTTTACCCTCATATAACTTGCCGTCCAGCTCCCCACCAGGTTTCACCAGCTCTTTCATTACAGTACCCTGCTTCAACTCCCCTCCCTGTGATGAGTTTCGCAGAACTTCAATCTTCCCTCTTACAATATCCCTCAAGGCCTGCGACTCCACCATCTTCACGCTCCCCACCAGCTGTTCAATGACCTCCAGCTCTTTGTCCTGCTTCTCGGCGAGATCTGGCCGACTCGCGGCTTCGGCCTCTTTCTTTGCGTTCTCCGAGGCAGACTTCCTCTTCCGGAGTAATGCCAGAACCTGCATGTCTGTCTTTATTGGAGAGGAGGAGGATGCGGCTTGATTGATTTCGGAGATTGTGCCGCGGAGGACGGTTAACCTTACCTTTTCGTTTCAGCACAAGACGAACGCAGTAAGACAGGCACATAGTTGGCAGTGGCTTGTTTCTGGCTTACCTTGCGGTGTCTTTGGCGCGCATGGCGGCTTTCAAGTCATTCTTGATTTTGGACAGGAGAGGTGAAGCTGGAGCTTCGGACGAGCTCGAGGTTGAAGACCATCGTAGGCTAGAGGCGGCAGCTCTGCGGATGCAGCTGGAGCATGCGACCCGGGCTGACAGAAAGAGCGGCGCTGGAGCACGTGTTGCTGCCATGTTAATAGATCTGGCTACAGAGTACCGAGATACGCAGCAGAGATTCTTCGACACGACTATGCAACGAGATCCCGAGAAATTGTTTACCGCGAGTCATTGTACCTGGCACTAGTCCTGATTTGGACCTCCGCATTACTCTGCATCATCGACGGGCGCGTTTTGCGCTCCAACGCTCCTCTACAAGACACCGGCGACAGTAACTGGAAGGGCAGGAGTTTGGTGGGATTTGGGCCGAGAACATTGACTTTCTTCTCATTCACGAGTTGGTTGTTTACCACCCTGTACCAAAAGTTACAGCTTTTGTTCGCGTCTTTCCCACGGCGCCGCCTCGTTTAATGCCTGCCCAAAATTAATTCAGTCTCCTGCCGCTTACGACCTCAACTCCCGCCGAAACATGGGCTCAATCGTCCAGCAGACGCCTGTGCGGCCTGTGCCAGGAATATGGCCTCAAACACCCGCGCCGCGCCCTCCACTGCCAACCTCCTCGTCCTTCCAAACACCTCCTCGCCCTGCACTCGTGCCTTCTCAATCCGCAGCGAGCCTCGTCACGACCACTCCCGGAGGAACCGTGGCGCAGCCGTCAATACGGCAGTCTGAAGCCCTTGAACCCGCCGAACGAGCGGCACGCGCAATCAACGAGTCCTTGTTGCAGGAATCGCGTTTCCCCGAGGTCGACAATTACCTCACCCAAGGCTACTCGGCCGACTATGAAATCCAATCCTCCGCGACATGGGCACCGTTCCAGAAAGCTGGCACGTACAGAATCCCAGACGAGATATTTGAGCAATACAATAATGCGCAGCTGTCCACAAGCATGGGCCTGTTCGCCGAACTGAGGATGGCGTGGACGACGATTGACAATGCGTTATACATTTGGGACTACACTGTGTCGAAGCCAGAACTCCTGGGATTCGAAGGGCAGCCGCACAGCATCCTTGCTGTCAAGCTGGCGAAGCCTCGTGCAGGCGTCTTCCTACCACACGTCACCAACATCATCGTCATTGCAACGACCGCCGATGTCTTCTTGTTGGGGCTGGGGAAGGATCCGGCTGGCGGTGCATCTGCTGGCCTCTCCCTGTTTCAGACGGGCATGGCGGTCTCGGTCAAAGGTCTTGACATCAGCGTCATTGCGGCCTCTGACAAGACGGGAAGGATATTCTTCAGTGGACGGACGGACAATGACATCTACGAGCTGACGTACCAGCAAGAAGACCGATGGTTTGCAAGCAAATGTTCCAAGATCTGTCACACAAGCGGTGCCACCAAATCCTTGACTTGGACATTCAGCAGTTTCAGTGGCGGCCAGAAAGAGTCTGTGAAGCAAATTGTGGTTGACGACAGCAGGGACCTGTTGTATACGCTCTCTTCCGCCTCCAACATCCGCGTCTTCCACATCAAACCCGACGGTGGGCTGCCCCTACTGGTCACCAAGCCTGCTGCTGAAATCTACGACAACATCGGCCACATCATCAACCAGAGCGAGACCCTGAACAATCGCGCCGTGATCGTGTCGATATCAGCCATCCCAGCTTCTGAAGCTTCAAGGTATCATCTTGTGGCTACCACGATGACCGGCTATCGGATCTACCTCAGCGCCAAGAGTGCCACAAGCTACAGTTACGGCGCGCCGGCTAGATCTGGTGCTCCCATCAGTGTGCAAGCACAGCATGTCAAAGTCCCCCCCATATCGCAGAACACCAGCTACGCGATTGGCGGGACGGCGGACGTCCATCAACCCATCAAGTCATTGACATATACTAGCCTTGCCGCGCGATTTCCTCCTGGATACTTCTTCTGCTTCGTGGCTACTCGGCCCGATGCGCCTTCTGATAACTTGTTCATCTCTGCTCCAGACGCAGGCAGGCTGCTGAGGAGTTCCGACCCTGGCCAGCCAAGTCGAACCTCCGAATCCGCCATGTGGCTCGAGCTACGCAGCCGAGCGGAAGACGTGGGCTTGGTGACGCCATATTCTGCTCCGATTTCGAATCCAGTTGGGTTTGGCAACGACCTGGCCGTCCAATTCGACAAGCCGGTTCCAGAAATCGCCATATTGACCAACACCGGCATTCACGTCATCAGACGACGGCGCTTAGTCGATGTTTTTGCGTCTCTGACTCGCATAGGTGGTGGTCCAGAAGGGTTCCAGCACGAAATCACCAACTTCATCCGCACGTACGGCCGGACCGAGACTCTTGCAACAGCACTCGCGGTGGCTTGCGGCCAAGGAATGGAAGACACGGGCAATGCTCAAATGCTTCGGATTAATGATCCAGAAGTCCTTGAGCTTGCTCGTAAGGCGTTCATTGAACACGGTGGAAAACCGAGCATCAACCAGAACTCGATCACGGACAGATCCATGCCTCTCATCGACGCTGTACGTCCGTCGCCTCGCCATGCGGCCATCGCTCTGTACCTGTCACGCATATTGAGATCGACGTGGAAGAACGCGATCGCTTCAGAAAAGACTACCCCGGCCGGGTACTCGATTACGCCTGCTGTCCCCTTAGACAAATTGAGAGATGTTCAGGAATCGCTGTCTGCTCTCCAGCGATTTTTCCAGACAAACAAAAGCTTCATCAAGGGCCTCAGCGGGCCTGACGATCTCAACAGCACAAGCACGAAAGATGACGAGATCGCTCTGAAAGGCGAACACCGTGCCTTGCACGCGATGGTCAAATTCACATCCGACACGATCGAAGGCCTCTCATTCGTTCTGGTTCTCTTCGAGGAGCGAGTGGCGGAGATAGTGCCTCTGCTTCCTGAGGCTTCCAGACCGGAAATGCTGAAGTTGACCTTCGAAGAGCTCTTCACCACAAAGAAGGGCTACGATCTTGCAAAAGAACTTGTCAAGGCTATCGTCAATCGAAATATTGCCAAGGGTTCGAATGTCGAGACCGTGGCTGAAGCTTTACGCAGAAAATGTGGAAGCTTTTGCAGCGCCGACGATGTTGTGATTTTCAAAGCACAAGAGCAACTGAGACGAGCTGCCGAAGCTGAGATGAATTCCGAAGTTCAACGAAACCTCCTCAACGAAAGCCTGAAGCTCTTCGAGCAGGTGGCTCATTCTCTACCTTATGACTATCTGGAATCCGCTGCGAAACAATACACTGCTCTGCAGTTCTTTGCTGGGGCAATACAACTTGTGCTCCGGGCCGCGCATGAGAAGGACAAGGCCAATGAGGCCCTATCCTGGATGGCCGAAGGTCGACCAGACTTGGATGTGCGGAAAGCAAAGTTCGACCTCAGGAGCCAATGCTATGATCTTGTTCATGCTGTGATCGCGGCTGTCGATCAGAATGCGGAACAGGGTCCAGGCTTCGTCGACGGCCAGCCTACCATGTCCGCCACAAGAAGAAACGAAGCGTACGATGTGATCAGCCGTTCCAAGGACGAGGCATTCTTGACGAACCTCTACGATTGGTATCTGCAGCAGAAATGGTACGATCGCCTTCTCACGACAGAATCACCATTCATTGTCACATACCTGCAGCGGCGATCATCGGAAGATATCCTCTATGCGGACCTGCTGTGGAAATACTATGGTCAGGCCAACCAGTTCTCCGAGGCGGCGAAAATCCAACTGCAATTGGCTAGGAGTTCTTTTCCGATTTCTCTGGAGAAGAGGATTGAATACCTCAGCAGAGCGAGGGCAAATGCTTCGACATACACACCGGGGGGGAATCGCAAGGTGAAGCAACAGTTATTACAAGACATCTCCGAGCTTCTCGAGGTTGCAACCATCCAAGACGAAATCCTCCAACGCTTGCAGGATGACCCGCGACTCGGGAACGACCGAAGGCTAGAGGTCCTCGACCAGGTTAATGGGCAGATCTTGGATATCACTACCTTGTACAACAACTATGCCGATAACGCCGGCTATTACGACCTTTGCCTCCTCATCTACCAAACCGCCGACCATCGTGACCCAGCACAGATCAAGCAAACATGGCAGCAGCTCCTTCAATCCGTGCACGACAAGACCGAGCAAGATCAATCTTGCCTCCCTTTCGAAGCCATTGCTGAAGAAGTGAGAAGTCTAGGAAGCAAGTTGCGCGTCTCTGAAACGACTTTTCCCGTGGAGATCCTACTACCAATCTTGGAGAAGTACTCATACGAACACCAACGCAATGTCGCACCCGCTCACTGGGTCGTTGATATTTTCCTGTCGCTTGAAATCCCCTGTGAACGCCTCTTCGAGGTTTTAGAGATGAGATTCTTTTCCGGCGAGGCGCCCTTCGTGGGTGCAAACCGGAAATACATCGCCAGCGACCTCGCATACGTGGTGGGCAAGTGGTTTCACGAGTCGACGAGGGCTGGCACTGTGATTTTCGGTAGTGAGGCGTCAGCAGGCAGGGTCCAGGAGACGATGGAAGCCATGTTGCAGCAGGGACATGCGGCGGGATTGGACGAGGAGACGGCAAGGATTGCCAGAGAGGTTGTCCAGAGGATTGCGCAGTTCCTTGGGTGAAAAGGGAGGGAGGAGAGGAGAGGAGGAGAGGAGAAAGAATCTTTGTACGGACAAGCGATCGAAGCATGTGAGGCAAGCGGCATATTGGATGTAGCACACAGAGCGCCCGGATAATCCCATGAAACCACCAGTTAATGCTCCCGTTCTGTTGTTGTGACCTGTAACCAGAATCCCGCAGCACGAGAGGCTCGCCTGACACGGCAAGCCCGTGGAATGCTGGATACGTACCATTTTCCATCTCTTCCTTCTCTATCGCCATGAATGTGATCCGCGCTTTACCGGACCGTCTCAACAGCTCTCGCTTTTCACTCAGGAACCTCGAGATCGTCCTGCTTCGATAAAGGCGGCCTGAAACGTCCAAATCAGGGAAGGCTCCTCCTCAGCTGTGGTGCATCCTGAATCCTGTCAGCCGCTCTCCAGCCTTCGGCCTCACAGGTACCGACTTCTGGACTTTCTCAACTTCCACAGCCAAAATCCAGTCTAGTCGACAGTGGGGATCGAGCGAGCAACAGCAAGCCAAAATCCAGGCAGTACATACAAACACAGCACGAATCAAAGCGATGGCGACTCCAACTTCTGATGGACCGCGTCGACCCCTGGCGGCGAGGAAGCTGGATATTCTGTACCTGGTGTTTTTCGTCGTGCATGTGCCGATTATGTTTTGTGAGTGATGATTTATCAATCTTTTTCTGTGCTTGCGTGTTTTTTTTTGGATTCCTTCGGGGCTTGCAAAGGCGTTCTATTGTGCAAGCGGTTCGGCGTCGCTTGGTTCGGAGGTCTCGAGTCACCCCAGGGCATTAGGCCGGAGAGAGAGCTATGCTGGTCGAGGAGGGAAGAGTTCAAGAACGGAAACTGAGAGGGATACGTCTCTTTGCCTACACGCGCACACTCACTCTCTCTCTCTATCTCTCTATCCACTCTTCAACACGCCGCTAACCTTTCCTCTAGTAATCGACCTCTCCTCGATCCTCCCTTCCTTCCTGGTCACGCCGCTCTCTCGCTCATTAGTCTCCTATCACCTCGAACGCTTTCAAGACCAGTTCTTCACCTCTCCACCAGCTTGGTTCACCGTGTATATGTGGCTCGAGCTGGTGTATCATGTGCCCGTTAGTCTATGGTTGGGGTGGGGGTTGTGGAATGGTGAGCCCCGGAGCAAGGCTGTTTGCGAACTGCTTTTGCGCATTATCCCCTCGCCTTCTCTATTATCAACTCAGGAGATCCTGATCCCGCTAACATTGGCTCACTCCCTCCGGACAGACCACCCTCTCGTCCCGCTCAATCTCCTCGTCTTCGCGCTAGAAGTCGCCATCACGACGCTCACCTGCCTCGCGGACATCTCGTCCTGGACGACATACACGTGGGCACAGAAAAATGACTTGTACGGGCTGTATGTGCCGTATCTCATGCTCGGTAAGTCCGGGTTTTCGTATCTCACCAGTTTCACCCGGCACGTCCGGCGTACATGTCCTTTTTGTGTCGTGTGCGGTGTGAAAATGTCCTCGAATGCCTGTCGAGATGGTTGGCGTGCAGTCGCGGGGCTGGTGGATTAAAGTGGTGGCTGACGTTGAATTCTTCCATCTACTGTAGCCTGCCTAATGGGCATCGACGCCTTCATCCGAGTCAAACGACAGGTTCTTCACGGGCCCTTCCAACCGAAGGGCAAAGTGGCGTGACCTCTGAGGAAGAAGATGCGCTTGCACGGTATTTCCTCGAGATGAGAAATTTTTCCACACCGGGGCAGACGACCACCTGGACGCTCTTGACGGGATAATGCAACGGCGTGAAGAAAGGGGCGACATACTCAATGGCTGGATATTATGCTGCGACGTCCCTCCAACCTCGCTTCAACCGTACGGATCTATCATCTATATAGCACGTGCCAGCTACTCTGGCACTTAGGCAGCTAGGTGGCCATCCTTGTCTGGCAGAGGTAGAGGCAGAGTTAAAGGCAGATGTAAAGCTAGATCTAAAGGCAGATCTAAAGGCAGGGGTAAAGGCAGAGGTCGAGGGTGGGAGCCACACTGTAAAGTTCTATGTATCAATAGACGAACTAATATAAATTCTGCTCTCAGCTACAGTATCTGCAGCATAGGAGCTCGGGGCTCGTGTCAACCGGGATCGATTCTCTCATTGCGCGAAACACGATCTCCATCCCAAAGCGTTCATCCTGCGTCTTCAGTACTTTGACGATCTAACCGATCTAACCGCGGATGCCCATACCATTCCTTGATTACCTTGGAAAGACACGGCTTTTGCGCCGTCCTCCACAGAGAGCCGAGAGCAGCTTCTCTCTTACTAGCGTAAGTCGGTTCAGACATGCATTCAGAGACCTCTCGATCGTCTTGGAGATTGTCATCATATGTGGAATAAATCAAGGAAGAAGTGAATCATTGTTTTGCGACTCATTCCGTTAGCTGTCAAGAGACTTTCTCAGACGCTGCAGTGAGAACCGAACAAACACGACGAATTGGGTCGTCCCGAGAGAACGTAGAGTTCAGCTGTGCGGACGTTATCTTACTCTGGACTGAACACAAATTGGCAGAGCATACTGTCCTTGCGCGCAGCTGCTCCAATGAAGGAAGCCGAGTTACGAGGTAATTAGCTGGCTGGACATCGGAGGCTCACAGGGTCTGCCCCACTCGTCAGGTCGAGATACAGTTATCGGCTTTCTCTTCATCCAGTCGGCATCTCGAGATGCCACTGCCGGGGCCAAGCTCCTGGTCGTCGGTGGCGGGCGCGCGGCGCGAAGACCACGGCGTCATGACCGACTCGATCTTTTCCCCGCAACGCAATTACTCTCGATCGCTGTCAATCCGCCAATCAAGCGCCAGCTAGATGGATCACGCTCAGGTCCAGACGAGAAATTCCTGGCTCGCACATACCGACTTCCAGAGCTTCGCTCCAGCTCTTATACTGCTCTTCGGCCTCCTTGTTGTCCTCGCTTTTGGCATCGTCTTCTTCTCACCTTCCCCGCGCCTCGAGGAACCCCGGCGCCCCGACCCCGACCCCGACCCCGACTTGGAAAGACAGCCTCTGCTCGCGGACCAGACCAGTCCAACATGAATCACGACGAAGGTGAAAGGCCAGACGTTGGCACACTGACCGGCGAGGAGGTGGCAAAGCACGATTCTCGCGAATCGTGTTGGGTCATTGTCCACGGCAAAGCCTACGATGTGACGGATTTCCTGCCAGGTTTGCACTGACCCAACTTCCATTTTCCGGTTGCTGACGTCTATCTAGAGCACCCCGGCGGTCCCAAAATCATCCTGAAGTATGCCGGTAAAGATGCCACCGAAGAGTTCGACCCCATCCATCCCCCAGATACTTTGGACAAGTACCTGCCGAAAGAAAAACATCTGGGCCCCGTGAACATGGAGACGGTCCAGCAAGAAGAGAAGGAGGAGAGCCCTGAAGAGAAGGCAAGGCAAGAGCGCATCAAGAACATGCCACCCCTGGAAGCATGCTACAACTTGATGGATTTCGAGAGTGTCGCGCGAAACGTGATGAAGAAGCCCGCGTGGGCTTATTACAGCTCTGGCGCAGATGACGAAATCACCATGAGAGAAAACCATTCAGCCTTCCACAAGATCTGGTTCAGACCCAGAATCCTCGTGGATGTCGAGAAGGTCGACATCAGCACCACCATGCTGGGAACGAAGTGTGACATCCCCTTTTATGTCACAGCCACCGCTCTGGGCAAACTCGGAAACCCGGAGGGTGAGGTCGTCCTCACGAGAGGCGCGAGGAAGCACAATGTCATCCAGATGATCCCAACCCTGGCCTCGTGCAGTTTCGACGAGATCTGTGATGCGAAGGAAGGGGACCAATGCCAATGGCTGCAATTATACGTCAACAAAGACCGGGCGATCACAAAGAAGATTGTCGAACACGCGGAAGCTCGAGGTTGCAAAGGCCTGTTCATCACAGTCGACGCTCCACAGCTCGGGCGACGAGAAAAGGACATGCGCAGCAAGTTTGACGACACGGGCTCCAACGTTCAGAACACGAGCGGGGAGAACGTCGACCGATCGCAAGGTGCGGCCAGAGCCATTTCCAGCTTCATCGACCCCAGCCTGAGCTGGAAGGATATTCCCTGGTTTTTGAGCATCACCAAGATGCCCATCATCCTCAAGGGTGTCCAACGGGTCGAGGACGTGCTCAAGGCCATCGAAGCCGGCGTGCACGGTGTGGTCCTTTCCAACCACGGCGGTCGCCAGCTGGACTTTGCGCGCTCTGGCATCGAGGTTCTTTCCGAGGTCATGCCTGTGCTCCGTGAACGAGGCTTGCAGGACAAGATCGAGATCTTCATCGACGGAGGCGTCCGCCGAGCGACGGATATCATCAAGGCCTTGTGTCTGGGTGCCAAGGGCGTCGGCATCGGTCGACCCTTCCTCTTCGCCATGTCGTCCTACGGGCTGCCCGGTGTGGACCGCGCAATGCAGCTGTTGAAGGATGAGATGGTGATGAACATGCGCCTCATTGGTGCGTCAAAGGTGGAAGAACTGACGCCCGACATGGTCGACACCGCGGGCCTGAGAAGCCACACTGCCATTGTTCCCCAGGATACACTTGGCATCCGAGCTTACGACCCATTGATCACTCCGAATGAGATGCTCAAGGCTCGATTGTGATTTGTGTTCAATATATCTGTGGAGTTGGGGGGAAGCAGGCATAACAGCATCATTTGACGGGATTTCTTTTGTGTATACGTAGCTCCCATGGGGATGACTACCAGTAAATAACGGCAAGAGGTTAGAGCCATAGGATGGGTCCCCGGAAGCAAGGCATCGAGGCAAGATGGATTTATATCAGATCTAGAGGCATTTTGCTCTTCCGCAGGTCAAGTCAATTAGTCAAGTCAATCATCTTCAGGACACAAATCCTTCATCCCAGCGCAATCTGCTCAGATCACACCACTCGATTTCTTGGTGGTAGTAGTAGGGTTGACCGGGTTTGACAATAATTTGAAGGCATCTTCACAGCCCAGACGACGGCGCAGTAAGATCTCCGTTCCGCAAAGTGATCCGACCGAGGCATCAACCCCCCTGGTGCGTAAGGCCAGTGAGTTACAATGCCACCTGGATGCAACGGGGGAAAACGCCTACCTACAGTATTCTACCAGCATGCTTGCAAACACGTCCCTCCCTATGAACAGGCAACGTCGCTGTTCCCCAGGCCCTAGGCAGCAGTGTTGAGCTCCTTCCTGCCTTACAGATTCGTGGTTTGACTTCGGCGCCGCTACTACAGCCATGTCCGCTGTGGCAGGGGAAAGCCACAAGTTCTCCGGGAGCCGGTGTTGCGTACGAGGTATTTGCGAGGCGTTGCCGAATGATCTCCTTCTAGAAGCGAACAGGCCGCGCGCGGTCGAGAAAAGGGGCTCAGGGCATGATTCTTTCCGTGGTCGGGAAATCGTCTGACAACTTCGGTCATCCCGGGACAGACCGATTGTGGACGAAGGGCTTGAAGCCGTCAAGCATCAAGCATGGTCGGGAAGAACTTCTGCCCACGAACCGCGATGCCCAGCTTGATCGGTCCGCTCTGCTCTGGGAGACATGTGGTATGTGACGGTGATGGGTGTCGGCACACGAAGAATCGACGAGGACATATGTACCTCGTACGGGCATCGTGTTTTGGTTTTTTCCCCTTTCACCAACGTCTGCCGATCCCGCCGTCCTAGGACCCTTATTTTAACCCATCTCTTCGCAAATTCAGTCGTTTGGCGATGAGACTTCCCTCGCCGAGTCCCAGGCGCAAAAAGACGAGGCCCGCCGCGTCAGCTCCTTGCGAGATCTCCATGGATATGCAGTCCGTGCGGTCCAGCCCTTGCTTGACTTCCATCTGATACGCATGAGTTACCGTGATGGCGTTGGATGTCTCGCTGCCAAACATGTTAGAGACCACGTCGCGCTTGCAACCTTGGAGAGTGAGATTGGGATTGGGCCACACTGTAGCACCTCCAGGTAGGTAGATATAGCGAAGCCCTTCTGTGGTTTCCAAATGCGCATCGAACAATTCCATGGCCATATGCTCCACCTTGTTGGCCGCGATCTCCAATGCCATTTCGCAGTCAGTCTTGATGTTCATTTGACTATCGGCGAATTTCATCGATATCGCCGCTACAAACTCATTCGGGTTGGCGGGATCACGAATTCTCCTGATCGCCGACGAAAGATATGGCGGGTACAACTTGGTGGTTGCTGCGAGGGACGCATTGACTAGAACCTGTTCCGTTTCAGCCAAGGAATCGGGATGGTGGTGTGCTACTTGGGCAGGTTGATCGACAGCGTGGTATATGCTGGTGCTACTGGATGGCACTATGGGGCTCATTGTATTCGCAGACGGTGTCGGCAGATCTTCACTATCGGAGATCACTATTGGCTTCATTTCATGCTCAGGTGTTCGCGGCGGATCTTCATTATCGCATATCACTATCGTCTTCGATGTATTCGCAAGGGTTGGCGGCAAGACTTCATCGTTGGATGGTACCGTCGACCTTGGTGCACTCTCAGGTGTTGGTGGTGGGCCGTCATTGCTGTCTGTCAGACCTGGATTGCGGGTTCTTAACAAAATGGCGACGATGAAGACTTTCTAGAATACTCACGCCTTTTTAAACCTCGTTCCCGCGGCACAACATTCGAAGACCGCGACATCATTCTTCTGTACGATTCCTGTACCTTTGCTGTCGCCTCGGGTGTCACACTTTTCGCAATTGCGCTCGCAAGTGCCTCACGGTATGCTGTAGGAGTGCTCTCGATGTCCTTGATCAGAGCGCTAAGAGCGCTTTTGCCTTTAAACTGGGCTCGACTTTCTGCGGCTTTCTTTGTGAGGGTATAGGCCATCAAGGCCGTCTGACCCCCATTTTTGTAGAAGATTGCCAGTGTAGAAGACTGTTCAGGCCCAGACAACTCCCGCAATGTCGCCGCGCATTCAGCCGGACGTAGTCGTACATGTACATGTTTAAGGAGTTGGGCAGTAAAGGCTCCAACCTCGATCCACATAGTTCGAGCTCCAGGGTTGTCGGCGTCATTCTGCGTTTGATTCTCCATGGTCGAACCTTTGGTTTCTCCACGACCAAGGCGGTGGGAAAAAGGAGAAATGGAGTAAGGGTGGAGGGAGAAGCGCGGGAGGAGCAAGTAGGAAAGGAGGAAAGAGAAAGAGAAGCGTGAGGTTGGAAGGTGATTGGGGGGAAGGGCAAAACCTTAAGCAAATATGCCACTACTGTACAATTGCAATAGCGCCCGCCGGAATTATGCGAGTGAGGCTCAAGTCACCGCTCGATGATACTACGACGAAGCTCCCTATCCTCTGTGAATACGTTGAGGGACTTGTGAGTGTCTCGGGCGTGACAGCGCAACCACAATGCGGTCGACATCATCAAACAGATCGTACCAAAGAAAACACAATCCGAGGTAGCTGAAGAGCTAGTTACGAGAGAATTACTCCGAATTCTTACAAGCCACTGACGACTAAGACGATCTCAACTGTGTACTCCATACTTTATTTCAGTCGGTCTTGTACTTTATTTCAGTCGGTCTTGTACTGTAGTATATCAGTAAAATTTGCAAGCGCGCTCTGTTGCAAACGAGGGCACCCAACGCACGAGCGCGGACTAACTGAATGCGGGTTTGGGAGCCACCTGCTCGGTATCTCGTGCTCCGTAGATCCTTCGACAGGCTTGAGATAGTTATGTCATAAATTGTGCCCTCAGCCGAAGAATGGCGCGCCTGTCTGCCTCGCCCTTCTGCGCTACCTGCGCCAGCCAGCCTTATGCACGCGAGAGGGGGAACTCACAGTGCCCTCGTTCCGGTGATCAATATTATGCGGTTGAAGTGAACATTCAATGCAGCAATAAAACGCGTCGAAAGGCTCGACCATGACCCCGACCTAAACGCTATCCTGTGCAGCCCGAGCATGCCGATGGTCCCGGAATATGCTGCTCATCCATCAAACCGGCGCCGTAAAGGTCGGTGAGGTTGTAAGGTGAGGACATCGACTCATTCGTTCCCACCGCTCCATGTTCTGATTGAGGTCGGGAATCTGCAGATACACCGTGACCTACACTCCCAGCCTCGACCGCATCCTTCCTCCTCCAACCCACCTACATGTCAAGATCAAAAACACAGTTGCTGCACCGCTCCGCGCCGCATACCTGCATGGTCCATATACTCTGTATGTCGCATGCTACCCGTCCACCTTCAACCCCTTCCGGAAACACAAGGCTGTGCATACCGAAGGAGCGCCGGACTTTGAACCACAACTGAAAGCCGGAGGGCATTGGACTGCGAAGCTCACCGTGCCCGAGGAAGTGAGGGAGGATGCCCAAAGATACAGCACCGACAATAAGCTCAGAGGCGGGGGCGAGAGAAAGTCCTTCACATGGATAATAGAGGTCACGTCACAGATTATTTTCTCCAAGACCGCGAGCGTCGAGTATGAACTTCTGGTGGGACGAGATGAGAAGTCTGTGGATTTGGGATTCCACGGTGTCATCGGATCCGGTCAGGGTTCTCCGGGCAAGCTCGAAGATCACCAGAAGGGTCGTTCAAAGTCCACCCCACAGCATCACAAGGGCGTCTTCTCGAAGGCCATAAGGCTGGTCGTGGATGATACCGAAAGCCTTTGGAACACCCCTCCCTTTCCGGAATGGGAGACAGATGACAAGGGCCAGTCGCAGGTGGCCGTGGAGCAGGGCCCGCAGCACGGTGACAAGCGAGACGCCGGCGCAAAACCGGAGAAGAAGCAGAAGACCCAGAAGAAGATCCATTTGGTTCTGCTTACGCATGGTATTCATAGCAACGTTGGCGCGGATATGCTCTTCATGAAGGAGAGCATTGACAGTGCAGCAAGGCAGGCAAAGGACGACGCCAAGAAACGACGAGAAGAGTTGCGGGCTAGACGCATGGCGCGGGAGAATGACTTCGGTCGAGAAGCAGTTGACCAGAGGTCGAAGTCCGTGCCCGACATGGCCATCGTGGGCGATCCAGTTGGAAACACCGCCGGTCCGAGTACCACAGCAGAGGACGAAAAAGAAGAGGATGCAGCTGAGGAAGACGAGGAAGAGGTTTACGTGCGAGGATTCACCGGCAATACGGTCAGAACCGAGAAGGGGATCCAGTACCTGGGCAAGCGTTTCGCCAAATACGTACTCTCCATCACCTATCCGGATCAGCCATACCTGCCCGTCAAATCCTCCATGGGCAAATCTTTGTCGAAATCGCTCACCTCCCCCATGTCAAAAACCCCAGGCCCACAAGACCAGGGTAGTACCCAACCGGCACACAAGAACAGCAGCATCATCAAAGACGAGAACCACCGGTCGCATAGCCTCCCTTACCGCATCACTTCTATCAGCTTCATCTCGCACTCTTTGGGTGGCCTGATCCAAACCTACGCAATAGCCTACATCCAGAAGCACTCCCCGGAATTCTTTGACCTTATCAAGCCGATCAATTTCGTCGCCATGGCTTCTCCCTTCCTAGGCTTGAGCAATGAGAACCCCATCTACGTGAAGTTCGCTCTAGACTTTGGACTTGTAGGCCGGACTGGTCAAGATCTCGGTCTCACGTGGAGAGCGCCGACCTTGGCAAAAAGCGGATGGGGGGCCATGGTCGCTGGATTCACAAACGAGGCCAACAAGAAGTCACCCGATCAAGAGTCTGACCCTGCCGCGAAGCCTTTGCTCAGGATACTCCCTACTGGCCCAGCACATGTGGCGCTGAAGAAGTTCCGGAACCGTACCGTCTATTCAAATGTGGTCAACGACGGCATCGTGCCATTGAGAACTTCCTGTCTGCTTTTCTTGGATTGGCGAGGCCTGGGTCGTGTCGAGAAAGCAAGACGGGAGAGTGGCCTCGTGGGTACGATGGTCGGATGGGGCTGGGCAGAAATGCTAGGCCACAATGCCAGCGACCCGAGGAAGACCCTGACGTGGCAAAACCTGTTCAGTGACAGCGGCGAGGATGTGGGCAAGTCTGGGAAGTCGTCCCCGGACCCTGAATCAAAAGTTCCCCAGGCGGAGACAAGTGAAGGCTTCGATCACGATCAGCGAGCGTCGGAACCCGAGGACAATCAGTTCTTGGAGAAGAACCAAAGCCCTGTCGCAGGACGCACGGATGTACAGTCCGGCGTAGGTGCAACGTCGGCACCGAATCTATGGACGGAGGTTTTAAATTTCTTCAGGCCGCACGCAGGACGACCAAAAACCCCTCCAGGCAGTCCCCCTCGAAGTCCGATGAAGACACAGAAAATCTACAGAAGAGGCCAAACGATGTCTTATCAACAAGGCGAATCCGAGTCCGAAGAGCCTTCTCGAGAAAACTCCCAAGATGGGGGCACGGACGGTGCTGCTCGCAAAGGCCTCATCCGGGGAGCATCACTATTCAGCAATGGTTCCAGGGACGGCGGCAACGGTGACGTGGAGGCACCTCCCAAGACGACCTTCTTCGAGTCGGCAGGAGATCTACTTAACCCACCGTTGCCACCCAAGGAGTTCATCCTTGACCCTGCTGCTCGGCCGAGGACAATCTTCCACGATCGAGTCTACCATCCAGGAGACATCCCACCACCGCCCGCTAAGCGCCAACGGACTTTCGGAATTAGGCGTTCCGCGTCGAATCTTGCATCTCAATCGTCTTCTTCGTCACAGCTTGCACCTGAGCCGGCATCCCCTGGATTCCGCGGTCCTGCTTCAGCGAATCACCCTGAATCACCTCCACAGCCGAGCTTAGACCACAATCAGCCTCAACGGCAAGACTTCGGCACTATGAAGATCGAGGAGAAGATTGCTCGAGCTTACCACAAGGATATGTCGTGGCGAAAGGTGCTCGTGCGGCTCGAACCTGACGCGCACAACAATATGGTGGTGCGGCGCATGTTTGCCAATGCCTACGGTTGGCCTGTCGTCCGTCACATGTGTGACACACATTTTGCCTATACGGCAGCAGCGCGGACGAGAGACGAGGATGAAGAAAATGTTGAGAGGGCGATTGGACAGGAGGAGCCCCTTACTGGTGGGGAGCAGGGAGGTGAAAGTGTGCGTGGGCAAAGAGAGCTGCCCGACGAGAAGAAAGAAGAGCATGCAGTCGACAACACCAAAAGAGCGAACACAACCGACAACATCAGGATCGAAGAGTCAAGTCCTCAAGAAATCGAGCCTCTGCGGACCGACTCCCAGAAGCTGAGCACGTCATGGAAAATCCAGGATAGCGCAAGAGCGGGTGCGGCAGGGCGGACGAAGCGCACCGAATCTGAGGTCCGTGAGGCAAGAGACGACGTCTCAGAGCTTGTATCACGTGTTAGTGCTACAGGCGAGAGCTACAGCAGCATGAATTCAGGTAGGGCGGCGCTGTCAAGACTCGCCAGGCAAGACAGTGCACGGTGGAGCGACCGCTTCTTCGAGGGCAGCGATGACGGCGACGAGGATGAGGACGAGGACGGGCTACTGCAGGAGATACGGAAAGCAAGGTACAGAGGTGAACTAAATCAGAAGTTCAACCTCGACTTTGATGTCGACTCAGCCGCCAGTGACTCGGAGACTGGCAGGACGCCGACGGAGAAGATTTCCAACGGCCCACTGACAGAGAGTCCCGACAGTACTAAGCTGAGCAAAGCCAAAGACAAGGGGAAAGGGAAAGAATTCGAGGAGCACATGATTACCGCATCACATGTGCCTCTGTCGGCGGAACCTGCTGAGTTGGAGCCGCTTTCGCACTCTTCTGCAGGCACGAGTACGCCCACGCAAGATGCACCGAGCGGTGCTGAAACAGACGTGCAGCTAGAGCCGGCATCTATCACGGCACCGAGTACGGCAGCTGCTCTAGGTCTGACTCTGAATGAGAAGATCGACGACACACGTAAATCACAAACGATGTCGGGGAGCATCGGAGACACGGGTGGTGTTGCGGAACAGGTGGCTTTGGCTGCGACAAGGAGTCGAGACATGGACAAGGAAGACTCATGAACCGACAGAGAGAGCACCTACTTGACCAAGGCGAAGGAGAGTAAGGTGAAAAGGAACTTGAAGTGGGCATGAAGCACCCGAGGAGCTTCCTTTTCTCAGCCTCCTTCACTTGTTCTTCAGAGACTCCAATTACGACAGAGGAACTGGTCCCGCTTTCATAATTAAATCTATCCCGTTGATGGTCCTGGATGGCGACAACATCTCAGCCCGCATTTCAAAATCCACCTGCTGCCCGTAAAATTCGGCGTTGACAAGCACTTTTCAGTTCTGAGGTGAATTGGTATCACTCTCGCCTGGACTGTTTTCACCTCTGCCATGCCCCTGTCCGAAGAGTCTTCCTCATCTGACCATGCGGGCAGCGCTCGCATACGTTCGCGCTCGCCAGACATAAGAAAGTGGAAGAAAAGACAAGTTAGACGCAAAGACCTACGGTCATACTCGAATCTCAGGCAAGCCATGTGAGCCTGAAACAGCCAATGCATGGTTTTTTCTTTGGCATTGATCAGTTGCATTAGGAACACTTCCAACCTCCCAACCATGAGCGGCGAAAGACCCTACTCCACCCTGATCTATGAGCTGGTCGCGGCTGCACGCATACGAGACCGATCTGAACCACAGACAATCCGCGCCTTCGACCAACTCATCAGCGACGTTGTGAAGGCCGCAGTCCCGGATGAAGGCGAGAATGTCATGCTGAACCCACCGAATCTCAGGGTCGGCCTTGCACAATTCAACGAGCGAGTAGCTGAGATGCGACAAAGGAATCATCT
Source organism: Phialophora tarda (assembly GCA_016109495.1). Classification (NCBI taxonomy): domain Eukaryota; kingdom Fungi; phylum Ascomycota; class Eurotiomycetes; order Chaetothyriales; family Herpotrichiellaceae; genus Phialophora; species Phialophora tarda. Next base: position 2,299,905 of record JADWPL010000001.1, on the reverse strand, counting down.
TGCCCTCCTCAGGGATGAATTGCAGCGTGCTCTGATCAAAGTGGACGAATGCATGGTGGCTATGGGAGGAGGTGGCCCGCCCAATGATCAACGAAAGAGACGTGCACGAGACGCGGTCGACGAGCAATTGGGCCAGGTTGACGAGGTGAGGAAACGCATGAAATTAGAGGTTGGCACCGCGACGGATGGAGAGTGTCACGAGATAGGTAATCGTACAGGTAGACAGGAGTCCCCTGAACTCGGCACTGCGGTGCGCTGATCGAGGGTACTAGAGTTGAAGCTCCCACAGCACATCTCACAGTCTTCGTGTATGGGTTGGTGGTCCCAGTCGTGAACTGGAGAGCATACATACCGGTGAAATTTGCGAAATTACCTGAGTTGTGGAACTTCGTGTGCACAGCATGCCAGATGCCAGGTAACACTGCGGATGGAGGTAGAGCGGCAGACTGCCCATTATGCACGGAAACTCATCTGTCACGGCAAAGAGAGAGCAGTGTCTCCGTTGGACAGTTGGACGGATGATCTGGACGTCTGCTGAGACCGGACGGACGAAACCTCCGCTGCGAAGGAGGAGAAGACAGGAAGGGACAGGACAAGATACGCCGTGATCGTGGTGGAAGAGTAAATAGGTATCGACATTAGCTTGAGAATAAGCAGCATAGCCATGGTATCTGGTATCTGCCATCTGGTATCGGGTATCGGGTATCAGGTATTTTGGACGTTAAAAAAGAAAAAGAAACTTCGCTCAATCGCCATCGTCAGCGTCAGGCTCCCCGAGCATGATGTGATGCATCAAAGGCAAACCCAACTGGAGTGGTCTCGATTCTCATTCTCTCGATTCTCTCGATTCTCACTCCCCAGCTGGCTGCACGACACATCCGCCCATTACGGCCCCCCCTGAAACTCGCTGTCCCCGTCTCGCTTACTTCCCCCCCAAACCTTATAAAGGCGCTGGAACGCATTAATTTGGAAGGGGAGAGCCACGTATGTATGTAGGCAGCCGAGCCTTCTGCATGGCCACTTTAATACCATTATCGTCGTCATCAGCGTCACCCGCCCCGTCACGTTTCCCATATTCGCCACACACACCCCCCCACTGTTAACCAGTTTTTACACAACACGCACAACAACGACACGACCTGAATACTGAACTGAGCTGGAGCTGGAGCTGGAGCTGGAACTGGAAATCAAGGGGGGGCGTTACAACTTCTCCGTCCGTTCCGCCATGCCGACCTCGGCGGCGGGGAGAGGCCCCGTCGGCGCGGGCGGCAGGACGTCCTCTCTCGTCTCGTCGGTGAACTTCAAGTCCTCGTCGATGTCGGTCGTGTCCTTGACTTTGAACCAGATGACGGGCGCGGCGATGATGAGCGAGCCCGCGAGCAGGCCCCAGTTGGTGGCGAACTGGGCCATGAAGGACACATTGTTGGCGTCGAGTTGTGGCGAGATGGCCCCTCCGGCGGATTGGATGCCTTTGTAGAAACCGGTGAAGCAGGCGAGTTTGCGGCCGTTGTTGGTGAGGGCGCCCATCAACCTGAAGAGTGTCAGTCAGGATCATGCACACAATTCCATTAAAAGCGGGAGAAATGGAACTTACCAATAACTCGTTGTCTGCCAGACAGAGTCGTAGGCTCCATAGAACATGTACAAGAACATAGGGCCGACGTAGCCCGAGTCGGTGAAGTCCATGGGCACAAAGTTGTCGTCGCCCAGCGTGCCCTCGCGGGTGTAGCCCTTCTGGAAGTCGTAGCCGCCGCCCCAGATGACGAAGGTGAGGACGAAGAGCACGACCATGACGATCTTGGCGCGCGTGGTGCGGCGGAAGTAGGTGGTGTCGAGGAGGAAGCCGAAGATCCAGGCGCCGATGATCTGGGCGAGGTAGTACAGCACGTTGTTGAGCGAGCGGGTGCGGATGTTGAATTTGGGCAGGTTGACGTCCTGGAAGTGGTAGGTGTAGAACCAGTTCGAGGCGAAGAACATGGGGAACATGAGCAGGATGTACCAGTCCGTGAGCAGCACCTGGAACATGCCCTTGATCTCGGACTTCCAGGTCGGGTTCTTCATCATGATGACGCGGGAGCCGTCGCTGCGGCGCACGAAGAAGGGGTTGCACAGGAAGCCGGCCAGCACGAAGCCCACGGCCATGAGCACGATGAAGGCAATGTACGTCCCGTCTTGGACCTTGTCGGTGTGGGAATGCAGATTCTGGCCGAGCGGGATGAGCGCGCCAATAACGGCCCCGAGGTTGAAGATGCCCCAGAAGGCGGCGATGTATTTGCCCTTGGAGCCTTCCGGGGGGTAGGCCATCATGACAGCACCCTGGGCGGTCCACAGCAGGCCGGCACACACGCCGAGCAGTGAACCGGCGAATATCAAGAAGCCGGCATTCTGGTTATGGTTGTACGACAGGATGGAGGCGATGTACAGCGTGTAGCCGAAGCCACCCAGTCCCAAGGTCAGGCGGAGACCGATCCGGTTGGCGATACTGCCGGCGAAGAAGCCCACGACGGAGAAGGTCGAGTAGATGGCGGTGCTGGCGTTGTTGATGTCGTGTGCTCCGACTTGGCCGGCGGCGCCCAATCCGTTCACGGCGTTGTACATGCCCGGGCACAAGAAGCAGACGAGGGCGACGAAGACGATCTGGAACTGGGGCGAGGCGTAGTTGGGCAATGAGAAGGGTCCCAGTTTCAGTCGGCGATACATCCACGCCGGGCCTTCCGGGTGGTTGACGCCTTCGCCATGGATCTCGGGCGGCGGCGATTCTGTGCCGGTGGTCTTCTCGGTGGCCGCCATCTTCTCGTTGGAGATGTCGGACATTGCAGACGGTCTTGGGGTGAGGGAAAAGAGAAAAGAGAAGTGAGAAGGGAGTCAGGAGCGGGTGAGAAAGATCAGAGCTGCAGGTGAGGCTCTAGATTTAAGGCGGGTGGCCCGCAGTAGTGGCGGGCGGAGGAGACTAGGACGGTTAAGTGGCCCGGGCGAGTTGCTCGTGGAGTCTCGGGGCAGCTTCCTAGTGGAGCTTGGGCTGAGCGTGGGTGTCGCGTGCACTGGGAGGGAGGACTCTGGAGACTTCAGGTCGACGAGAGGAGTGTTATACAAGTATATAGCTGACTGCAACAAGGCCAGCCAGGAGGTGGTATGGACTAGGCCTCACCACGCGCCGAAGACCCAATGCACGCTAGGCAACGGTTACCTCGAATATCAGCAGATCGAACGCAGCACGCGATAGAGAGATAGAGCCGTAGCATCGTCACACAGGAGGTGCAGCAACAGCAGCATCGGACGACCGTGAGGGGGTGCTTCTGATTGCTTGCCAGATAGCTAGCTTCGACTCCAGATTTACGCTGACCAGGGCGCGAGATAGAAGAACCTGGAGAGCGAGAGGCACAGAGACCACGTGATCGAGCGAGCCCCGAGATTGTAGTGTCGCATCCTCTCTCCGCCTTGACGTTGCATTCACCAGCTCCTCAGATGCTACGCTGTTCCTTCCTCCAACACAACGTCTCATTCATCAAGAGCCTGCTCTGCCATCGTTGCATCCACGCCGCTGCCTCTGCACTGCGCGAGTCTTCACACACCGTCGCGAACGAGCGAGGACAACTTGGTTCCTCTGCGCCGTCCCACCGAATCGTGTCGCCGTTGTGGCCAAACGTGCCCGCACGCTGCAACGTGACAGGAGCGTCCAGGACAATGTGAGCCTCGCGCCATTGTCGAGGCCCGCGTCTTACTGCGAACGAACCTCTCACGAACTCTGTTCCCTTTGCCAATGGCCGGTTCGCGCTCAATTCCGTAGGCTGCCGGCCGCCAGTCGGATCGTCGAGCCCAGTAGAATGTTCGGTATACCTCTTTGTCACAGATGAAGAGATTTTATGACGTGACCCTGGCCGTTACAACACCGCATATTATTCATGTCGATGGCTGCCGCCGTTTGTCTGAACTCCCCTTCCCTATTCTTGTAGGGTCATCCTACAAGCAATCGTCCCTTCCTTTGGTGTGTCTCGCTTGTCTCGTGTTCTGTCATCTCGTCCCCGTCTCCCGAGTCTTATCGTCCCATCCCTCACCATGCCGACGTCATACCCTGGCGTTACCAAGTTCACGAACGGCTATCTCCTCAAGAATGGTCAACTCGTTGCTGGCGACCTCTGGGTCTCGTCGGACACGGGACGCATCATCAGCCCCCAATCAGCCTTCTACTCTTCACATCTACGACCCGACCGAATCGTGGACCTTCAAGGCCGGATACTCTCACCGGGTTTTATCGACGTGCAGATCAATGGCTACCACAACTTTGACTTTTCGACGCCCGACGCCGAGTTCGCGTCGAAACTGGCAGACACGACCAAGCAGATGATCAAGAGTGGTCTCACATCGTTCGTCCCGACAGTCATCAGCACCAGACCCGAGGCATACCGCGCCGTGCTCCCTCATCTCGGCCCCTCGACCGCCGACAGAGATGCCAGCAGAGGCTGCGAAAGTCTAGGAGCACACATTGAAGGGCCCTTCCTCTCCCCACTGCGAAACGGCATCCACAACAAGGAAGTTCTCCGGGAAGCCCACTCCTGGGAAGACATCGAGGAGTGCTACGGCCCCGACAACCTCAGCCAAGTCCGTTACATCACGGCGGCACCGGAACGCGGCGAGATGATGTCGCTGATCCCCGAATTCGTCGCTCGCGGCATCGTGTTCTCCGTCGGCCACTCGGACGCTACCTTCGAGCAGGCCCAATCCGCCATGGCGGCCGGCGCCACCATGGTCACGCACCTCTTCAACGCCATGCGCCCGTTCGGCCACCGTGATCCCGGCATATTCGGCCTGCTAGGCCAGTCCGCACCCTCCTCCCCCGTCACCACCCCGAAGGCAAGCCGGCCGCCCAGTGCGTCGACTTCCCCAGCCCGCTCGCCGCGCTCGTCCCGCCGCTCGTCCCCTCGCTCGAGCCTCAGCATTAGCACATCCATGTCCGAAGTCGAGGACTGGGAGCGCCGCTACCGCCAGCCCTACTTCGGCCTCATCGCTGACGGCATCCACCTGTCCCCTCAGACCCTGAAGATCGCGTACTCATCGCACCCGGACGGCGCCATTCTCGTCACTGACGCTCAGAAGTTTGCCGGCTGTCCGGACGGTGCATACTCGTGGCGGGGCGAGGACCGATTCATCAAGGAAGGCAAGGTCCTGAGGTTGGAGAGCAACGGCCGCATCGCGGGCAGTGTAGTCGACCTGGTCGACTGTGTCAACAACTTCAAGCGCTGGACCGGCTGCGGGACGGCCAAAGTGCTGGAGACGGTGACGAGCACGCCGGCCAAGATGCTCGGCAAGGACGTGGAGAGCCGGAAGGGCAAGCTCGAGGTCGGGATGGATGCCGACCTGGTCGTTCTCGAGGAAGGTCTGGATGGGGATCTGACCGTGCGGCAGGTGTGGAAGTTCGGCGTTCAGGTCGTTTGACTGTGAAGATGATTGGGTGGGGGTTTCGGAATGTAGATGGTTGGGGATCTTTGGTTTGAGCGGCCACTGCCACGAACACTGTTGCCATCACGACTAACATGCCAAAAGTTTGGTTTCGCTTGGTTCTGTTCTGTTCTGTTTAGTTTGGCGTTGTTAAAGAGGTTGTGTACTTAGCTTGATTCGCTTAGTGGGTTTGTTGAGGTTTGATTTGGTTGGGTGGGTTTGGTTTGGTTTGTTGCTTGCCCGGTTTTGAGACTGTGCTATTGTTTAGAGAGAGTGAGAGAGACACACACACACCACCAGTGTCTTGCCTACCATGGCTGCAGTGTCGGCATGATGAAGATATCCACATAGAAGGTCGTATGCATGTCTATGCGTATCGTGTATAATAGTAAATAATATCTTTTATTTGGCTGTATTAGTATCGATATACTTGTATCACCTTCGTTATATTACTTATTAACAAGAGATATCATTTGATCAATCACTCACCGGGATCTGATATACACGGTGTGGGATGGGATATATAGTACTACATGTATTAACAGGATCCAGACGAAGGGAACGCAATACAATGTAAATACTGGGTAGAGTGGACGGCACCTGCACTATGACACACCCCGCAACCCGCAATCCACAATCTACAACTTTCCTACCCAACGCCTCCGACCTCCTACCCAACGCACGACGCTTATCACTCCGCCTTGCTGCTTACAGAACGCATTCCGTCACTGCTCTAGCCTGGAACTGCCCTGCCGACGGGGCCAAACGCGCCGATTCTCCCGCCTACAGAAGCCAGTGCCATCACGGCCCTGCCTGTCCACGATCCTGGGCAAGCCCACGAACCTGTTGATCCAATTGATGACGACGAGGTGCCACACCAGGCTATTCTCGGGCTTCAACACCCAGTGGTTCTCGTCCGGGAAGCTCAAGAAGCGGGACTCGACGCCGCGCATCTGCAAGACGTTGAAGGCCGACAGGCCCTCGGACACGGTCAGGCGGAAGTCGAGCTCGTTGTGGATGACGAGCATGGGCGTGTCCCAGTGCTTGAGGAAGCGGGAGGGGTCCCACTTGTCGTACATCTCCTGTCTCTCCCAGATGGGCCCGCCGAGGTCGTGCACGGGGAAGTACTGTTCCTCGCTGGCCAGCTGGCCCGTCATGCTGAAGACGCCGTCGTGGCACACGAGCGCCTTGAACTTGCGGCCCAGCGCGTGCCCTTGGATCCAGTTCATCATGTACCCGCCGTACGAGGCGCCCAGGGCGACACTCCGCGACGTGTCGACGAACGGTAGCTCGGTCTCGATGAACTCGAAGCCCCTGACGAGGTCTTCGTACGGGAGCCCGCCCCATTGGTTGCGGATCGCGTCGGTGAAGGCCTGCCCGTACCCCGTCGAGCCGGTCGGGTTGGGGCAGATGACGATGTAGCCTTGCTCGGCGAAGACGGCCGGGTTCCACCGCGTGGACCACTGGTCGTTCCATGCGCCCTGGGGCCCGCCGTGGATCAGGTACGCGAGCGGGTACGTCTGGTCGGCGCGGAAGAAGGAAGGGCGCATCATCCACGCGTGGACCGGGTGGTCGTTGGCGCCCTTCCACCAGATCGAGGAGACTTGTTCCGGAGAGAGACCGAACATGGAGCCGTTCAGGCTGAGCGAGGAAATGACGACCGGGGCTTGTTGAAGCTGGACCAACGGGTCTGGGTTGACGAGCGTGTACACGCTGTTGTCGACCAGATTGTTGCTCGACACGATCAGGAGGTTCGACGAGGCCGACAGGGGAGCAAAGTCGATGATGTAGCCGCTGTGCGTTAGCTGTCGGGGGCGCCATTCCGGGCCGGGCGTGACGTTCAAGTCGAGGGCGAAGAGGCATCCACGCCCCGTATCCTCGGCCTCTAGTAGCAACATGTTGCCGTCGAGAGACCACTTCAACGAGCTGGGAGACCGGTCCCAGCCGCCTTTGCCGTCGAGCGTGCGCATCAGCTCAAAGGCAGACACGGCCGCACCGCTCTCCAAGCCGCTCAGGCCGTGCGCGAGGACGATACGATTCTTGTCGCTCTCGTACCCATCTGTCGCCATCTGCAAGAAGGCCATGGACTGCCCGTTGGGCGAAAAGACCGGGCACGAAGCTGCACCGTCGAGGCCAGGGACGTGGAATTTGTGGAAACTCGCAGGAGACACGTCCATCAGGTCTTTCTTGGGAATGAACCACGCGTCGCACTTTGTATGCGTGGCCGGATCGAGCTGGGGGTCTTTAGCCACAATGACCAACCCAGTAGGGCCCAAGTCGAAGTGATCGACGCCGCCGAACGGTGGGATGGGGCATTCCAGCTTGGTTCCCTGGAGGGCATTCCTGAAGCCATGCAAACTATACCGTCCCTGCCGCGACGTCACCACCGGCTGCGACTTCTGCAGAAGACCCGTGAAGAGGGAGTTTCGCTGCTCCGTCACCCAGGAGTCCCAGTGGCGCACGAAGAGCGAGTCATACACCCGAGCCGAAGTATGCGACTTGGGCGCGTCCTTGGGGTTGAACAGGCTTCCGTCCGGATTAGCTTGGCCGGCGACGGCAATGGCGACTTTTCCCGGCTCTATGACATAGAGCTTGAGGCTGGAGACCGGGCCTGGCACCGTGCCGGCTGTGTAGGATTTGCCCGGGAGGGTGGCGTCGGTGACGACGAGATTCGTGTTGCCGTTCTCGGTTTCCTTCAGCCAGACGACCTCGTAGGCCGTGCCCAGCCATCGCGGCTCGCTGGCTTTGGCGTCCTTGCTGATCGTGCTCTCCGTGCCCTGAGTGAGGTCGAGGGCCCGGATCTCGCTCGTCCGACTATGCGTGTCGAATGAGTAGCTCGACTGTGTGAACAGGGCGAGCTTCCCGTCCGGACTAGGGATGGCAGCGGATCGGCGCGGAGCGCTCAACAGGACCCTAGAAACGGTGAGAAAAACACTCGTTGATACGTGGAGGAGGGGGGTGCGACGGGTGTAGCTTACTCAGGCGTGTATTGCTTGCGGATAGTCATGGCTTTGACGCCTGAAGGCTGAACGGGGCCACGCCACAACAGACAATGGAATGGAATGACAGACCAGCGGAGGATCGCTGTCTACAATCAGAATCCGGCTTTCGACAATCCACGGCGAGTGTCTCTAGTCTCTCCCCTTGGAACGCGGTGTGAGTCTGCGGTGAGGCCACGGTGAGGCCACGGTGAGGCCAAGGTGAGTCTTGAGCTTTTCCGCGCGCCCATTCCCAACGGAAAACGCGGGGGGAGCTAGCCGTTTCTATTCTTACGCGCTGCAGATTGGTGCGTCCAGGGTCTAGGCCCGCACGTGCTCATGCTAAGCGTGGAGATCGCTCTGCGCTCGGTGGTCACCGCCATTGTGATATATCCCTCAGAGGGCGCGCGTGGCATGTCGTAGGGACAATCGTGAGGGAAGATTGACGTAGAATCAGCAATGAGGCAACAAGGCTTCGGATCACGAATTATTCACGGCATCTAGCACACGACTCTGTGAGGAGACAGCCCGGCTGCTGTCCTGCGCTCGGGTGAAATAGGAAAGCCAGAGCCACTGAGACACGGCCGGCCGAACACCATAATCCGATCCGGTCGTGGAGGAAAGGGTGACTCCAGGTCCAGCGGCCCAGGAGCCGATTCAATATTAATACACCTCGAACAAGGTCAGAATTATGTAGCATTAGGGCCCGTCAATGCACCACCCATAGAAAGCTCCTCACCGTCATTTTTATACATACCCAGACTCTCCAAGTCATCAACTTGCCACATTTCAGGACATTGGGACGCCCAGCCCTCGATTCGACCTCGACCCCGGAGTAGCCGTCACAGATGGCCCCTCCAGTGTCCGCTCATGCACAGAGAACAGCCAGGGCTCGCATCGCCTAATATTAGATGTGACCAGACTCAAAAGAAATCTCCGGAGCCTCTCGCCCGTCGGGGTTCCAGCATCCCCTAAAACGCCTCCTCAACCGGGCAATCCACACTATCATGCCCGTCCTTCTCACAGAGCGCGCACCATTTCTCCGGGTCTATGACGCCGGTCGTCCGGCCGGCCAACATGCCCGCTTGTGCGCCGGTGCCTTCGACCAGCTTTGAAGGTCCAGGAGCGGGAGCAGTGGAGGCGACCGGTTCGTCGACCGGATGCGGTGAGTCTGCGCGTCCGGGCTCATCGGTGTGACGAGGCGGCGCAGGTAAATCCTCCTCCGGAGGAGGGTTTGATGTTGAGTTGAGGTGTGAGGCCATGGTGTGATTCGTGAATTTCCGACTCATCAACGGAGCAGGCCTGTCCGGGTCGACGACTGCCGAAGACTCTTCTTCAAACTGCCCGCTGCGTGTGAGCCCCTCCTTTGCTGCCTCCCTGCCGTTCCTCATAGGCGAAGATGGTTTGCTGGTTGAGGCTTTTTTGCCCGGACCGAACATATTCGAACACGTGAGGATATCATGTCCTCCTTCCTCGCAGATTTCGCACCATAGCACAGCGCTTTCAGATGTGCTCACGTCTGTGACACCGTCGTCCGACCGCGCGCGTCCTTCGTGAATTTGCTGTATCGGAGAAGCACCCCGAGACGGAGCATCGTGCCAACTCTCCGGTCCCATTGTTTGGCTATCCTTTCTCTCGTGGCCGGTTCCACCGTTGTTCTTCGCGCCGAGCACAACGGTCCGCTGACTTCCTACCGTGCCGGTGCTGAGATGCTTTCGGTCCAATTCGTCGCTGTTCCCTCTCGAATGGGGACTCCGCATGGCGGTATGCAATCCAAACGCCGCTCCCCCCATCGGCATGGGGAACTTGCCCAGCGTTACGCTATTCCTCAACTGCTTTACTTCCTGCGCCAGTTCTTCTTCATGCGCAGATTTCTGCTGAAGGAGTTGTTCTAGATCGCGGATTTGTTTTTGCAAGGCGTCTTCCACAGCCGTACTGTCGTTTCGCTGATGGCCGTTTCCAATTCCAGGAATCGCGCCATTCGGTCGCTTGGGACTGGCCGCGTTGAGGTTCTGGATGATCACTTTTAGGCCGCGGATCTCGTCGTCTTTGGCCATGATCTGCGCTTCAAGAGCTTGAACATCTGAAGAAGACGAGTACCCGCCGGCGCCATTGAGCTGTTCTTCGGTTTTCATCCTTTCACGTTCTCGACGCAGTTCACTTCGGGACCGCTCGACCTCGCCGCGCAAGAATTCTACCTCTCCTCTGGCTTCTGCTTCTCCTCTCCGCGCGTCTTCCAAGCCTTCCTCGAGCTCTTGGACGAGCTCTTCCAACTGCTTAAGCTGTTGAGCGACAGTCTCGACGTCCTCGGAGCGATCCTGAAGGTTGCGGACCTCCTCGAGGAGTTCGTCCACCCTTTTCTCATAGACCCGTTCGGTTTCGGTACTCGCCATCTCCAGGGTATCGATGGTAGATCGAAAATCCGCGCGATTGGCATCGAATTCTGCTGTGAGGAGCTTAATCTTGTCATTTTTCTCTCGCAAAGCGTCTCGGAGAGAGACGACATCGCGCGGCAAGTCCTCCTCATCTTCGTCGCCCGGGCGGGTCTGTTTACCTTCCTCCAGACTGGGCATTAATTTCTGTATCTCATTGAAATTGCGCTCCATCTCGGCGAAATTGGTGCTCTGGTCGCGTAGTTGCCGTCTGGCGTCGGCGAGTTCTTCATTGAGGTCTCGTATCTTGGTCTCGTACTTTTCGACGTCGGCGTCGGCTGCTGGTTTTCTGCTGAAATTTGGCGTCGGTGTCGGCGTGAATTCGGCTTCGTTCTCCGGAATCTCGTCGAAGCTCGATTCAGGGCCCAGCGAGGGACTGGCTGCTGATACTGAGTTGCCTTGTCGTAGACTCTGGCTGAAGTTATTTCGTTGCCCCGGTCGGGCGTAGGGCCCGCCGACTGCGCCTCCGTTTGTGCTTTTTGCCAGCCCAATGCCACTAGGCCTCGTCTTTGGCGTCGCCAACGTTCTGGGAGTCGGGGTATTCACTTTCCGGAGCGGACTCGACGGTCGTGGAAGAGACTCTCTCCTGAGGGGCGGCTTGAGTCCTGGGCTAGCTGCACCCGACGGTCTCATTGCTCCAGGACCGATGGATTGGCTGAAACCGGGTTTCGCCATGCCTGTTCCCGCGGCGGGTGTCCTTCCACCCTGATTGAAACTCGCCAGTCTGTTGGTCGGCGTCCCAGGGCCGGGACTCGCTCTGATCCCGCTGAGTCCCAAGCCTGCGCCCCCACCGCCGCCTGCGCTGCCAGGTTTTTTGACGGCTTTTTCAAGTGGAAGGAATATGCCCGACCCGGGGATTGTGGTTCTGAAATAGTGTTTCCCATCTACTTCGCCTGAATTCTTGCCTCGTCCTGCGTATTCTGTCGCGAGTTGAACGCCTGCGAATGTTCCTTTCTTGCCGGCCACCGGCCCGATGAATTTGACGGTGCCGTGCATGTCTCCGGGCACCATGACGGTGTCTCCGACGTTGATGTTCGCCATGCTGGGCAAGAACGTGTGTGGAAGCAACACTCAGGACTGAGGTTGCAGCGAGAGGGGCGGTTTGGGAACCTCGAGCGCCTTCAGCTACACCTCTTTCTTCAAGGCTACCGGGCACCCTAAGCCTCGATGGATATTGCGGGACCCATCAACCCAGACAGAATCTCGCCAGGTGCAGCGTGGGACGTGCTGATTGCCGGGTTAGACCTCGAATGGTCCTCGACGTGGATTGGAAGTGAGTACACGAAGAGAGGAGGATTCAGAGGGAACGTTATGTGCGCTGGTCCTAATGCAGGCGCGGATGGTTGCAGGCAATTGGCAGTTGATGGGCAATATTAATGCCACGTCGCTGACATGAAGTTGTCCACGAGGCGTGTCTGGGTATTCGTGTCCTGGCGGTTGTCGCCCGGTCCACCAGGTAAACAAAGACGCAGCAACGCAGCGATGGGTCGTGCCGATTCGAAAGTGAAAGGACAAGCAGAAGCAGGAGCCGGTTGAGCGCTGACTGGTCCTCGCGATGTCGTGGTTACGGGGACCCTGCAGGCGCATGCGAAGGGGACGGTCGAGAAATTATCTGATTTGCTTAGCGATGGCGAGCTAAATTCGGCTGGCGAAAGGAGCGCGACTCGGAAACGGCGAGGTTACAGACACGCTTCAGGATTCCTCGCTTACTCGTCGCCTCTCCCGGTCTCCTCGCCGGCACCGAAATTGACTTCGCCATGAATGAACTTCTGTTCGCTAGCCATGCCTCAGCCTTGCCGACGATGAAAGCTAATCGTGCGCCACAGGACACAATTTCCACCCTTCTCGGGGCCTCTATCACTATGGCACGCACGTCGAACACTCCACAGTTGGGGAACGCCAGACTATTTTTGCCTATGACAGCCTGTGCTCTTGGGCACCTCGGACTGGACTTTTGGGCACCTTGGACCGAAACCTTTAGGCCCTTGACACCTACAGCTGCAGCCTGAACGTCTTGACCTCAAACGGCCGCAACTCAATCGCAATGCTGATCTTGTTCTTCCCCGACATCGCCACCTCTTTGCCATCATCCTCCAACACGTTCGTCTCATACACTTTCTTGATAGGCAACGTCGTCTCAATCACCCCGCGACTCTTCCCACCAAGACTCTCGTAGATCCTCACGATCACGCTTTGTCCCTTGCGCCGGGTGAGTTCGCCGCGAGAGACATCCTCGTCATCTTCACCGCGCTTGACGCAGTCGAGCACCAGTGACTCGGCCCCCGTAACCGACACGGCGTTGAGCAGCTCTTTCACCGGCTTGTCATCAACCAGAGACACCAATGTCAGCGGGTGGTTGAAGTTGTAGGCCGCCCGGACCGTATCGCTGCTCAGGGCTCCTTGGTGAGGCATGATCGCCCATTTAATGTGGTGACGGCCCATATCAGCGTGTGCGTCTGGAGCCTTGGGCGCCCGCAGCAGCGACAGTCGCATGAGATTGCCACAGGTGGCAAATCCGTATTTCGAGTCGTTCAGGATCGAGACACCGTAATCTGCTTCCGACAGATCTGCAAACTTGTGGCAGCACACCTCGAACTTGGCCATATCCCAACTATGACTGTCAGCATCTGCTTTCGATCAGGGACGCAACACTTACCTGGTGTTGTAATGCGTGGGTCGGCGAATGATACCATATTGCGTCTCGTAGTTGGCCTCGGTATTGGTCACATCGACAGGGAACTCCACCTTCAGGAACTTCATGGTCTCACGCCACTCAACCTCGGCTTCGACGAGCAGGTATCCGGCTTGCCCTTCACTGTCGGATGCGTCCAGACTGATGGTAGTCTTGACCCAGCTGTCTTTGCTGACTTGGGTCTTGGTGGCCACGCTGACCCTGTATGGCCCGTCTTCGACGATCTCGGATGCTTCTGACTTTAGTTCTTTCCTGGAATTCAGGTGGAATACCTCTACGTCCCACGCTTGCCAGTACAGTGGCTTGTCGTCAAAGATCACCAGCTGGTTGGCTTTGCCTCCCTTCGCAATAACTTCTCTGTTTGCTCTTAGATCAACCAACGATGTGATGACACCAGCCTCAACCTCGACCTTGAAGATGCTGTTCTTCATGACAAACACGCCCTTCTTGATTTCTTCGATCGAGGCTGTCGATCGAATGGCCGATGCTGCATGCGTCTTGCATATGCCAGGACCGCCAGACACATATGTGTATTTCTGCTGTTGTGACTTAGCATTTGCGTGTGGAATCTCGACCAATTCGGAGCGCGCCCAAGGTGCAGTGTTGACGGCTGCCAACTCGGCATTGGCCTTGAGATGTCGCGATAGTCCAAGGACCGTGAGCGCTTCCTCCTTGACCTTCTCTCCCAGTTTCGCATTGTGGGCGTATAGTTCGTCAGAGTCATCATAGCACATCTCGATCGAGCTGCCCGGCAAGCAGTCGTGGAACTGGCAGAGAAGCACATTTTCCCACATTTCATCGATTTCCTTCTTGGGGTACTTGTAGCTCTTGCTCTTCACACTGGCCAGGGTTGCGAGGTACTCGACGTCGTGGAGCATCACCTCCTGCTTCCGGTTATTGAGCTTGTTGTTGGCTTGCGTCGTGTATGTGCCTCTGTGGAGCTCAAAATAGAGTTCGCCATACCACGTAACAAGCTCCGTGCCCTCCGCAATTTTCTTTTCCAAGTTGGCGTAGAAATCGTCCACGGAATTGCCCATGTGCACGCGGGGAAGAAGGCCAACCGTGTCGCTGATACCACGACATCTGCGCAGCTTTTCCAGCATTTCCCAAGTTGGACCACCTCCGCCATCTCCTTTGCCGAAGACGAGAAGAGAAGTATTGTCCTGGTCCAAGCTCTTATGTTGAGTGACGCTCCGTCTGACGTCTCCAAAATGAGCATCTGCTGTATAAGTCTCGCTGGGGGCCATATGGCAGATGACCTGGCTGCCGTCCAAGCTCACCCAGTTGAACGTTGTGTGGGGAAAGTTGTTGATATTGTTCCAGCTCAGCTTTTGGGTGAAGAACCGGGTCATTCCGGCCAGCCGGCAGATTTGTGGAAGCTGACCAGAGTAGCCAAACGTATCAGGAAGCCAGAAAGTCTGACATCTCTCGCCAAAATTGCTCTCGAAAAACCGTTGACCGTAGAGGAATTGTCGGACCAGGGACTCGCCGCTGGGCATGTTGGTATCATGCTCAACCCAGCTGCCGCCGATGGGGTGAAACCTCCCTTCCTTGACCTTTGCCTTGACTCGGTCAAAGACATAAGGATAGTAGGCTTTGAGCCATTTGTATTGTTGTGCTTGGCTGACGGCGAACCGGTGCTCAGGATATCGATCCATCAGGTCACATTGATTTGACCAGCTTCGCGCGACTTTGCGCTTTGTCTCAGCCCATGGCCACAGCCAGCATGTGTCGATATGGCAGTGCCCAATGCCGAAGACCAAGGGCTTCTCGCCCGATTCGTAGATCTTGTCTGAATCGACATTCTTGCCGAGATACTTCTGAGCGATCTTGCGACCTTGTTCGATCGAGGCTTGCGATCCATTGGCAGCAATAAATGTATCCATGATCTGGTTGCAGACCTGCAGTGCCTCGTGCTTCTCCCAGCTGTCACCCGGGAATTCCCTGGCGGCATCTCCGATGATCCAGAAATCAACGTACAGAGCGCGAGCTGCAAGGTTAACATCCACGATCTGCGCCTTCCAAAGGGTGTAATGCTTGTTCGGATCCGGAGGCTGGATACTGTCCCCGCCGGGCGCATTGCCAAACATCCCGTTGCAGGCCATTTCGATGTAGAAGGTATGTTCTTTGCCATCTCGCCAGCTGTTTGGTAGTATCCATTCTGTTCGGTCGCCTCCTGTCAAGCCTTGCAGAGGATTGCCGTCGTGCGTCCACACCATTCCTTCATTGCCCGCATCCCAGTGGAACCCGAGGTGTTCCCCATCGCACATATGCTTGGGTACCGTCAATTGAACCCTGAACCAATGAGTTGCCCATGCCGGTCCAAACGATTCGCCCCGCCGCGTAGGCCTGAATGAATGTGAAGTAGCGTCGTCGAAAGTTGGTCGTGTAAGGTTTGGAGGGGAATAGACAGACAGCTTCACATGCTCGTCGTCATCACAGCGGTTGTGATACAGCTTCCTTGGGACAGTTTGGTCAGCATTCCTCCCTACTTCACAGGCTGAAGTTGGCTCACCCGATGAGGTTCTGCTGCTCATATTGTCCACCAGAACTGAACTGTCGGAGACGGTCTGTGTATATCGACTCGATTTGCTTTCCGACCGGTCTCTGCGCAAGCTTCGGGTAGGAACTCGTGGTACGGGAAGACGTTTCACCCCCCATAGCTGTGTATGCTAGCTGGACAACAGTGGAAGGAGTGAATGGAAGGGCACTGGGTTGCGGAACAAGCTACACGGTGCTGAGCTTGGGACAAACCTAAGTAAGTGTCGAGGCTCTTGGATGGTGCGGGGTACATAAAGTGCGGTGTGAGCGTCGGAAGGTCTGCGTTTGGTGTAACATTGAGACTGCGTGTTTGGAGAAGTGTCTACTAGGTATGCGGTCATCTATGTAACGGCGAGGATCTCTATGGAGTCACCTGTTCCGGAAGCCTCTATGCTTTTCCCTCTAGATCCAGGAGCCCGCGGTCTCAACTCCATGCTGCAGGGCGTTTATCGAGCCGCCGGTCTCAGCTATGCCCACCAAAATGATGCTGTCTTTGAGCGTCCGTTGTCTCTTTTGCGACGACTTCCTCGTCAACTTCCGTAAGCCTGCAACAAGGCCGTTCTGTCCTTTGTGATATGCTGAGGCTAGACTGACCGATTTCCCCCTCTGGCGACGAGCACGCTGGGCTTCCTGAGCTTGCTGAGCCTGTTGTTCAGCCTCTTTCTGCTGTTTCTTCTGCAGCTTGCCCGAGAAAACCTCGGCACCATACACTTGATAAGGCGTGGCAGGAATAGCCAGCTGCCTTTCGCGCGGTGGGTTACTGTTATCTTCAGGCCATTCTTTGGTCTCTGTCGCGCTCTTGCGAGACAAAGACCGGAGTAGGCCGCCAACAGCCTGCTGAATACTTGATCTGGCACTGTTGTTACCCGCATTCTTTTGACCCCGGCTATCCCTATTTGTGCTTGGCCGTTGTGCTGCAGCATACAGTGTGACAGTCTCTCTCCCTCGTAGCGGCAACGGGCTGCTGGGCCGGAAACCCGGGCCCGACAGTAACTCTGCTGGGGAGCTATTCGGGCTTTGACTCACGAAGCCATCCTCCAACCAGTGTTGTGACCAGCTCTTGTTACGGCTATCACTCTGATGGCGTGCAGGGTTGAACTCGGCGGGCTTCTCCCAATCATCGAAAGGCGGGCTCGGAAGGCTGGAGCTGCTCATGGCTAATGGAGGCGGGAGGAGATCAGAATCGCTAGCATCCGATATCGTCACTGACATCGCATCTGTCAGAGGCGGGAGGAGATCAGAGTCACTAGCATCCGATATCGTCACCGACATCGCATCTGGCAGAGGAGGCGTGTGAGACATTGATATGGACATCTCGATAGATGAAACTTGGGCCGAAGGAGGAGCCAATTGGTCATATGCCGCTTGTCGATGTATGCCAGTCGACGAGATCGACTGCGGTGATACCAGTTGATCCTTGCGCTCCTGAAGCAGACGAGAAAATTCGGCAAACGACGGGGCGTCATTGTTCCTTGGTACTCCATCCGGCTGTACACTCGCAGATCGAAGGGATGGGGTGGATAGTGCCCCATGTGGAGCATCTTTCAACATTGGTCGTGGGGAAGGGCTCTGGCTCAGACTCAGTCGCCTGATGAGGAGCGGTGCAACGGTATCTCGGTAGGCTTGTGGTTGATGCAATACCGGCATCCGTAGAATGTCGTTCAGGTCACGGTACTCGCCATACAAGCTAAGAATATTGGTGATTGTCGTATCGGTACTGTCGACGCTACTCCGGTCAACACTATAGACGCTTGACGACCTCCGCTTCTTCTCCTCGGAGGGTTCAAGTGGTAATGGCTTGTCCAAGTCTGAAGGCGTCGATCGGCCGGAAGCATGATATGGTGCTACCCGGAGGGAATTCGATGGAGGAGACACTGCGAGTTCTAGACCTTGCTTTTGGAGTTCGAGGAGTGCTTGAGACGGTGGTGGAGAGGTCAGATGCGTCCGCAAGGTAGAGCCTGGACGTGAGTTCATTCTGACCAAAGATCAGCACGAGTTGGCATAGCATCCTTCCAGTACAGTTCAAGATGTTGCCCCGTCAGAATGCTCCAGCTATCGTAAGCATATTGATGGAGGCAGGCACAAACTCGCTCATCGCAGACGGCGACTCGGTTTGCTAGCTGCAGAGGATGCTGTGCGGCATGAGACAAAGAGACCGTTTTCAGGAGCACCCGGCATTCAGACCGGTGCTCGGTATATCCTTCATTGTTCACAAGGCTGCCACCGGCACCAAAGGCCACTGAAAGCCTGGTGACGGCCGCGATGCCTTAAACAAAGACGGATTGATTGTTGAAGGGTAAATTTAGTGTCGAGAGGAGGAGGGGGTTGCCCACATTCCACCGCGTGGTACTGTGAGGGGTGAAGAAGGGCATTGCTATCTGCAGCGTCGATAGCTTACAGATTGGCGGCTTTCCGCAAATCTTCCTTTGTCAACTCATCTGTTGGCTTCCTCACATCACCCAAGCGCCCAACTCTTCGCAGCCGACAGATCATGTCTTCGTCGCCGAAGTGGGAGTTGTGTTCGAATGTTGGCTCTTGTTCATATGCATAGCGCGCGGCGTCGACAAGGATCCGCGCTGTCATGCCGAAAACGCGGTACCTGGAGTACTTGTCCAGGCGATCAGCAGCGACCTTTTGCCCTTCGCTCTTCTTCGGCTTTGTGACGATCTGATTAGTGACAGGAACAAAGAAATTGTGCATTCGCCATTGACTCTGATGCCAATCTGTCCACGAGCCCTTGTACCAATCTCCGGGCTTGCCAGGGAGATTCTGGCCGGGCAAGTCTTCCATGTACAAAAAGTTCCTAATAACTGTCAATGCTGCGACTTCTTCCTCACTTGCCATGTCGATGCCTACCTAAAGGGAGCCGAAAACACAGCGGCAACCTCCCTTGCATCTAATCTCGGTAGCAGCCTTTCTGCAACGTTGGCATCCTCGCCGGTGTCGGGATCGTAAGAGTGCAGAAAAGCAACGCAAGGGCGAACAACAAGCTCTGTCTTCGCGACTATGTAACCGTCAGAACCTGCACGCGATGACACGAGTGTAGGGGTGGGCAGCAACAGAATGCAAGGGTTGAAATATTGTCTCATTGATGGGGCGCGCGGGCTGACGGTCACAAGTGTCAAAAGTGTCATAGGTCAAAATACGTACGATTTGTCGGCATCTCGCACAAGTGCTCGACTCTAAAGGGCGGAGGTAAAGCTGACGCTTTCCTAGGGAGACCTATCTCTTCCGAGGCCTCGCGCCTTGCGCACTCGAAAGCAGTTTCGCCCTCTTCCGCCTTCCCGCCAGGCAACGCTGCGTGGCCGGAATATGAGCTTAAGGTGCTCGCCCGCATGGTGATGACTACTCTCAGCTCGCCACTGGGATCCGCAAAAAGCAGGATCAGAACAGCTGCTTTGCGCGATAATGGCATTGTTGGCCATACTGTCTCGGGGGACTTATACGACCTTAAGCGGTCAACCGCTCTCTAGGAGACTGTCAGAGTTGACCGAACAAGGTCTATGATGTAAAGGGTACGTACCGCTGATATCGGGGACAGACGAGGCATGCTGTCACTGTACGTGGCGCTGCTTCTGCGCAGCGACAGCAAGATATGTCGACGCTTTCGGACAACTGCTCGAAGAAGCCCCGAACGCATTGGATGGTTATATCAGTGCGGTGAGAAAGGGAATTGATGACTCCAAGGATGACCGAAGTAGCACATAGCCGAGGCATCGAGGGGCTGGCTCTCTTGCACTTGGGGCCGCGACGCTCAACCCCGAATCATACTCCCCATGCACACCCCGTGTTGTACTCTCCGTTGTGCTTGTAGAGCGACCTCATCTGCCGTAATGATGGATAATGTAGAGCTCTTCAGGAATGACAGGGCTGGAGAGGACATGTCGCTAGTGCGACTGTTGGTTGCCTCGGGACAACGTATCTTGTCGCAATCAGTCATCCTGGGTACTCTTCCGACCGCCACCAAAGGTGATCTTCTGGCGTTTGTTCAATCTTCCATCCGTCTTAGTGTCCGTATCGTCTTCAGCTGCGCCAGCCGTGCTCTTTTTCTTCTTCTTGTCACCGGTTTTCTCTGCTGTGAAACTGCCTGTAGGGGTGGCTGCATGATTTGGGGTGCTCGTCGCGCTGCTAGGAGAGTCGGAATCCCTCATATAGGAAACGGAGGATCTCGAGAAGATGCGGTCGGCATCATTGACGGCGACTCTTCGACGTGCGCCCAATCCTCCGCCCAGTGCGCTTCCTGAAATCGTCCCGGCGGAAGCCGTCGTCGAACTGGATGCCTTGATATAGTTGTCGAAGCCCTTCACAATGTTTCCTGCAACGCTGGTCTCTTCCAGGTAGGCGCTTTCTTGACGGTGGATTTGGTCTTCGATGGAGGCCTGGACTTGGATGAGCCTATGGCTCTGGAAACGTTCAATAGCCGACTCACCAGGTTGCGATCTAGAAGCCGCTTTTTCTGTAGCGTGTCCCGAAGGTCTCGTCGCAGTTTCTCGTAGTCTACACAAGCCGTTAGAGATAGATCATAGCAGAGGGGAATGCAGAGGTCTGCGCTCGAAGACTCACAGGGCAAGCCAGGCCGATCAGAGCTAGTTACAGGTTTCGATGCTGTGTTTGGCGGTATGTTTTCTGCCATGCTGTGCGGCGGTTTGCCAGAGACAGATCGCTTCGATATGAGGTTGGGGAACAATCTTATAGATAATAGACGTCGAAGCGTTCCAGTATGGTGAAGGAAAGAGGAAGTTGTAGTGGGAAAATGCGTGTGGCCGCGTCGCATTGTGACTGCGCCCTCCGCACTCCTAACTAACGTGTACCGAGTACCTTTCGTCACCCTCACCTCGTGAATTATATCTTACCATCAGTCACTCTCCTAACACAGCATTTCGACCCTGACTGGAAACGCGAGACGTTGGGCCTTTTTGTATTATAGACATGGACCACGGGCACATGGGACATGGAGGGATGGACCACGGCGACATGGACATGGGCAATCAGTGCAGCATGAACGTGAGTCTTAATCACTTCGATCTATTTCCAGGTCGACGCTGACCGCAACAGATGCTATTCACCTGGGATACCCAAAACCTCTGCATCGTATTCCGCTGGTGGCGAATCGCTGGTCCTATGTCGCTGGCTCTATCTCTGCTTGCAATTATTATCCTGGGCGCTGGGTATGAAGGGATACGAGAGGTCAGCAGAAGAGTCGAGGCCCGACAAGCGGCCCAGTTGAGCACACACAGCATTGGCGCATCAAGTATGTTTTCCCTTGCCAGCTATTGCCGATGGCAGCCACTGAGCAAAAACAAGGTGAACACGAGTCAAGCTCACTGCTCCGAATAGGAAGAGACAACAAGGGGGCAGCAGAGCGACAGGGAACCATCATCCGGGCGACGCTATATGCTGTTCAAGTCTTCTATTCCTTCTTCATTATGCTGCTATTCATGACCTACGTGAGTCAAGCTGTCTTTGTACATTGAGACGGCGGTGGATGCTAATGATGGAGCAGAACGGCTGGGTCATGCTGGCGGTGGCGGTCGGCGCTTTCGTTGGTTACATTGCCTTCTCGAACAAGCTGCCGTCCACCAAGACAGTCGCGTGCCATTGAACTCATAGGTCAATCGAAGCGGAGGGATACTCTTATTCTGTGTCGTCTTCATTGTCGCCATCCCCGAAACCAAAGCTGAACCCTCGGCGCTCTCCGTCAGCATTGTCGTGATCAGCCACTACCTCCTCCCATTTTCGCTTCCTGTTGTCGCGCTCATCGAGGGACTCTGCAATATCGGGATAAGACTGCCTCAAACGCTCCATGAAGAGACCATATGGGTCCTTGACGTCGTCCTTAAAGCCGGAAACCTGGTCTGGTTTGTCCCTGAGGAATCGGATTGCTGATCTGACATGAGCCCTGGGCACGAAATTCTGTGTGATTGCAATTGCTGATTCGAGGTTGACGACCAGATGCCACCAACCACTTGGCACATGGAGCACTTCGCCTTCCCGGCAGATGCCTTCAACACAGCCAATCGTTTGTCGAGCTTCGGCGTGAAATCCAAGTAACCATTCGGCTATGCTCAGTGGAGATGTTACTTCACTCTGATCTTCGGACATGTAGACACCGGGAGGTAGAACAGAATTAGGAAACATGATCCAATACTTCGAGCCTCGAATGACGCCGTTCCAAGCTGACGTTGCATTCGGATCTTTGTGAAATGTCGAGCCGCTGTATTTTGGCCCGATGATAAGCCATCGATGGTCTGGACGTTGTTCCCTTAGGAGCGTAAACAGGTCTTCCTGGAACGCAAGTGGGGGCTCATAGGCGTTATGACCAGTCTCATCTTTGCTTCCAACTTGCAGCCCCATCTTCTCGACAAAGCCTTGGTCAAAGAGATAGAGGGGGGACTCATCTTGAGTAGTGTTCATGTATTTCACGTACTTCTGAAAGGGCCAATTGACTGACTCGCAGATGAAAGATACGTCCCCATATTTCGAGAGCATATAGGCTTCATCCCATACCTCGAAGACCTTCCATGTCTTCACAGGGTTCGTCAAGATGAATGGCTTATCGACCCACGAATCGTTAAACTGGGCGGGCGACAGGTCTGCGAGGCGCACAATCTCATTCTGCCGAGGTATGTCCGAGACGTACGGAGTCAGCGGGATCTGGGAGCAGAGGAAGGGCTGATAGAGGGCGTCAGAGAATAAAGATGAGCAGTCGATATTAGCCAGTCTCGCTAAGGGAAGGCCTCTTAGAGATGCTCGAAAGCTGCCTCGCCACTCAAAGTCCCGTGTCGTGTTGACTCCGATGTCTCTCCACAGCTTGTCGTGCGCACAGTAGGCATACAGTCCTCGACACGTCGACCCAAGTGCAACTAGGCCCTGTGAATCTAGATATTCCAAGACTTCCAGCAGTAGGGCACCAGGCAGGCGGCCAAAGAAACCCATGAAACCTTGGGCATTAAGTTGAGAGGCATCCAACGTCAATTCATTCCCAGAGGGTTTCACACTTAGCGGATGTCGACTGGACGTGTTCTCGGCATTGTCCAAGCCGATTGCTTCATTGTCTATGCCGGAAGCACAGGTCGTGTCTGCGTGCGTGGCCTGTCTTTGCAAAAGGGTAGTTGCACTCATCTGTTTGGAGTGCTATCGGTATTTCTGGGAGGCGACAGCATGTTATGTCCGAGTCCCTGGACAGTTTTCTAGTGGCTGGATGATGGAGAGATGAGTCACTGTTTCCATGAAACCCTGTTGATGTCTAGAAGGCAGTAGACGGAGTGCAGAATTTGAATAGCCTGCATCAGGATAGGCGCCACCCCGGTGGGGAAAAAGCGCTGTGTGGCGCTGCCCACTGGCACTCGGTCAACCTGCCAAGATTTCAGCCGGCGCAGATGATACAAGTCTCATTTTTTTCTTCAACCGCGCCATCACAGCACCTTCTGCGACAACATAAACCACCACCCACATTAACTCGGATTCTCACCCAGAGAATCCTTTGACAAAACACAACACCACACCTCAACAACAATCAACTGATTTCGACGCTCGAAGCCTCGAAATCACCCATCAGAACCGCAATCATGGCCGACAAAGGTGAGTTTTCCCTCACTTCGTCACTTCAAACTCAGTTTGCCTAACCAGCGCAGGTCTCGAAGAAATCAATGAAAGCCAGATCGAGTCGAACTACGATGAAGTCGTTGACAGCTTTGACAACATGAACCTCAAGCCAGAGCTCCTGCGCGGCGTCTACGCATACGGGTTCGAACGCCCGTCCGCCATCCAGCAGAGTGAGTATTATCTTAAAACCATCTGAATGAAGGCTGACAGACCCCAGGAGCAATTATGCCCGTCATCAAGGGGAGCGACGTGATTGCGCAGGCACAATCCGGCACTGGAAAGACTGCTACCTTCTCGATCTCCGCCCTCCAGAAGATTGACCCCAATCTCAAGGCGTGCCAGGCTTTGATCCTTGCCCCTACCCGTGAACTTGCTCAACAAATCCAGAAGGTCGTGGTTGCCATCGGCGATTTCATGAATGTCGAATGCCATGCTTGCATCGGCGGCACAAACGTCCGGGACGACATGAAGGCGCTCCAGGACGGTCCTCAAGTCGTGGTTGGAACTCCCGGCCGTGTTCAGGACATGATCCAGCGACGTGTCTTGAAGACCGACAACATGAAGATGTTCATCTTGGATGAGGCCGATGAGATGCTTTCGGTAAGTCCTGACCAGCCTAGTCCCTGTCACAAAGACTAATTTTTGATCGCAGCGTGGTTTCACCGAGCAAATCTACGACATCTTCCAACTGCTTCCGCAATCCACCCAGGTCGTCCTCTTGTCTGCCACCATGCCTCAAGACGTTCTTGAGGTCACCACCAAGTTCATGCGCGACCCTGTCCGAATTCTCGTCAAGAAGGCTGAATTGACCCTCGAAGGTATCAAGCAATTCTACATCGCCGTTGAGAAGGAGGAATGGAAGTTGGACACCCTCTCCGATCTCTACGAGACGGTTACCATCACCCAAGCTGTTATCTTCTGCAACACTCGCAGAAAGGTGGACTGGCTCACCGACAAGCTGCAGGCACGTGACTTCACAGTTTCCGCCATGCACGGAGATATGGAGCAGGCTCAGCGTGATGTGATCATGAAGGAATTCCGATCGGGTTCTTCTCGTGTCCTCATCGCGACCGACCTCCTAGCCCGTGGTATCGACGTGCAGCAGGTCTCCTTGGTCATCAACTACGATCTTCCCGCTAACCGCGAGAACTACATTCATCGTATTGGTCGCGGTGGTCGCTTCGGACGAAAGGGTGTTGCCATCAACTTCGTCACGGCTGATGATGTCCGCATGATGCGCGAAATCGAACAATTCTACAGCACTCAAATCGAAGAGATGCCTATGAACGTTGCCGGTAAGCTGTCTCCTCCCGATTTGTGGTATGCCGACCATTTGCTGACATTTTCTTCCAGACCTCATCTAAGTTGTCATCCCTCCTGCTTGCAACAAAATCGATCATCTCCGAGCTTGGCATGTGGATGGCGTTTGTTGCTGCACCGGACCGCGACTGACTGAGAAAAGTGGGATGAAGCTTGTCTCTGACTACTTGGCTCAAGATATGTCGCTTCACTGAAAAGTCCTGTATTTTCCACTTCATTTTATGGTCACACGGGTGCTTCCCACAGGCATACGAGCGCGGTGATACCACATTCCGACGGCCGAAGTGTCCCATGCGTGGCAGATATCGCGGGCGTTTCTGCTTCCTAATTTCTTAGCTGGCAATGGCTGTTGGCTAGGGTTCTCAGACTGCACAACATGGATCTGCACAGCATTCTGATGTGACACGAAATGGGACGATGGGCTATTGTGCTTTATGATAGACAGGTAGAGAAATCCATTCAGACATTGAAATCCGGATCGTCGGCCTTCCTGTCCGCGACTTGAGCTCATTGCTCTTTCCTTTGTAAGCAGCCAACGAGGCAATCGCAGTGCTTTAGGTCTCTTTGACTCTACCTCTCACTTCTCTATCATTCTCTCGTCAACCTGCTCAATCTGGTGCCAATCTCCTTCAGCTCCCCCGCCCTCTTGGGCACCGCTCCAAACTTGCGACTTGTTTCGGTCTCCTCACCAAGGTGGCATATGGTCACATCGATGCCTCTCAACCCACTGTCAGATCGGCAGTCAACTGTCGCTTATGGCAGTGACTTGCTCAGAACTCATAAAATTTGTCGTGAGAATGCCATCTTGCAAAAGCAGCTCGTAGCTTGCCTCGAACAAGTCGCCACCTTGTGTGACGAGGTGAGAGACTTGAAGGCCAACAACATCACCGCTCTTAAAGCTGAGCATGCAGCGAGAACTTCCCTAGAAGCACAGGTTCAGGCATTGTTAGCTGACTCTCGGAATGTTGTTGCTGCTCAGCAGCAGCAAGCACGCCACATTCATGTCACCTTGGAAAGCTTTCAGATTGCTCTCGATGGGAAAGCCGATGCATTGGTGGTCGAATCCCTCAAGGGTCAAGTTGATCAGCTCCGCATCAATCCAATGACAGTAAATGCGACGTTGCCGCCAGTCAGCCGTGTTTCTGAGTCAATTCAAGTCCTGGACTCTCAACAGCATAACCATCGCGAAGACGCACGCACTTCACCGGCGGCTTCCGATCGTCTCGAGGTCCATCATGGGCCCCGCGAGACAGTGCCTGACGATCTTGATTTGGATGCGAACGCAGACACCATCAGCTATGCCGGTCACCACCAATACTCCCCTACTAAGAATGACTCGCTGAACATGTTGCCGCCTCCGACCGCGGAGGCTACGCAGCTTGCCAGGATCAAGACGCTTCGCCAGAGGAGATTCGATGAATGGACTTCCTACTATGAGCAGGGCCTGAAATTATTGGAGAGCTTGCCGCGCAGTTTTGAAGAGACGGTCGTGCGCAGTTTCGCAGGCGGAATCTTCAAGGAATCTCATAAGAGACAATGTCAGCAGTGGCTTGAAGCGAATGGGTGGACCTGGACCAACGTTACCACATTTGGGAACCTGTGCTCACAGGTTCTCGCGAACAATGCAATACACCCAGCGGGCAACACGCAGGCACTGTCCTCACCCCCAAGGCAGGTGGAGGACATGCCTACCACGGCCGGCGCAAATGACAGCAACGAATGCCGCACGGATAGCAAGATGGCCCAGAAACCAAAGCCTCGGCGGGCAACTGGCCATGAACCTTTACGTCGAAGCCAACGTCTTGTCCAGAAGGATAGGTTGAACACAACTTCGCACGGAATCCCTGCTCCGGTGGCTAGGGCTGTGCACCCAACAACAGTTAACCCACCTGACCCCAGCGCGCATGATAGTGACCTGAGCTCCAACACAAAGCTCCGCCCGAAGTCTGAAGCTCTAGCAAAGAAGAAGAAACCACAGTCCAAGGTGGCCGGGGACAAGCAAGTCCAAAGTGTCCAGCAACAGCAAGCTGAGAACGGTTCTGCTAAACTTCAGATCGCCGACGTCAGTTTGGAGACGGCGGTGACATGGCAACTGGGGATTCACAGCACTAGAAAAAGAGAAGCCGAGTCCGTCCACGCTGGGCATCCAAAAAAGCGATTGAAACCAGAGCTGGACAAGACTAGCAATCTTGAAGGTGTCAAATCTCAAGTGCTGTCAGCAAAGCAAGACGCGGCAAAGGTGGCAACCGAAAGCAGCGACGAAGAAGGCTTTCTGTACAAAGCAAACTACTCTGACAATATCGGATCCCCTAAGGCAGGGGACATGCTGAGGAAACGAAGATCTGCCAAACGCTGTGATGATGGTGCGCAACGTCAACACAGAACAGAGAGAAAGCAGCAACGGTTGCCTCTGCCTCCACCTCCTGAGATCCCGATCTTACCTACCACGGATGAAGAGTAGGTGCAGGAGGTAGTTGCGCATCGTATGGACGCCTTCGAAGATGCGATGAAGACACCGCCGGCGTAGCATCGATATGTCCATTTGATTCGAGTTGTGACATCTCCAGTTCAAGACCTAAGAGGCATCTTACGTCTCTTCACGTCTCTTTAAAAACGTATCCGTCCACGCTCTCATCATCGACAACTTCGACTTCCATTCTTGCCTCAACCACTTCTTGACCGTCCACCTCCAGCCCACACTTCACTATATCTCCGCCCTTCATGGGGCCAACACCTTTAGGTGTACCGGTCAAAATGATGTCGCCTTCCTCGAGCGCCATGACTTTGCTGATGTCGGAAAGCATTCGCGGAATATTGAAGAGCATCAAATTGGAGTTGTCTTTTTGTCTGGTTTCTCCGTTCACACTCAACCACAAAAGCAGATTATGCGGATCTGGGATGCGGTCGAAGGGGATCTCATGGCTTATTGGCAAAAAGGTATCAAAGCCTTTGGAGATGCTCCAGGGAAGGCCTTTCTTCTTTGCCTCATCTTGCACGTTTCGAGCTGTCACGTCAATGCTCAAGAAGTAGCTTTGAATGTGGTCGAGAAACTTTGAGTCATCTGCCCGCAGGTTCTTCAAGGGCTTCGGGGTTTTGCCAATGACAAGGCCCAACTCGACTTCATGGTGCAGAGTAACGCCACGGGGGCGGACAATGGGTCCCTTGTCCGGCAAAAGGATCGAGGAGGGCGGCTTGAGGAAGAAGAACGGTTGGGCTGGGCGGGCTGAGTTCAACTCAGTGATGTGGTCCCTGCCAACACGACGGTGTTAGTCGACGGGAGACCAAAGGACGAAGAGGGGGCATGGCATACGCATAGTTGCGCCCAATACAGATGACCTTGCGACAATTTGCTTTGATGCTGGCCATGGCTCACGACTACCGCTGCGATGGCAAGCAGAAAAGATATCAGTCGGGCTCGTGTTGGCAAGCTCTGCAATGTTCGAGAAGCCGCAAAGGCGCAAAGGCTTACCCCTCACCAATTCCAGGTGCTCGTACCGGTACTGGCTGGCCGACAGCCCACCTCGATTGAAAGGATCCGCCGTGCGGATCGCGATAACGGTGCCTTGCATCTGACGGACCCTCGGCGACGCTTCGGAATTAAAATGCACGCGAGGTTGCGGGCCTCGCTCCTTGCTGCCTCCTGCGGACGAGGAGATGACGGCGGGAACTATCACCCGGTCGGGCAGTCAAAAACATCATCCAGCATTCCTTTTGTCCATCCCACCTCTCTGTCTACCTGTTGATTCCGCCGGTTTTCTACGAGCGGAGCCGCAGGTCGCGATCTTCGACGCATTAAACTTGGATTCTTGGCCTGCCGCTCCTGCGATACATGCATGGAGGTGTCAGGGCTACCCAAAGCGGCAAATTCGAGCCGACGCTCCCGCTGCCTCAAACTTTCGCCATGCTCTCACTCTGCTTCAACTGACGTCTCTGACGCCGAGTCCCAACGTTACAGGGTGGTGTCGGCTGTCGCGTCGGTCTGCCGCGAGTCCCCAACATCCATCAACCGGCTCACAGGCGTCCAGCACGAGTCGGCGTCTTGAAGCGCAATCCAACCCTCCAGTCCTGCTGTCATTTTCGTGGCTGAGAGGAGACACACCTTGAGCTCAAGGGTTCATGACTAGGACCGAAATTTCCGAATCGGTTTTGTATTGCGGCATTAACTGAACCTCCATGTTGACTAGTTGGCGTCGTCACCACACGCACGAGAATGCAGCGTTGTCCCTGCTCGGAAACATGGTTTGCCTCGAAATTAATCTGTACCGTTGGCTGTATACTGTGGAGTCGTTCGAACATGGCGAGGCGGTCATGGCCACAGCCTTTGCGATTCTCGTACACAACAGCGACTGTCAATTGAGGTTCTTCGCGACAAGAGGCGGTTAGTACGTGTCGGTGAGATCAGAACTTCGGGCGCACCCGCATTCATCGCGAATCCGGTGGAGAGAAATTTCTACGAGGGTGTGAGATTTTCTCTGCTGTTTGGCACGCCATTTGACGCGAGCCCAGTAGATATTGTACGGTGACATTTCCGGAGGCGCTGAGCCTTTGCGCGACGTCCTCTTCATGACCGCAGCCGGGGAAATGGGACTTCGGGCAATAGATGCGACGTTTATGTGCTCAATGTGACGCATTTTTCACCAGTCAGCACCTATCCATTGCATTCTGGAGAAGACACAGGTTACCTCTGCTCTGTTTTGGCAAGCACAAAACCCTATTCTCCCAGCTTGACCCTTTATATCTGCTGTGTGGCAAGATTGATCGCCGTTTTCGGGATGAAGGTCAGCTTGATATCGGGCGGATCGTGTGCACGGAGATCGCAGGATATCGCGGCTCTTGCTCGGGATCCCTGGCATATGCTGGCTGACTATCCTAAACTCAGCAAGTCGGATTCGTGGCTTGTAGCTGCGTATGTACGACGGGTCTCTCCAATTGCCATCGTTGACTACCGCCTCCATTAGCGCAAGCCGTCTGCGTCGAGGACCACGAAAATACGAGGTGAGCCTCGACAAGCCACGCCAGGAGAACATGGAAAAAGCAGTGTGCAAGAGCGTTGTACGATTCCGGATTAACAATGATGCAGCATGCACGACTGGATTGGCCTGTGGCTGAACTATCTACTGGGGGCAGCAGGTGCTGTGTACGCGGTTGGTTCGCTTGCGCTTAGGGGCCAGGCACGGCTGCGCGAAAGGGCGATCCCTGTCATCACTCTCGTTATGTTCCGTCCGATGCTGCCGTTCAGGTTCAACGCCAGGGAATACGTCAAGGGGTGTTCCGCATTTGCCTGCGGTTCTTTTCCCGTTGCGCTATTATGTCGAACGGCACCAGAGACGCCATTAGTCGAAGCGTACTTTCACGAGGTCACCCAGATCTCACGCCCTCGACAATGGAACCCTCCTTGCGCTTCGATCAATCAGGCCTACTGCTGGTCCAGCCGGTCTTCATTCGGCATGAGACCTAAGACGCTCGAACTAGATATGGATATCATGCCCGTGTCCGCCTCGCCGAGATGCACCATGGACAACCTGACATGCATATCGTACAATGTCACGACGAGGGCGTGGACGAGCCAGCAGTACCAACCCAGACTTCCTCTGGGTCAACAGAACACCCGACTCGGAGAGACTCTCGGCAACTCGACAGGAACGCGATGAGCTTCGAACAATTACCAGCCACGCGCGACAGTGGCGTGCCTCCTTACGGCGGCAGCAACGACTCTACAGTGCCCAGACGCAAGCAACGCACGCACAAAGCATTGTGGGCTGGGGGAGGCAGGGCGCCGTGTCCGAGACGAGTTCTGCTGAGACGTCGGCCGCTCCATCACCTGCTGCCATGACGCAGATCACCGGCAACAGTACAGACCCCTTCAGTTACCTTGAGACGCCAGACGATGCCTGGTGGTCGCACAATGCCTTTCAGTACGCGGTGGAGAGCTGGCTCCCTTCTGTATTCCAAG
Source organism: Phialophora tarda (assembly GCA_016109495.1). Lineage (NCBI taxonomy): Eukaryota > Fungi > Ascomycota > Eurotiomycetes > Chaetothyriales > Herpotrichiellaceae > Phialophora > Phialophora tarda. The sequence goes on along the minus strand of JADWPL010000001.1, from coordinate 2,268,948 downwards.
ACTTGGAAGTGCTGGACGAAGCATTGCCGGGATCGGATCCCTGCCTTGCAACCATCAATCGGATCGTACGAGGGTGCCTGGAGAACAGAATGCACATGTTCTCTTTGCTCGCGGCCAGCAGTGGATATATGAAGTTCGTTTTGCGGCTACAGCTGGACAGGCATGACGCTCCCGAATACTGCATGGGCAAGGCTCTGCAACATCTGCGCCACCATCTCGCGGCGAGTGATCCCCAGCCGAACGAGAGTCTCATATTTGACCTAAAGGCACTTTCGACATTCGAACGGTACGTGAACAACTTCGAAGGAGCCAGGACGCATTTACGGATGGTGCAGCATCTCATTCAGTCAATCGGCGGGTTGGAAGTGATGGAGATACCGATGCGGCTGGTGTGTTGGCTGTGGGACCTGCTGGTCGCCTGCGGTGCTGGAGAAAATCCCTTAATGCCCCTTACTTGGGATCCTGGTGCACTGCCACAGCAACGCATGCAGACCGAAATCCTCCCAGACCTGGCGCAGAGCGGAGTCATGCCAAGTGGCTCAGGGCTGCTTGGGTACAGTCCGCTTGTGCATCAAGACCTAGCCCCCATCATCGACGACACGGTTCGCTGGTTTCAAGTCGAGCAGTACAACCACATTCACAATTTTACCAGATCTTCCGTCGAACAATGGGCCACGAGACGATCACACGCCCTTGTTCATCGCCTGCTTTCAATATCACCAACTTCGCCGAGCGATCCACCCCAAGGCATGCTCTCCGAATGCATCAAGCAGAGTATCCTGAATGTGATAGCCGGCATCGAGGCCGCACGACGGTCTCGAGCAGATACAAGCTCACTCAGAGATCCCACGGCCTTCTCATGGTCAGGTGTCAATCGCCTTTACCACGCTCTCTCGATGATGCTACAGTCCGGAGAGGACTGGCAGACCCAACACGAAGAGCTAGTCCTCTGGATGGCCTGTATCGGAGCCCAGCAGACAGGGTCAGCAATGAGAACGACGCCGACGCAGTCGCCACCACCAAGTGGGCAAGAGGATGATCATCACGACTGGTTTGTGGCATTAGCTAGGCAGACCCTCAACAGTCAGCGCCAGCATAGACCGCCTGCCCATTATGCCACGGCAGACGAACTGGTGCAGGTCATAAGCCGCTATATCCATCGCTGTGAGCCTTCCGGACGGCCGAGCGTCGACGGGCTCGAAGGGGTCTTCGAAGCATGATTACATCGGGGGAAATCAACGTGGTGTTTGACTCTCAGCCCATTATCCCAAATAGGTTTCCGCACAGACTATGTGGCCAAATACGCAGTACACCCTCTATCCAGCGAAAGTACACCGCTTGTCGTGGGCAGTTGGGCGACCGCAATGGGATAATCTGTCATGTCATGACCGTCATTGACCTCGACGACAAGACCCGAGGTTTGATGCGGCCGATCCGGGAATAAGCGCACCATTGAGCCCGGGTTGTCGGTTACCGGCAAGCTCCTTTCCATTCCTTTGCCGAAGCGGACGATTTTCTCAGTGTTATTTTCCTTTCAACAAGAATGTATTTCTGAACGAGTCCGGAGTACAGTACCGTTCGCGGAGGGCGGGATGAGGATGAATTCAGGTCGAGGTAAGAGAAGGTGAAGAGAGTGTGGAGTAGATGAGATTGATGACAATGACGTACAGAGTAGATTGTAGAGAGACGCGAGCGATACCCCATAATGAAGTTATGTACATATGCTGATGATGAGCTTAACCACGCGTGTATATTATATAGATGTGTAACTAGGTAGACATGAGCTGAGATATTGATTGACTATCCCCTCCAGCGCAGAAGAGTCACTACTCGATCGAAGCAACACGTCTATCTCATTCATAGTGCCCTAACTCGTGGTTCCAAGGTTATGAAGAGAAAATACCAGTAAAGGAGGACACGGATCTCGATAGTGAGCCTAGTCTGAACGAGTCGAGTCGAGTGAGCGAGTGAGTGAATCCTCCCTCGTACAACAGAAGGGATGCCACCACGACGAGAACGTGAGAAGAACAATACTGTATCTACTCACATAAACAGCAAGCAGAAGTCCAGGTCATTAACCATGGCCGCCGAAACGCACACTACTGTAAGCTGCTCGGTGGCTGCAGGAACTCGCTCTTGCTTACCTAAAAGCTTTAGACCAGGCTCATCCTAAGTAACGCCTAGGGCATGGATCAAACTGCACGTAGTAGTCAAACAATTTACTACTCGTACTACTACACCACGGTAGGCAACCGAGACTTACTGCGTCGGGCACCTCGTATCCTACCGAATTGCGAGATGGGGACTGAAGTTAAAAGTGCCCAGGACCCAGCGCCCAGTACATGCAGGCTGAGGCATTGTTTCGGAGTACCGTCGGTACTGTACATGCGGTGGACCTTTGATTGGATATAATACAGTACGAACGGTGAACGCATCGATGAAGGTATTGGCGTATTCTCTGTATCTCTTCACGCGTGCGTTATTAAGTTGATTTAATTTCTGAACTGCGATGCAACCCAAGGGGAGGATTGTCTACTTCGCGGAGCTGTCGTTGGCTTGGATGGCGACCAAAGCGCGAGCGCCGGTGTCTTATCCGATCCGACTCCGATGCAGGTCCATGACGCCGATACTGATGACAATACTATAGCGTAGCGACTCGGGGGAATCATTCTCAGGCGGAAAGATAACCAAATTCTGCGACGGGTGAATATTGAGTGAGTATGAAGCCGGGATGAGGAGCTCATCGGTGTCTCGTAAGCGTAATCTCCAAAGGCTAGACGCGGCAATACTCGGCCCTGGCAACGGCCAAACAACTATCGGCGGCTTCTCAACGTCACCGGGAGGTGAACGCGATACAATGAAATGGGTCAAGAGTTCGGTCGAGGAATCCCTGGCAAGCGGCAACAAGACGCCACAGCGTTAGGCAGGCGACCAGCTGCGGGCACGCACTTGTCGAAGGCAACACCACACAATTCTCTCTCGGTGATCCGGGAAGGACGTGGAGGCCAAGCTGAAGTGCTTGGGTTATGGGCGATTGTGTCGCTGCAGGACTAGAGGCTTGAGGAAATAGTGTCTGCCTGAAGATAACCATTTCTTCTTCATTGTTAGCGAGCGCTGGTCTGATTTGTCGAAGTTGAAGTTGCTTGCTCGATGAGATGTCGACGCTGCTTCCATCGCTATCAACACTGAGCCGTGCTGGCTGTTCCTCGCCCTTTCAGTATACTGGGCAATCTATTTGGTTAGCTTCGTGATTGAATCGGCGTCACCTATCGCAAATTTCGAGACAGGTGTTGACGGGGTGTCAAACCAAGATGCATAGCCGCCGAGGCGGGCATCTGTGAAAGAGAAGAACACAAAAGATATAGGGGAAACGACTATGAAGTTTGAATGCTTGTATTGCAGTCGATGTAGTCTCGACATTCGAAAATATGTATTGTTATATCCCTCACGGTCAAACCAGAAGCTATTGAGTCCATCGATCTCGTCGACAGTATCTCGCTGCGTGGCGATGCCGTATCTAGCCCGAATGGAGTAGTAACCGAAATGTGTTGATTTAGACAGGCGTGATGATGTCCTTCTGACATCTGCTGTTTGTTGTCGATCCGTGGGCTTCAGCCTTGCGCAAGCCTTGAAATGTCATAAATGATGAAGTCCGGCCATGGGGGTTTCGGCCTTATCCGGTCTTCAGACCTGCAGGCGCTGCTATACCACGCAGGCCAGCTCTCCCACAACCCAGCTCCCGGTACGTGTAAGCTTGTGGCCATCTGTCAGTCAAGATGTATACGACGTCCACCCATGTGGCTGATCATGCGCCTCTGGCACAGATGTTGATCGAGCATCTTGATCATAGGCATGAATCGTCGGCCCATCGCCATTTCGCCGGTTAATCGGGAATAAGCGGTGGCAAAGGCCCGACGTAGGGTGACGAGCCGGTTGCGGTATATTTGGAAAGCCATCGTCGCCTGGCGTCGGACAGCTTATGCGGGGCTGTACAATCCTGGTTGAGCTTGTACGAACTTCTGTGAGACGTTCGGAGCAGCTCAGATCTGTCGCAGTCCGGACCGAGATTGCCGGCAAGGATTCGAGGCTTTCCCGAAACAATGTGAGCTCCCTATGGGTCGTTGTGTTTGGATGTGTTCAGTTATACTAGTCGCCATTGCCGGGCTTCAGGGAGTATCGGCTAAAGCCACGGCAACGGCAGCGCCGAAGACTGCCGCCTCATTTGTGGGCTCCAGCACAATCTTCTCAGCAGTAAAGGTACTCGTAGGCGATGATGCTGCTTCGGTCATTTGTCTGATCAGCCCTTCACATCGATCCTTGAAGCCAGGGTATTTGAGGATGACGCTCCCATTACATGCAATTGATGTCTTTGGAGTCCCGTTTGGCGTGGTGGGGTTGACGTCGGTGTCTTTCTGTAAGGCCCAAAGCCCATGCACTGCGACTGCCATATAAGCAGATGCTCGGTACGAAATCGACTCGGCCGCAGCTCGCAGGAATTGCACTTCTTTCAAAGAGGGAGCCTTCTTCAGCCCGAACGCCTTCTTGATCATTGCAATGGACTGGCGCATGGTCTTGGTCGTGTCCATTTCAAGCTGTGCCATGACCTCCGTATCCAAGGAATAGCCCTCCCGCAATAGCTCCGGCATCACCCCACCGAAGAGCTCTCCGGTCTCGACGGCCTCGATGATGATTAACCTCAGCAATTCTCCCAGGTAGCGGCCTGTCGTCATGTACTCGAGTGGTTGAAAGTCCGGCCTCTGGTGCTGTCTGTTGAGCAATTCGTCCCAGCGAGTCTCGGTTAGAACGGATTTGCCAAACATCGAAACTTCCGTGTTCGTGATCACCCGGTCAGCCTGGTCGAACCATGATTGATCCCGCTCTCCGAATTTTGACCTGCCCATGCACCCAGTCGGCAGGTATGCAGCAGCGTTCGTTCCAGTACCCAAGATCAGCGCCATCGAGGTGGCCGGATCGAGATATGCCTGAGAAAGAAGAGTCGCGGAAGAATCATTGACGATGGCATCGACACGGACATTCCAATTCCTCCTTGCGCAGGCGGCTTCGATCAGTTCACCCAGATCCATGCCGAGAGTTGTTTCAGCACAAGCGAATCCTTTACCCATTCCTTGCACCTTGCCGCTACGGTGGCTCGTCTGCTCGATCGGGAAACTCCAAGCCAGGCCCAATGGTAGTATTGTCTGAGGCGGCCACGCTTCCTTTGTCTGGTCCAACGTATCTGCAATCTTGCCGGCCATCCAATCGAAGAATTGTGTGCCAGGTAGTCTGCGGGTGTGTTCGTCGATCTTGAAGCTTGCAATATGTTTGATCACCATTGGATTTTGCGAATTCCTTCCATGTAGCTCGACCAATGCGATCCTGAGAGTTGACCCGCCAACATCCAATGAGATATAGGTACCCGTCTCTCTGCCATCCGGGAGGGCATGGCAATAGGAAGGAAGCATACAAGCCTCGCTCTCCTGTAGTTTTGCCTTGTACTGGATGCGAAGGGCCGATGACATGGAGAGCATTCGGCGCAGGGTGCATGGGGATCGGAAGAGCTGCATAACTTCATCCTTGAGCGACTCGAGGGTATGTAGGCTTCCCGTGGTTTCGACGACCGTGACTTCGGCACTGGAGGACTTGACCGAGACCGACATGGTCTTGAATGCGGAGGGGAAGATGATCATTCCCAGGCGTCGCAGAATGCTGCGGAAGAACTCGAGGATGGTCATGGTGGAGGAGGACGAGGTCGGTCTGGTTGCCTCACGGTGTTCAGCTGCTTTCCTAGCGGTAGAGGTAAATCATATTGGGCTTGAAGCCGAGTTTTGTTTGTGGTGAGAGACAGACACCAGCTGAAGCGGAAGTGAGGTGAGAGCGAGGTGTCACAATAGCGAAAATTCTCCCTGTGACATGGACCCCGGGATACTGCGACCGGCACCGTGGGAGGCGGAGCGATGGCAGAGTGAGAAGAAGCAGAGGCTGAATTGTGCAGGTCGTGGTAGCGGTAGCATAGCATTCATCACCGCACAAAATGGAGCATTGTCGTCAAACAAAGGTTAACCTCGAGGGAGAGAAACGGCTAAGTGCAGACGGGTGCAACACCGATGATAGGCCTGCGATAAACACCGTGTCGAGGTGATTTCGGCATCATTGTCCAAGACGCAGAGGAGAGAACGAGGAACCTCACATGGTGACGGTGACGGTGACGGCGGGCTTCGTCGGGCCTTGACTGCGTTGTTGCGTTGCGTTACAATGTTGCTGTCTGGAGAGTGCATGAGTGCTACGGTAGAGTCGCAGCTCACAGCCCACGCCCACGCCCACTCTCGCTTGCAGGCCAGCCGTGCAAGGCCTAGAGTCGCGCCGAGCTACACGTTACATTTCAAGGTCACGCTCCCTCCGCATCCCTCAGCACTCGGGGAATGCAACTCATCTGATCCGAGTTGTTGACCTGACAGGATCGACAAATCTGCTTCCGGCTGCCATTCCTGCTCTTCTAATGTACTGTGTATGAAGTACACAGAATATTATGTCCGTATTCTCGGGACCTTGTGTCGGCTGCTCAAGCCCAATTGATGTCTTTGTGGCTCTCGTTGCAATTTCTAGGTCACGTTGCGTGATTGATGGCCTGGAGGGCTCACGTGGCTGGCCGAATCCTGTCTCGTCAAGGAAGACTGCGCAGTCGAACACAGCCTTGCCATCTCTGAACACCGGCACTGGGCATTATGACAAGTGCTTGATTAAGCCTTGGATTCAAGAGGGTGGTGCGCTGCTTTTGAGACATGAGAAAGGGGCCAGAAGATATGACTTGAGGCTGCTCAGACATCCACTGAGACTGGCCGGCCAGTTTGAGATCAGCCTCTTTGAAATTCCAGCCTCGTCGAGCATGACGCCCAAGAGGGGGATCTGTCTCAGTCTGGATAAGAGTAGGAGATCTGCACAATGCTGTGCAAGCCTGCATGCTAGAACGTAGGTGTCATTATCGTACAACCCCAAGGGTCGTGCCGTGGTCACACAGGACGATCTGGCCTAGAAGGTAGTTGCAAACGGTGGCTCTTCACTGACATAGTGAACATTCCAATATCCAAATACGTACTGAGGCGCGGACGCATATGGCAGACGCAGGTCGAAGTACCCATCGAGACTGCTCTATCAGGAACCATTGCCAATCGCATACTCGCGGGTCACGATCAAACATTGTTGACAGCTGTCAGGCGCACTCGTCTATCGATCGGGGGCTTCTTGACAATTTTGGCAGGGATGCGTGACCCCCAGCTGGACATTCTTGGAATCCCCAGTGGCTTGTTCTCGATTAATTTGATCTCCAATTTGACTGAGGCTGTGAAAGGGCAAAGACCAAATTCGATGCTGGCAGTATGCACGAAGCCGAAATGCCCTGCAAACCATCTCGGCCTCCCTCTGACCGCTATTCATGGTGGTTCATCAATCGCTTTCCATAATTAGTGTTCATCCACGATTGCGAGGCAGGCTACAGCTCAGAGTCGCAGCTGATGACTATTTCTCTCGCGGTTTGGCACCACAGGCTGAACGGACTCGACCTGCGCGCAATCATTGTCCGGAAATGCACCATGATGGGTCCTGCTTGTCAAGGCTGCACTTGTGATGCAAAACATGTTGCTGCTCTCCGCTTGGGTTTGGGGACTTGTACTGGTAACTTTCCCATTGTGCGCGGGACTCCAGTCACTGGGGTCGAAAGCCGATCGACATGGGTGCCACAAGTCTCATCGCTGAGCAGTTCATCCACGGTTCGTCATCCGGCTCGCCTCCATTCGCCTAAGCACGTCTCGGCCGCGGAGCCACAACGCTGGGCACCTTTGTCGGAATAAGGGCCACCCCGGCTTCCGCAAATTGGCCCTCCGATTGCGCTTACTACGCCATCGGGAGTTTTCCAGCTGTCGCAAGTGACAGCCCGGGACGAGCACATAGTCCAGTCGAACTTACAGAGTACCAGTCTCGGCTTGCAAGAAGAAGGAGGCCCAGTCTCCAGCTCTCCTCGGCCACGCTCCAGACGCGTTCAAGATTTTTGTTTACTCTGCTTCGTGTTTCAATGCCTGGCGTGGTACTGTTGCAGCTCTCGCGTCGTGCTAGCGGCATCAGCATTGCGGCTTGTCGGCCAGTCATTAAGAGTTTGGGCTCTGGGTGTGACAACTTCCGGACCAGTTCCAAGGACAGCCGTGGAGCTAAGCAACAACCAACCACCGGCTTTCAACAGCCTTGTTGTGCCTCGTGTGATATCACCCCGGTCCCCTGCCCCCTCGGCGCTGCAAGCCCATACCCTGTCCGATGTTTGACTTCGAAAAAGCCCTCGTCTACCTCGACCTTCCAGCATCATCCTCGCCCCGAAGCCGAGTGTGGGAGATTTGCTGAGTCCTCGATAGCTCCGTTTCTCCTTGTAAGCCATGACCTATCCTCCTCTTGCATCTCGAACGTGTCTTTTTCATTCTCGACCAGAACATGGTGTTTCCAAGCCAGCGCATCGCTTCTGAAATAGAATCTGTGTTCATCGACACCAGCATCCGCTAGAATCCGGCAGTCTTGTTCGACCCAACACGTCAATGCCCGTTGACATGCCAGCTTGACACAGAAGCTGTCCGCGCGCGTTCAAAAGGCACTTTGTCGAGGCCAATGTCAAACCAACAACTGTAACCTTTCTCACATCATGGAGTCGCGGTTACGGAAATTGCTTTCACCCAGGAGACACAAGGCTCGACGCAACGATGCCACTGCTGAGTGGGATCTGCAGAGCATACCATACAGCACCGCTCCGTCGCAAGGCCGACTACCTGTGCTCATCAACCAAGCGCTCAGGAAATCCGGTGCAGTCAAGCAGCGCGAAAGCAGACTGCCCACCGATCCTCTCCGCTCCTTCTCCTACGAAGAAGCCGCGGCTGGCACGCCTCCACAGCTGGGCGATCGACCTCAGCGTGGTAACGGGCCTGTCAAGCTTCAAACTAGTCGACGCCTGAGCTCCGGAGAGCTATTGGTCACCGAGCAGGACTACGATCGCACCCTGGAGGAGATTCGGGAGGGAGAGTATATCGTTGGAGGCAAGGAAAGGCGGGCGTCCAAGTCTTCTCAACCAAAGTCGCCCACGGAACCCGCTGGCCTGAAGTTCATCTCTACCGCTCCGAGTTCTCCGAGAGAACAGGTTAGTTTTCCTGGTCCAATCTGGCAGCCTCCATCTGTACTCGGCGAGTTCGCGCCAGTCGCATCTCCCGCTTCGGCCTCGAGCATTTTCCATCCGCCACAGCGCTCGTACTCATCTCAAGCATATTACCCAGACTACCGCCGCGATGGCCTTGGGATTTCAAGTCCAGCGCCGCAGCTCTATGCTCGTCCCGTGATGTCGAGTACGTCTCTACTGGAACCTCAAGAAGAGCACAACCCTACGATTCAAGCACTTTGGAAAGCCGAGTACAGTCGGCTGGTGTCCATGTGTGGGCCGACGGGTGTGGGCAATTCCACAGTGGAGCTTGACAAACACCACGGTGATGCTCCTTTACCACATCTGTCGTCCCTCATGGAACACCGCAGGTCTTACTCGTACTCCTCCCGATCAGTGAGCCAGCCGACTTATCTACCGACCAGTCCTGCAAGGCCCGGAACAAGTTTAAGAATGAACGCATCGACATCCGTCCTCGACTTGGCCTACCATGATGACCACTCTGAAGGGTCATCACACCCGAGATACTCTCACCTCTCCTCGAGTGGTGCGTCCTCGTCGCTCACAACTCGGACAAGTGTTGCCGAAGAGCCCAGCACCACCAGAGACGACATCCGAAAGATCGTCGACGAGATGCGCACGACCTATCTCCAGGCGATTGAAGCTCAGACTCCCCCACTGCAGCCTGTGTCGAGCCCCCCAGTGGACAAGGGTCGATCCAAGACGCGAACACCCTCCCTCATGTCCTATGCATCCGTCGATAGCAGTCTGAGGTCAGCCAGTCGACACTCTGCGAGCCGCACCAAGTCGTGGCAGTCGAGTTCCACACACTTCACCACCGCTCGGACAACATCAGCAACCTCACCCATGATGAAACCAAAACGTCCTGGATCCGCAACAAGCCGACGGACTTCTGGCCAACCTGCAGGCGCTGGAATCGCCACGCTGACGCCCATCGAAGCAAGCCCCGTCAAGTCTGCCAAATCGAGCCAGAACAAAAAGGCCGCCCGCGACGGCGGCTTAAAACGCGCCGACTCGACGACGTTGGGCGTGATGGCCGCACGGAAATTGACCGTCGTCGACGACCGCCCCTCGACCGGCTCTTCGCAGCCAAGGTCCAAACCGTCGGCGACCTTCTACAACACCTCGGAATCCGACTCGGACTCGCCCTCGTCGTCATCCTCGTCCGCCGCGTCGTCGCCCATGAAGGTGTCGTCATCCGTGCAAAACACGCCAGAGAAACACAAGACCTCCGGACGCCAACAATCGCCGCTCGCGAAACAGCCGTGGCAGATCGATGTCGACCAGATGCTCCCCGACGAAGACCTCGACTTGGCACTGGACATTGACGAGTTCGAGACCCTCTGCGACGGCCTATTCAACTCCTCCTCACCCTCGACGGGAAGCGGAGGTGGAAGCGGAGGAGGCCTCGGCATGTTCCAGACGTGGGACGATCCGGAAACACCTCCGCTCCTCCCCCTCCAGCGTCGCGGCGGCGGGAATAACACCTTCTTCGACCACGACGCATTCGCCTCCACCACGCCGGCCGAGCTGAGGACGTCCAAGTTCGCCAAAGACCAGCTCCAGCTCGGGTTGGGCTTGACGGGCCTGCCTGCCATGATATGACATGACATGACATGATCCGCCAATGATTGATAACCCTTTTTTTATTATGACACGACACGGCAACAAAACGCTTTTGATGTGTGAAACGGCACATGTGCGATGACTTTCTTACCAGTAGTAGTACCCTTTGGGCCTTTGAGCAGCGGGTGGCGCACAGTCGTGGGGAATGGGAAAAAAGTCGGCCCTCGATTTTGTTTCGTTTTTTATATTTGATTATCCTTTCATTTCAGTCCATCCCAGTTTTGTTTGTTCAGTTCAGTTCGGTTCAGCTCGGTTCAGCTCGGTTCAGTTCAGCTCGGTTCATTCAGTTCAGTTCAGTCCATCTCATCCACAAACCTATCAGATATACCACTATCACGCATGTTATGTTGTACGACTCTCTTGGGCTGCTCATTTCTTTGCTGCCCCTTGTTTGAAGAGGGTTTTTGTTCCTACATCTCGCTTCCCGTTACGGGCGATACCCTCTATCTAGGGTATATACGAACCCTTTCATGACAAGGACGGTTTCAATTTTTGTTTTTTTGGGGGTGCCTCTTTTTCGGGTTCGGGGTTCGGGATATCGGCGGAGTTGACGCAAGAAATGGACACGCACGCATGGCGATGGCGATGGCTGAGGGCGGTGGAAGGATACAAAGAAAGGATACGAAATAGAAAAGGATGATATCATATCATATCATAAACATACGCATACACATACAAGAGCACACGCTCGGAAATTACGCTCAGACACACACTCAAAGACTGGGAAGGGGGCCCCAATTCAGGGTTGGAACAGCAAAAGCCCGGCGTGTGGACTGTGGGCGGAATCTAAGCAAGGCACGCACTCGAGTCAATGCGGAGACGCGCCCGCATATACGAAGTACTCGGTGCAGTACACTGTAGCAGGGCTCGCAGGTATGGCTACATATGTTACGTCAGGCCAGGTCAGGTCAGGTCAGGTTAGGCTACTACTGTATTCAATGCGATTAACGAACTACATACCGAGTACGAGGATACGTATATCAACACCACAAGATTTGCGCGTGAAAGTACAGAGTACGAAGTACAGAATGGGAGAAAAGCTCTGCATGGTCGGTCGGTCGGTCGGTCGGTCGATTCCCCCTGTGTACTTTACTGTGTCAACCAGTGTCACAGTAGGGAGAAGTGCTCCTGAAGATCCACGGCGGAGGATTTCCCTGTTGAATCACAAGGACGCCGGAATGATCTTGCTTATTACTGTATCCACGCTTCACAGCCGACGAAGGGTTCCGAGACGTGAGTTGGTCTTTGTCGAATATCACATGCTCTGACGAGCCCGAGTCGCGATATTACAGTATCTGGTTACATCGGGGTATCTTCACCGTCCACAAGATTCCTCTATCATATGGTGATGACGAACTGAATTAATGGCGGACGTGAAACGAGATCAAGTCAAGCCCAGGACATACAGTCGAACTCTGCAGCGGTTCAGGAGCCGAGCAGGCTGTCAACTCTTTGGATTTTCTCTACCTATGGACAGACGCATATTGAGCCATGTTGAAAAGTACTCATGTGCTTGTGACTGGCTCGAATCCCATGAGTATGGGATACATTCGCCAGCTTCAATCTCCAGCCAGACTGCGTCAATCCATTTTTACTCTCGTGAATCATTTCGTCATAAACTCCTCCCTTCGATGCTGGGGTATCATGTTGAAGTGAGCACTTGCTCTTCATGCCTTGGGGTATCATGTTGAATTAGATACTTTTGGATGTTTGTGACACCTTTTTACACCCCGGGCTCACCAATCGGTGAGACCAAAATCACCCCAGAACTCCATTCCGGTCCCGACGAGCTAAAACGCATCCAAGGGAGCAAGAGTTGATCATGCTTGTATCTCGCTAACGCCTGCGGTCAGCAAAGAAAATGATTTAAAAATTCGAGAAGATGCCGGGGAAGCACTCAGTTCTTGAGTGCGACTCCGTTTGTAGGGAACGGCACCTTGCGTTCTTCTCCATTCGCAATGCTCTTTTCAACCTCTGCAACCGGGGCATCACCACTCAAGACTTCTCTGATGCCGTTGGTCCCGTTTGAGTGATCGCTTGCGTCAGCCCCGTCGAAGACCAAGTCGAGGTCCCTAGCCTCAAGCCCCTCAAACACCTTGAAGATTTCATGGGTCTGATGAAAGTCGTTGTTGACGATGTTGACAAGATAGCATTCGCCCATGATCGTCTCGATCAACTTCCTGCTGCCTGAGCCGGCTGGATAGCACTTCGACCAATCTTGCCCAAGCCGGAAAGCTTCGTCCTTCCAAGCCAAGAAAGACACGGTCTCCACGATTGTCGGCTGCACGATCTCGCGGTTCGGGAAGATACCCCACGTGACGGCGTTTGGGCCTTCGTCCTTGGTGTTGGTGAGCAGCTCTCCTTTCCGGTTCACGGCATAGTAAGTGAGGTTCTTATTGGCGTCCAGTCTTTCCATGACTTTCGTGAACATGGATGGGAAGACAAGCAGCTCAAGGTATGCTTTCTGGTACACCCAGCCGCCAGCGGGGCCCCAGCCGTGAACAGGATCGGTGGAGGAGGCGCCGTCAATTGCTGGCTGGGAGTTGATAGTGAGGAAACCGCGCTTGTTGAGGCTCAGAAGATCGTCTTTGATGCTGTCGGCCTCGGTTGAGATGGCGCCTTCGCTCCAAGGCAGCCGGTCGAGGTCGCCCTGTAGATAGCGGACGAACAATGAGGTGACTTCACGCAGAGACGTGGGCTTCCCCCACAGCTTGATATTAGCCTCGTTCGTGCCTTTCAAGCCAATGCCGTAAGCGTCCAATTCGCCAAAGGCAGGAGATCTACTGTCGCCCCAGCGCCCGTTAGGAAATTCGTCCCAGTCGGCCGTCCTCGTAATGTACGAGGCGTTGCGGTTTCGCCAAAAGATCGGTCGGACCGTCTCGTCTCTGCGGTTGAGACCAAGCGACTTCCGCCAGGGCAGAGGTTTCTCTAGGGCCATACCAGAAGTTGAAGGGGTGATAGACAAGTCTTCTAGAACCATTCGAGTTGCTTGGGCAAGGTTCATGGTGTAAAAATGGAGGTGCAGAATCCCTGCGTCGAGGATTCTCCGACACATCTCAGCGACCAGTTCTTTTCCGACCGCTCTAACCGCGGCATCGTCGTTCTTAACCGGCTCTAGAGCTTTGTACCAGTCTTCTGGGATATGGCATTTCGTCCATTGGGCTCGCCTTACAAAGGCAGCGTGAGTATGGATTGGCATGATCCCAGGGATGATCGGGATGTCGATACCTCGATCGCGGCATTTCTTTACCCAATCTAGGAATATGTCTACGTCGTAGAACATCTGGGTGACTACGAAAGTCGCCCCAGCGTCCACCTTCTCCTTCAAGTGGTCGATTAGGACGTCCACATCCCGGTGGTCGTCGCAGCCTTCAGGATAGCCGGCGACGCCAATGTCAAAGTGGTCGCCGTATCGTGTCCTGATGTATTTGACGAGGTCCTTTGCATACCGGAAACCTCCGTCCTTTGCTTCCCACTTTTCCTGATCTCGAGGCGGATCGCCCCGGAGTGCCAGTATATTTGTGCAGCCGGCCTTGTACGCCCGTCGTAGGGCGTCGTCAACCTGAGTTCGCTCCATATCCGTGCATGTCAAGTGCATGCACGTTTCGAGTCCATAGTGACTCTGAGCGGCGTTGACCATTTCACACGTCAGCTGCGAGTGTCTCCCGCCTGCGCCCCAAGTAATGTCAATGAACGCCGGTCCCAAATCATGCATGCGGTCCATGCGGTCGTAGAGGTTTTGAACGCCCTGGGCCGTCTTGGGAGGAAAGAATTCGAAGGAAAAGGTCGGCTTGTTGCTCTGGTGGGCCTGTGCAAGCTTTTTGGAGATGTGCATCGCGGCGGTTTAAAGTGAAGACCGAATGAGCGTGTCCGAGGGTGAAGAAAGTGCCAGTGTAAACAAATGAAAGATGAAGGACAATGAAGACTCGGGGTGTATATCGAGCAGGATGGTTTGGTCTCGATCGCGCCTTCGCGGGCTGTGTAACTCCCTGTTTACACAATAATGTCCTCCTCTTGAATCGAAACAGCTCAACCGAAGTACCGGTTGCGAGCCCACCTGTCGGCCAGTTGTCGCGGCATTAGGTGCTGGACGGAATCTAAAAGGGTGTATTTCAAGCCGGGTGAGGTGTGTGAGACTGTTGAGAAAGTCAAAGCGGAAGAACGAGGACAGAACTGCTCTCGACAAGGCGGTCAATGACTGGGACATTTTTCTCATCCGCCCCCGCCTTTCCCTGGGCATCCCACGTCCGGAAAACCAGTTCGAGCCACTTGCGTGTGTTCTTGGCAGGCACCGTGCCAATCACCTCATGATCTGTCGTGCGTGCATTCGCCTGTGAAGAGGAGTAAAACTGCTTGGTGTACTGTAGAAATCCTCTTTCGAACTGCGTGGGCTGCAGAGCGCGGACAGACCGGATCACGCGGCGTGCGTTTCCAGTCGGCTTTGCACTTTCCTGCAACATGTCTGCTTGTCCATTGCAATCGAAGTCACGGCCGTTAATGTTGGCAATGTTGGTTGACTCTCGTAGCTAACTAATACATCCATGTCTTATGTCACGAATACGTAGTATAGAATAAGAGTCAACAGCTGGAGATACCCTGGTAGTGACATGGGCGAAAGGGCGACACTTCGCACACTTCGTTAGGTCGAAGTGAATCGCACGTGAGTGTCGGGCACATCTTTTGTTGCAAGGCCGTCGACTGCGGGCAACTCAAAATTTTATGCAATGTCGAACTCAATCTTTCAAAGCGCCTCAAACATGGCGACGACGACGTCCTACAAAGACACTCTACTCCCGCTCTTCCTGAAAGCCAAAGTCCTCTCGTTCGGCACGTACACGCTTAAATCAGGACGCGTATCCCCATACTTTTTCACGTCGACTCTGCTACATACAGCGTCCCTTCTGGGTGCTCTTGCCCGCGGCTTCGCAGCTGTCCTGACATCCCCTCCTTTCTCGCTGCCACTTGGGACCGAAGAAGCAGGTAGTGATGCGGACGGCTCGCCGTCACCTCACTTCGACATCATCTTTGGACCTGCGTACAAAGGGATCCCTTTGGCCGCGATTGTCGCGAGAGAGCTAGAGTTCAGCGGCCACAATTTCGAGGGCGTTTCCTACGCTTTCAACAGGAAGGAGGCAAAAGACCATGGTGAAGGAGGCACTATCGTTGGCGCACCTCTCAAGGGCAAGAGGATCGTCATTCTCGACGACGTGATGACGGCCGGTACAGCGTTACGCGAGGCCATCTCAATAATAAAGGCACAAGGAGGTACTGTGGTTGGCGTCGTCCTGCTGCTCACCCGACAGGAACGGGTATCCGACACGGAGCCACGAAGTGCTATGAAGGTTGCCGAGGATGAGTTGGGAGTGCCTGTCAGGGCTGTTCTCAAGTTCGAAGACCTCTTGGAAGCCATCGAAGCGGGTAAGATCGAGGGAGCGGGACCTGAACAGTTGGATCTGATGAGGGCATACCGGGCGAAGTACGGAAGCACCGATTGAACCAAGACCTACCGGCAGGAGTTCAGGCATGGGATAGGTTGGAGCGCGATATACCCAGATACACCACAGGTGTTTACGAAATAGGCAGCAATGATAGACGGGTATTCCATAGAGGCCAGTGACCGATGGTTAAGCTTCCGCCTGATTCGCATTCATCTCTCTCTGGCACGAACTTCCCCTCTTGAAGTCCCGGGGCTCGACCGCACACGGCTGCGGACCTTCGCGCGGATGAAACGTCGCACTTCAATGTCTCCATTATGCTGTTGAAGCCACGCGGTCAAAACTGAAGCGCAACAGCAGTAAGAGGGTAAGTTCCCGTAATCGGGTGTAGAGCGAGGGCCTGAAGTCTCGCTGACAAAGCCCAGCCGATTGACATTCGACAACTGACGCTCTGCCAAAGCTACTTTCTGACTTTCTGATGGCCAGCACTCTCCACCACATCAGAAGCAATGCCCACTTCTGACACCTAGAAAGACTCTGGCGGCCACCACCGCAACGTCGCTCGCCCCATCGGCCGGACGAACCTGCACGGAGCAATACATGCAGGCAGCAATCGACGAGATGGTGGAGGTTCTCTAACATTAGGAGCGCGCTGAATTACCAATCCATCAACATGAAGATCCACATGAAGCACAGCCGTTCGTATATGAAGTCGAGAAACGAGTCGAGAGACGAAGATGGCACCAGTTCAATCACTGCAGTTCAGTTCAGTTTCGCTGTGTCCAGAAACAGCGCTGCCTTCCCCCTTTCGCTCAGGCCTCTGCAATTAAGGATAATACCAGGATCCAGATTCAACCATGACGGTGTCAACCTCGACAACATACCTGATCACGGGTGCCAATAGAGGTGAGCTGCCTGGTCCAAGACACCGTCTGCATCGTATACAGCTGTGCACACGCTGGGGTTGATCCACTGAACTGATCACTCCCGTCCTACAGGCCTAGGAATCGGCCTCGTCCAAGCATACCTCGCCCACCCACACAGCACCGTCATAGCCGCCGTCCGGGACCCGTCTTCTGCGAGCAGCAAATCTCTCACCACCCTCCCGCGCTCATCCACCAGCCGTCTCATCGTCGTCAAGATCGAAAGCACCTCCCCTACGGACGCCGACGACGCCGTCGCCACCCTGAAGCACACCTACGGTATCACAGCCCTGGACGTCGTGATCGCCAACGCGGGCATTGCGAAATTGTATCCGGCCGTCCACGAGGCCAGCGCCAAGGACATGCTCGAGCACTATACCGTCAATGTCGTCGGGGTTGTGGCGTTGTTCCGCGCGGTGAGACCGCTGTTGCTCCGCGCCGCCGCCGCCGCCGCCACAGCCAGGACGCCCAAATTCGTCACCATGACCTCGAGTGCCGGTTCGATTGGGGCGCAGGACCGCGCCCCGGTCCCGAACGCCGCGTACGGGCCCAGCAAGGCCGCGTTGAATTGGGTGACCATGAAGATCCACCTCGAGAACAGGGACCTGGGCTTGTGTAGCTTTGCGATGCATCCGGGGTGAGTGGCCGTTGCTTCCTTCGCTCCTCGCTCTTCACCCATTATCCTCCCTCCACAAGATGCATTATATGCATGCAACAAGGTATATTTTAGACACTGACGTTTCCTGCTTCCATGCCCACAGCTGGGTCCAGACCGAAATGGGCAACGCCGGTGCCGTGGCCTTTGGTCTGGAAAAGGCCCAAATCACGCTGGAAGAGAGCATTCCCGGGATGGTTGACGTGGTACGTATCCGTCTTATGTTTGTGTTTGCGTTTCTCTCTGTGTCTGTGTCTGTCTGCGTATATTCCGCAACCCACGCCTCCCCAGCCCATCCCTACCTCTCAATCGACACGAGCTCGGAAAAGGAGACGCCTTGACTATCCGAAAAAAAAAAGAAAATCTTAGCTGTCATACAATCCGCTCAATCTACACGTTCGCCCAAGTTGGTTCCTTGTGCTCTCTGTCTGCTAACGGTCCGTGAAATCACAGATCGACAAGGCGACAATGGAAGCGACGGCCGGGAAATTCATGCTCTATGATGGGACGGAGTGGCTGTGGTGAAGCATCGCCCTGCATGATTTCCTATCCTCGGGTGGACCGTGTTGGACGTGCCATCTTGAAATGGAATCCTAGACAGGTGCTAGATGCTGAATGCAGTTCTGATGGAGACAGTTCACGAGGAAAGACTGGGTTAAGTACTCTACCATGGTCCTGGTTTCTCGCTGAGTCGTTGGATTGCTGAATGCTGGATAACTGGGTCGATGAGACCAGTTGTCTCGCTGCAGCGTCGCCGGGCCGACGTGTCGTCGTGTTGTGTGTTGTCGCTTAGTCGATGCCATGCTTCAACCTTCCACGTTTGTTTGTTCCTTCATCCGTTCACTCATTCATTCATTCTTCGCTATACCGTCTCATGAGACAACCACCACTGTCCCTGAAGCCGTAAGCCCAGCCTCTCTTTTTGCCTAGCCCTTCTGTGTCCCCATCGCGTCTTGTCCCTGGCCTTGCCAGCAATATTTGAGACAGAAATGGACGTCCAGCAGTGTTCTCTTGCTGGCTTGACGATCTCTGTACCTACCCAGCAAGGTCGTGACCAACCTCCACCTCGAACAGCGGCGGCGTCTGGCATCGAGGACGACCAGCGCGAACAGCCGCTACCACAGCTCCAGGGCCAAGGCGAAGACCACGAGGCACAACCACCATCTTCCGCCACAGCGGCACTCATCCTCACCAACAATGCCTTCTGCTCGAAATGCCTTGGCCACGGCCATTTCTCCCCCAAATGCTACGCCATCACCGACGCATTCGCCGGCCGCAACCCAGAACACACAAGATACCTCGTCAAAGCGCCGAATCTCACACCCACCCGGTTCCACCACGGCCTTCCGTGGTCCGGACTTCCGTACCGGCAACTGGAGATGATGAAGACGAGCACCGGCGGATGGAAAGCGAGTGCGAATACCAGTACTCAAGGCGGTTCAGGGCCCCGAACGTACGGTGACGCGGTGGCTCTGATGATGGCGTGCATGGAACACCTCGGACGGTACAACGCCTTCAAGCCCGCTCAGTACGAATTACTCTCAGACATGGGCGCGCAAGTGGAAAGACATAGCCGCCGTCAGTTTGGACGCAAGGCGAGCCGCGCGCTCACCAAGGCCTGGAAGACGCACGCCGAGCAGACGATCGACCTGGTCGAACGATTCGTCTCCCACACGGTGCTCACGATCCGCGACTTTGAGAGAACGGCCATCCTGGTCCCGCTCGCCATGGAGATCAAGGAGTATCGAAAGCAAGTCGGCTCGACGCGAGACGAGGTCACCTACTCGGACGTGTGGGAGTACGTGATCGCCCACCTTGACTGCGGAAAACAGGAAGCACAACAAGACGACGACGACGACGACGACGACGCCGCCGCCGGCATCCTCGAGACGCGGCTGCTGGACCCGAACCACGTCCACGACCTCTCGAGTTCCATGGCTGCGTTACGGGCGCATTACAACGACTGCCTCACTCGCGTGCGAGAGTGGACCGTCGAGAAGAGCTGGTGGCCCGAGGTCGGCGGCGTTCGTCGGCGCATCAATCCCGTCTTGGAGATGGTGTTGCAAATGCCGCCGCGCCTCGTCCCGACACTCGGTGATCCCGCCCTCTCTACTGCTCTGGACGTCCAAGATCTGGAGTGGCCCGACCTGGACGACGTGTGGTATGAGTGGCGCCGGGTGAAGCGGCAGCCTGGCCGTGTCGTTGCGCGGGGATAGGAAGGGGAAACAGCAAGAGAGAGAGAAAGAGGGAGAGAAAGAAAAGTGAAATTGCAAAACCCACCACCACCTCTACCAGAAGAAGTGGAAGGTTCATTTTATTTCGAACCGCTGTGTAGATCGATTGCAGATGCGAAGGGTTGCCATCTCACATACACGTGCGTGCACTTGCCTACATATGTCTGCATGGCATGGGCATATGCATGGCGATGGGCATGGCCGCAATGGCAGCAGTGTGTGCAGCCAGGTGAGCGAGCGCTGGCAGATGGGTGATGGAAGGGCAGCGTGCGGTTTTCAAGTATTCATCCACCTTGACACCTGCTGCTCATTCACTGCTTGATTGATTGATTCACAGATTGACTCTGCCCGATGGAGGTCGAAAGGCCCATGGCTGTCCGGAGAAGAAGGAGAAACACCAAGACGATGGATTCTTGCATTGGTTATCCTGTACTCGGCACGACTTGTATTGACGATTGAAGTAGTTGCTACTCAAAAACACATGCAGCAACTGTAATGCCATTGCTTGGATAGACAGGTGGAGAAGCTTTGAGTAGCCATAGCATTCAATTGTGACAACTATGTTGAACGTATCCATCCAGCGTCAGGGGGAGATGCCGACTCCAACAACCCTAAGGCCCATATAGACGACCCGCGAAGTTGGTCACTCGGCTCGCTCGTCTTCCTCTCCCGAGCCATTCATACCTTTTCGGCGTGATGCACTTCCGCTACATGGACATCCTCGCCCGCCAGCTTAGTCTCCATCTGCTCCTCGAGAATGCCGTGACCATCCTGGGTCAAATGCACGACGACTTCATCGCCAAAGAGGGCGCCGATTTCCTCGACGGGGAGGCGCTTCGTTTCGGGGACGTAGAAGTACACAATGATGGTGGAGATGAGGCACAGACCCATGTACAGAAAGTACATGCGGTATTTACTTTGGGACAACCCGAATCAGCTAGTTTCCACGGCGGCACACCCTTTTCGAGGAGGCAAGGTCTCGGACTCACATGTTCTTGAATGCCAGCGCCGATGGAGTGGTATAGGTGATGGCACCGACGAAGTAGGAGAAGAAGCCCAGTCCAATGCCGCGGCCTCGGATGTTCGTGGGGTAGATCTCGGACATCCAGATGAAGGAAGGGCCGTCCACGCACTGAAACATGACAATGTACACGTAGATGATTAGCACACAGGCTGCAAGTCCGGCTTTATGGTCGGTCCCGAGATACTGCCATTGGAGGACGCCTTCGAGGAGCAGACAGATGGCTAGAGCCGGGAAGCCGACGACTGTATGTCGACAAACACTGTGTCAGAAGGACTCATGGACCGAGGTGATGCATTGGTACTCACGGAACATGGTTCTCCGGCCAATTCTATCGACTGTGAAGATGGCAATTGCGACGCACACCGTGCCAATTGTGGTGTAGACAGCTGTTCGGAAGCGTCAGAGTGCATGGTCTTTGCTGGCCTGAGGGGGGGAAGAACGTACCATAGAGCAGCAGGGGCATGACGCCCGTCATTCCCAAGCTCGAAAAGATCAAGACCAGGAAGTTGGCAATGCCTAGAATCTAGCCGATCGTCAGCTGTAGGTGGTGAGATGCTCGCACAGAAGACGTACGCCTGTAGATTGAGCGGCGAACCTGGAACAGAAGTCAGCCCGGGGTGACCTCCAACGTGATTCGACAGAACTGACTGGATAAAGATGGTGAGCAAGCTCCTCTTCCGCCAAGAGGGCTTTCTGAACATTTCAATGTATCCGGCCTTTTGCTCCTTGTCAAAGTCGACCTGTCTGGTGATTTGCACAAATTCGGCATGGGCTGCCGAGTCAGCCTCGTCGCTCGGGTCGTGGTGGATCTTGCGGAGTACTTCCCATGCCTCGCTGGGTCTGTTCTTCAGGCAGAGGTATCGAGGTGACTCTGAAAGCTCAATCAGCTCCGTCCAAACGACGGCCGGAGAGTGAAACCCACCAGGAATGAAAGGCAGACCGACAAGAAGGGCGAGTGGCCCGACCATGGCAAGCGCCAGCGGCACACGGACCTGGACGTTGAATTCTTTTGCATAATACGTGCCGATGGAGAGCCATGAACAACTGGGACATGTCAGTGTGTCTGGTGTTTGGTGCACAGCAGGTTGCACGTACACGAAATACCCCATGCCGAAGCTCAAGGTTGTCAGCCCACTGAGCACACCGCGATGACGTGGAGGCGCGACCTCGGTCAAGTACAGCGGCACCAGGCAGATGAGCATCCCCAGACCAAAGCCATGCAGCAGACGGACGGTGATGAGCATACCGATCGCCATCGAACCGGTGATCAGAGCGGCTCCCACGAGGGAAGATACGGCTGCAATGTAAAAGGCTTTCTTCCTCCCGACCACATCAGCTAGCCAGCCTTGGGCCAGGGCACCGACAGCCAACCCGAAATTGAAGAGTGCATTGATTGCTCCGAGGATGCTGCAGAAGTATTAGGCTCATGTACTGGGCGGGGCGTGCGAAAGGGCATGGCTTGCTTAGCAGTGTAGTCACTCGTTGCTGTAAGGCAGTCAGTACACGCAGATCGGCGTCGAAGGGGGACCGAACTCACGATCGAGATCGAAGTACTCGTAGAAGCTGGGCTGTCCTAGACTGGTGACGAAGATGGCGAAGCCATAGCCATAGGAGTATCCTCCCCACGAGACAACCAGGCAGATGGCGATATTGAACCACGTCAATTTCGACATGTCGAATATGATTGTTTCCTCTATGCTTGGGCTTGATATGAGTATCTCAGAAGCCCAACCGACTCAACGGCAAGTCCGTCTCTTTTATAGTCCGGGGTGCCTTGAGTTCTCCACGTGGACTCCCACACAATTACGTTACTTCTGCGGGAGTATACGAGAATCAGAGCATTACCCCGGACTTTTGATAGCTCGGCTCTCATACAGCTCCACGAGAATGGATGTGGGGAGCATTGCGAAAGGTTCCGCGGGTCTGGGTCAGTCGGTCGTGGCTTTAGCAAGGGTGATGGGCTCTAACAAAAGTCTGGTCGAACGCATTTTGGGGACTGTATGCCGCTGCGGAAAGCCTATGAAGGCTTGGAGCCTCCACTAGGCTGGAGCTGTGGTTGTGGCTCCGTGACCTTTCTGACATTGTCCATTTTATTTCTGACATTCGGCTCGTCAGAAACATGAACCACGGCAAATCAATCGGTTATGATGTGACCATGAGCAGTGATTGGCCCGTCGGTGTGGAACATGTCTTCTTTCAGCCTTTAACCAAGGCATATGTAGACCAGCCGCTCCAGCATCGAAGCGTAATGGATACTTGCACTGGAGTGAACAGTGTCAGAAATACGAGTGAGTTGGAAACATGGAAACAGGTTGGCACGTGCTGGAGCGAATGCTCGACCGTGGTAGCAGAGCAGGTCTACGGTGGGCCACACAGCCGGAGACACACAGCACCATCTCGACGCGATGCTGTCCATGCAGCTCACTTCTCCCTCCGACGTGATAAGGCGCTGCTATGGCTGATTTCTGGACCGCAGTCATGGCTGATCCATGCCATTGGCCCTCCGAGGCACTGAGTCCGAGGACCTCAGCCTGGGCCTGAGCCACCAAGCACCAAGATACAACAACACACGAAGCCATGTCTCGTGCTCTCGGTGCCCTCATGTCCCTGCGCGCCGCTGGGGTACAGCTCCAGGGCTGGACGCAGGACGAGTCGGCCATAGACTCAAGTCAGAGTCAAAGTAAACCCATGGCGTGGCACGTCCATCTCCCTCGCGCAGTGGAACCCGGCTCAGAGCTCGGATCCTCTCAATCCCGAAGAGCACATTCGCAACCCGTGCGGACAGACCATGACACCGCCGCTCAAGGCCAACGTGCAGATTTTCAGGATGATCACGACCATCCCGACTTCGACGAGCAAAGCAGGTGGCCGCGGAGACTGCTGCACGTACCCACGATGACATCGTACCAGTGGCGCCCGGACAACAGCTACAATGGAGTGAAGGCCCCCGAGTACGCTATTGTCAGCTACACATGGGGACGCTGGCGCCTAACAGATGCACACTCGGGGGTGGAGGCGCTTGAAGTCAGAGGTGTGCCTTGGGAGATTCCGAAGATCCATCCCCATCACTTCACGGCCACGCAATTCCGCCAGGTCTTGCAGGTGGTGGTTGAAAACTCTGCGAAGGAGTCTACTGGGGGCGCTGGCCAGGGGGACGCTTCACCTTTCGTATGGCTTGACGTTGCGTGCATTCCGCAGTGGCAGAATAGTCCTGTTGCGGACTCAGAGGTGGGTCGTCGTAAGTCATCGCTCTGAAAGCCCTTCCGTGCATGCAGCAGTCAGTCACTGTTGGAGATTGGGACTTCAGTCAAAGCCTATACGAGTACAATCCCGCTGATGGATAGGCGCAGAGGCCCGAATATTCCGAGGCGCCCGGACCGCATACGTCTGGCTGACGACAGTGGATCCGGGCCAGTTGGGTCAAGCATTCTCGAACCGCGGCGACAAGAGCGCCCAAGATACCGCGAAGCACGTGGACGTCTTCTGCACACTCCTCCAAGACCCGTGGTTTGGATCCATGTGGACGCTACAGGAATCTTTCATCCAGCAGGCTGCCTTCATCGTGACCAACTCCGGACTGTGCACGTTGTCGGACCGAAAAAGGCCACTAGACCTCTTCTACGTCCGTGGGGTGGCTACAGATCTTATTGAGGGAGCTTCTCACCCTCAGCACGGCGAGATGACAGGGCTCTTGTCCCGGTTTAGAGACCTCTGGTTCCGCGCCGGCCTGCAGGGTCCGTTGAGCACATCCCCGATGCAGGTCCTGGCCTGTGCGCGCTTTCGGACCAGCGAGTTCGAGCTCGACAGAGTGTACGGCATTATGCAGATCTTCGGGGACGAGTTCCGAATAGGCAAAGCGCGAGTCGGCAGACCCGACACACAGTCCTCCACGCTCACAGAGCTGGAAGATGAGCTGGGCGCTTTAATTCTGGACAAGTTCCCCTCCACGAGCCAGCTGTTCCAACACGATACTCCTGTCCTGGCCGGGAGAGCGTGGCGGATATGTGGCGCGGCCTCTGTACCGAGACAACTCGGGTACGCGTCGGGTTCATTCAACGATGGCCTCTCCATGCTCAACAAGGACGTCTACTTCCCCAAGGCGGCGTGCACGTTATCTGCAAGGCATGGCGCCTCTGCGACGTGGGCGACCTTCCGGGGTAGAGTTTGTCCATTCGACAGAATCGTCGCCAGCTCTCGCTCGATACACTTCACGCCGATATGGACCGAGTTCCATGTATACCTCGACGCGGGGCCAGATCTGTCCGGCATGGGCAACGCAGCAGATCTTGACCAACCTGCTGAGGAATCTAGGTCCGCCGCAGATGTCAATCGTGTGATCAGGCAATTCGGCTCCCACGTGCTAGCGGTCCTGCTTCTCTCAGTCCGCGAATCCCTCGAAGTAGGCAGGACGATCGACTTCGACGGCCTACTCCTGCTCAAGCCGGGGCCAGAAGCCTCGGCCGTGCACAGAAGTCGGCGGCAGTGGGTTTCACAGTCCCAGTCGGATAAGGATGTGCTGGATCTCCAGGCGTGGGCCCGGGTCGGCGTCTGCCAGATGGTGTGGTATGAAGAGAGGTCGAGTGATGGCTCATTCATGTCCGGGGTCGAGGTAAATACGCTGCTTGGCGCGTCGGGAGCGTGGGTCGAGCAGGAGGGAGTATGGGGTTGAGGAGATTCCCCAGACAAGAATACATGCTCCGAATGCACGCTCTGTTGCAACGCCCCAGTATGTGAATCGGCTGTGATATGTGTACGTCAAGAAGCGGGCGTACTGTATCATCAAGCTCAATCTCTGCTCCGGCGTGCCTTTGATCGCTCGGTCCTGGGCTACCTCGTACATAGGTTGCAGCTGTAGCCTCAAAAGCCGGGAGAGGATGTCAAAATCGTCCCCATCCCCAGGCCATGCACTGACAAGCTACTGATTGACCACACCTCCGTCCCCATCCCCTTCCTCCCAGCCACTGCATCTCTCTATCGAGACTACTACTCCCTCCTCCGCCGAACCCTGACCTTGGCCCCAGTGGGCGGGACACGAACCGGTCCCACCCAATAAGACTCCGGTCTGACGCCCTTGCCGTTCCAATTCCCTCCGATCCCGCCCTCCATGACCATTTGGATCTCATACCTGCTCAACACATACGCGAGCAGCAACTTCAGCTCCTCGACCGCGAAGGACCGTCCAGGGCAGTCGTGCGGGTCGTCTCCGAACCCCAGATATGAAGGCGATGTGGTGGCCAAGGATAAACGAGGAGGCAGGTCGTCCGGATTGCTTTTCTCGTCTTTATTTCCGTCTGCATCTTCACCTTCACCTTTAGCGTGTTCAACGTTCCGGATCGCATCCGCAGTCTCGACGAACCGAAAGGCCTTGTATTTTGTAGCGTCTGGATAGATATCCTCGTCGTGGTTAATACCCCAGCTGTGTGTCCCGACCATGCATCCCTGAGGGATATGCCAGCCTTCAGGCGTGGTGACTCCGCCGGGGACGGTCACCACCCGGATGAGGCCCACGCCCAGTATGTTTGCGCGACGGGAGCTTTCTTGCAGGGCGGAGTCGAGGCACTGCGTGTCGGAGAGGCTGGTGCGGTGCCACGTTTTGTCGGCCCCGTCCCCGTTCCCTCCCCCAGCCATGGTGCCGAGGGCTTCTCGCCACAGTGTTTCCTGGACGCGCTCGTGCCGCGGCGAGGCCAGAATGTCAAGCAGGGCATTCGTGGCGATGAAACTGGTCGTGGGGATGGAGGCGAAGTTGGCGTGCAGAAGACGAGCACAGAGAACCTCCGGATCCGTCTCATCGGGGTGGGAACCAGAACTCGTCTGAGTTCGTGTAAGCAGCCATTGGAGGAGGTCGTTTTTCGCGTCTTCGCTCTTTTCTCCAGAGGTTGCATCGTTTCCTCTGCTAGATGCCTGGCTTTGACGCCTGAGGATTTCGGGAGTTAGGATTCGAGTCAACTCTCGCGCATGCTTGCGGTTCTTATACGTGGCTAGCGGAGCGACCAGTGAGCGGATCACGGCCGGGATAAGAGATAATATCGTAGCGGAGAAGGTGACGTTCTCGACGAACCCGATCGCATTCTTGAGATAGCTCTCGTCGCGGCCTGGAGTGGGGAGCACGGAGCTAGATCAGTCTTCCGTTGAAAGGCTCGAGAGTCAAGTGTAGGCCTTCCACACACGACCAGGAGAGTACTTACAAAGCGGTAACCCCACGAGCACCCTATTGCTCACTCTGGCCACGATGTTCGTCATACTATCAGACAACACCACAGTCTTCCATCCGCCCGTCTGCACCCTTTCCTGTTCCTCGTCCTCATCCTCCTCGGGGTCCGAATCCGGTTCTCCACCCCAAACCCGATCTACCGCCTCCTTTAACTCATCACACAACTCCGCTGTGACCGAGGACGTCTGGCTGGTCAACTCCGAATCAAGGATGTCACAGTGAACCCGCTGATCCACGATCTCGGGCCGCGGGAATGTATATTTCGTCTGAAGGATATGTTTGCGTGCCTCACTGACGCTGAGGATGGTGTCAGGCTGAGATACCGGCCAAGAGGTGCTGGAAGGCGGGAGGAGGACGACTTCGCCGCTAAGGGTGGCGATGATGCAAGGTTTAGAATGTCGGCCGAACTGTGCAGACGGATGGGTCAGAAGAGGTGATCAAGGGACGAAGTCAGAAACAGTGATGACAGGACGTAGCCATCCGTAGGAAACGGCGGGAGTTTTGGGCTTCTCCACCAACCCAGTCCATCCATTCCCAGAATGCGAACGGGATGCCCTTCCCAGAATGTAAACAGGACGCCCCTTCCCACGGACGACCTTTGCCCGTCACCAAGAGCAGAGGCCACCTACATACCTCATCATACGCCCTCCTCAAAGCCTCTTCGTAATTCCACCAGCACCACATCCTCGTCCGCCAGTCCCGTAGAATCCAACCCCCCTCCCGGCGCGCCACCCACGGTAGATCCGGGATTGTTATCGTGGCGGCGGCATCCTCGCGCCATCTCCACCAAGCAATCAACCCCGCCAGCAAGGCGATAGTCATGGCCAGTATCTGCGTGAGCGGAATGGTCTGCCCGAGAGGGGCGATTACTGCAGAGGAAGCCATTTCGCGGGTTGGTGGAAGAGCGCGGTGGGAGAAGAGACGCGTCGTTTTCGTGCGTCGTTCCTCGTTGCGTCAAGTCAGGTATGTATTATTCTTTCTGTTCCCTCGTATTGGATATCAGGACTCAGACTCGGACCCGAAACTCGGACGACCGCTTCGCAAGATTATTTGCACATATTAATCAGGCTGCACGCTCCTTAAAGAACTAAGAAGGTCGCACCACTCCGGTTACACAGCATGGCATGGCATGGCATTACACAATTTTGCTTTAACGCACGTCCACAGAACCGTGCTGGAAGGAGAACCGGATTAAAATAAAATAAAATAAAATAAAGTAAGGAGTGAAAAAAAATATAAGGTGATAGGACTGCTACTGCTACAGTAATGGAGGCTTACGTGGGTGTATAGCGAAAAGATCGGCGAATAATGACCGTTAAGTCACTGATGAGTTAGTACATCTGTACAGTGTCTTATATAAGTAACTTCCGGATAATAATACCTCATTACCTACCTCTATTACTCGAGAGCGAAAAACCTAATTACTATTAAACTAGGGCGCGGCTTCAGAGCCTTTAGGTGAGGGATCGTACAGCGGCGGGCATTACCTCTTAGTAGGAGATATATACTATATTATAATTAATAGTACTAGTCTTAATATAATACTATTTAATTAACTATCTAGTATATATATATATATTAAATACGAGTAAGTATACTACCTATAATATATACTAAAGGTATAGTACTCTAGCGCTAATACTATAGCTAATTAGAACCCTTATATAAATAGTATAGTTATATACGACTAATTAAAAGCTATAAACTTTATTATCCCTATTATATCCCTCCTACTACCCGCTCGCTTTATTAATATCCTCGCTTAAATAGTAAAAGAAAAGTACTCGCCCCCTTACGCTAGATTTATACCCTTAATACTCCCTATTAGTCCTTATTAACTTCTTAACTTTTATAATAAAGTTATTAATCTATTTATCTAGTAAGGACTTTAGACTTAAGATAACTAGTAAACTCGCTATATTATAAGAAGCTATTAAAATAGCTAGCCTTAATTTATTCTTAACTTTCTAGAAGATATTATATATAATCTTATAGTAATCCTTAATATTAACTATAATAGAAGTAAGTATCTACTAAAGGTAGCGTTATTTATATATCTTCTTATTTATAATAGTAATAGTATTCTTAATTACTTAAATCCTATAGCTATATCTATTAACCTAAGTATTTAACTAAAGAATAATTTTATAGGCTATAATATTAAAAAATATACTAGTTTAATTATCTAATAAATAAGTTAATTATATATTAGATTTCTATATTATATTTAGATTATAAGTTAATAATTAAGAAGGATTATATTATAGTATTAATAATAAAGACTAGCTAATATATACCCCTACTAGTAAAGTTATTATTAAAGATTAGAAGATATCTTATATAGTTAGCCTTATCTCCCTAGGCTTTAAAGTTAAGTAGAGTATCCTAGCGCTAATAATTCCCTACTTAAGAGTAGAATAAGATACTTAAGATAACCTTATACGCTATTTATTTCTCTTATTAGTAAGCTATAATATCTATATTAATAAAGAAATTATTAACTTAGCTAGAACTATTTAAACTAAGGAGAGCTATCTTTAGACTATAAGAGGAAATATTAATACTATAGTAGTTTAAATAACTAGAAAGAATATAGTAGCTTCCCTTTTCTAGTTCTTACTTCTATTAATTAATTAGACTCTAAAGTTCTTTTATTAAGTCCTTAAACTCTACTATAAACTACTAAATTCTATTAAGATATAGATTAATTTCTTTTTTAGCTATATAGATATAAGTAGCTAAGTAGGTCCCTAGAAGATTTTATATAATTAAGGCTATTATATTAACTATTTTATTTACTCTAAAATAGTAGTATTCTTTAGTATTCTTTCTAGTTAAGAGTAGCTTCTACTTAATATAATTAGTTTACTTAATATACTATTAAATTATTAACTAAATAAACTAAATAAGTTTACTTAAATTTAGGATTAGATTTAGCCTCTTCTTAGATCTATTCCTAGTTAAGTCCCGCGAGACTAATTTAAATAAGAAAGGAATACTTATAGAACTTATAATATATATTCTCTAATTAGTAATTTATTAACTAACCTTAATATTATAGAAGTATTATATAATCTTTAGTTTCTTTATACTTAGTCTTAAGGTACTAGTAGAACTACTAGAGATTATAATTAAAGATTATACTTTCTTCTCTATAGCTCTAATATTAATTAGGTTATTCTTTATTTACTCTTTCTACTCTTTACTTTTAATTATAGGGCGAGGCTCTCTAGGTCTAGTAAGCTAAACTAGATCTCTCTTTATAGTATCTACTAAACTTACTTAAACTATTAGAGTACCTTACTAGGGTTATAGAGGGACTAAAGTAATAGTTCTTATAAGTAAGAGTATATATATATAAAAGTGTTAGGAATAGCCTATAGCGATAGGTAGAGAGTAATAGTAATAGAATTCAATAGTATTAGGTGTCCCTAGACCTCTAGGTTAAATAGGACTTAAAGCATAAAAGGAGGGTACGACTCTTATGCGGGTTATATAAGAGATAAGGGCGTCCCCTTAGCGAGCTTAGTAAGCTCTAGTAGCTGTTCCTAATATTATCCCCCCCCTTAGGCTTCTCGTCCTCGAGAAGTATAGTAGTCGTATACGATACGTGCCCTATAGGCTATTCCGTTAGTATAAGTATATATATACGTATATAGTAAATTTTAATATATAGTACTTCTATTAAAGTACTACTTCACTATATACCCTCAGCCTTAGCGTAGATATATAGCCTTACTATAAATATATAGCCTTACCGTAAATATATAGCCTTACTATAAATATATAGCCTTACTATTTACGTCACCGCCTATAATAGTAAAGTTACTACTATACCCTATAAATAGTTATATAACTATAGCCTAAAACTTCTTTATCTTCCTCTTCTCTTCCCTCTTCTCTTCTCTCTCTTTATAATAGTAATAATAATAATAACTATATATACTCTATATCTTTATAGTATACCCTATATACTATAATACGCTAATAGTCTTATAGATTACCTTCTATCTTACTACTACCTTTATCTATAAGTTTACGCTATATTATAGTTTAATTTAGGCGCTAGTACTAACTTCTATATATAGTAGACTTTAAAAACCTTAACTTATAAGTTCTTAGTATAATAGTAAAGTCGTAGTTCCGTCTTATACCCTCTATCTCTCTTTAAAGAGTTTATTCCTTACTAATCTTATACTAACTAGTATTATAGTAATTAAAACTTTAATAGTAAGTTAAGATACTAGTTATATATAACTTATATACTAATTATATAATAGTTATAGTTAATACTATAGTAATAATATCTCCCTTCAGCGATCCCCTCGATAAGCTACTAGGTAGTAATAAGAGAAGTATATATATATATATATAGCTTATATAGGACTTATATCTAATATATATATAGACCTACTTAACGACACCCCTTCCCCCTCGCCCTTAAGCCGTAAGAGAACTAAGCGCGACGATAACCCCCTACCCTACTAGTGTTGCGTCTATATACTATACGTATTAGGTAGGGGCGCTAGGGTACTTATCTTATATAAGACTCTAGCGGGTTATTACTATTACTATTACTATAGCTTAGGTAAGTAAATAATTTTAGTATATATTTTAGTAGAGTTATATATAGTTATAACTAAGTTATATACTAATTATAGTAAATCCTAAAGTATCTTAAGAATAACGCTCGCGAGTTACTTAATAAGAATTAATATCTTACATATAAGGGGTCTAAGATAACTAAGCCTAAGGTAGAGGCGCTAGTAGAGTAGCTATATCTTAATATAGTATTATATACTTATATAGTTAATAAGTAAGTATATATAATAGGTATAGTCGCTACTAACTTAACTATAACTTAGTCCTTAGTTACCTTACCTTCTAATTTCTCTATATTACGCCGCCTTCTCGCTATTAACTTAGCTTTAACTACCCTTATCCTTACCTCCCCCGCTACCCTTACTATACTCGCTTACCCTAATATAGGTACCTTTCTATAATTTATATAGGCGTTATAGGGGGCTATTAATACTTTAGTAGTAAGTATAGGTCTTATATAATTAAGCGTAAGTTACTAATAAGTTATAGATAACTATAACTACTCGCCTTAATAGCCTTAAGTAGTAGCTTAATTAGATAGAGAAGATATTTATCTTAGTTATATTAAATAATAAGGAGAAGAGTAATAAGGAGGACAAGGAGAGAGCGAAAGATAAGGAGAATTTATTTAACTTACCTTCCCCCTTTAACTTATCTACCTTAGGGTCCTATTTTAATAGGTTTTAAGTACTATAGTATACTTAACTATAACTCCCCTATAAGTCTAGTATAAGAGAGTATTAAGTTAATATTAGTATTAGAATATAAGATTAGGAGATAAAGTATTATAGTATACTTAGCTATAACTCTCTTATAGAGTCTAGCGCGAGAGGGTATTAAGTTAGTATTAGTAGTATAGGAGTAAAGGGCTAGAAGTAGAGGTCGCGCTTATTATAGCTAACTCTCTCGCGACCCTTATTATAAGTTTAGTATAAGTAATAGTAAGCTAATATTCTAATAAAGGATTTTTATCTCTATCTTCTTATATCTTATATATAGCTTATAATCTTCTCTTATATATTTATAAGATTCTCCTTTAGCTCCTAAAAGTTATTAGTCTCTCTAAAGCTCTTTTATCTTATATAGAATTATTATTCTCCTCTTTATACGCGCTTATTAAGAATCCTTTTAACTTTCTATTCTTCTTTACTCTTAATACTAATAGGCTTAGGTAGCTTTATCTTAAGTTATATATAATACTTATATAATAGTAATATATAGAATATATAGTATAGTCTATTATACTTCTTTAGTAGATCTAGCTTATATATATTTACCCTATAGCGCTCTAGTATTATAAAAGGCTCTAGAAATTAATTAGCTATCTTCTTACTTATATAGAGAGTCTAAATATTCTATACTAAGAGTAGTATATAATTCTTAATACTTAAATATTTAGGTACTCTTCTCTTATTATAGTATCTTACTATAGTCTCGCGCGCCTTCTATATAACTTATATTAACTCTATAAGTACTCTTACTCTTCCTTCTATAAGTATATTCTTAGACTAAGTCGTATTTAAGTCGCGCTTAATATTTATATAAAGTAAAGGTATAAAGGTAAGAACCTTTAAAAATAGTATCTCCCCTATAGTTATATTAGCTTATAAGTTTATTATATACTCTATAGATAAGAGTAGTATAGTTTAATTTAACTATTAGTAGTTTATATAGTAATATAAGTAAGCCTTAAGGGTTTAATTTATTCTCTTAGTCTACTTATTAATTTATAGATAGAAAGCGATAGAGAAAAGCCTATAAGTTATAAGATATAAGTATAGAGTTCCTTAGTAAGTTAAGATAAATATTAATCCTTAGTTACTTATAATAGACTTTAGTACTCTATACTTTACTATAATCTTTTTAAGAATAATCTTACTTAAGTTACTTATATTTATTATACTAGTATATAGTATTAAGATAACTATCTTAAAGAACCTATTTATAATAATAAGTATTATATTATATATACTTTTACTATATATTAATAGTAATAATTCTACTATAAAGTCTATAGAGATATTCTTCTAAGGATCTCTTAATATAGATAGGCTCTCTAAGTACTTATAGGGCTTATATCTTAATACCTTTATCTATTAGTATAGATTATATAAGTTAATATACTTATATATCTTCTTTCTTATCTATAACTACTAGTAGTATTATATAATAGTCTTAATAGTCTATTAATAACTAAAATATTCTCTCTACTAAGGGTTATTATAATTTACTTAGAGAATCTTCTATCTTATAGTAAAATTATATAAGATATATATAGCTTTACTATAATAGATAATACTCTATAAGTCTAAGACTTATATTCCCTAGAATATATCTTTCTAAACTTAGCTATTAAGTATAGATCTCTACGCCCCCTTTATATATTATTTATTTTAGTATTAGAGTTCTCTTAGATATATTATAAGCGAGTTATAATATACTCTAAGTATAGTCGCTTCTTCCTCACTTAAGCTTAGTTATAGGTTTAATTTAGCCTCTAGAGTTAGTAGAGTTATAATATTATACTTACTTCTAGCTAGTTTTTAGCTATTCTATACTATAGCTTAAGTTAATACTCTAATAATAATCTCGCTATCTATTTATATATATCCTTAGTCTTTATTATCTTTAATAAATATATAATACTTAAGTAATACCTAAAGGGGATTCTCTTTTAGGGGCTCTTCCTTATTTATATAGTCTAGATAGCGAAATAGTCTATTAGTAAGATTATCCTTCCCTCGCCTCTACTAGATCTAAAAGTTATATATAGCTAGTACTTTAGTCTAGTATATTTAACGCCTATTTAGAATCTTTATAGTTATAAAACTTTATAGTATCTTATAGTCTATAAGGACTATTATACTACTTATAGATAACTTAAGATAGTATCTCTATACCTTAAATATATATATAATTATAAGTATTTCTCTATCCCCTATATAGTAGTTCCTTTCTATAGTTAATATCTTTCGCGAGAAGAATATAATTAGCTTTTATAGTATATAACTCTCTTATATCTTATAGACCTATATTAGTATACTACTAATAGCCTCGCCTAATATATCTACTTTAACTTAAGATTATCTCTCTAGATTAAAGTAAGTAAGTATTAGTATACTTATAAAGTATTCTTTTAGTATATAAAATATATACTTCGCCTCTATAGTCTATTTAAATAGTTCTATCTTTTTATCTATAGTTATTCTCTTAAGGAGATTTATAATAGATACTACTACTATTAAGTATTAATAAATAAACTCTTAGTAGAAGTTTATAAAGCCTAAGAAAACCTAAATCTCCTAGAAAGTTTTTAGTATAGACTAATCTTAAATCGCTATAACTCTCCTTAGGTCTATTAAGATACTATTAACTCCTATATAATACTTAAGGAAGTTAACCTCTTTTATAAAGAACTTATATTTTAATAATTTTATATATAGACTATACTTCTTTAGCCTCTTAAGTATAAGTAGTAAATATCTCTTATACTCCTCCTTATTAGTACTAAAGATAAGTATATTATCTATATATATAATATAGATATTATCTAGAAGGCCCTAGAGGGCTTTATTAATATAGCTCTAAAA
This sequence comes from Phialophora tarda, assembly GCA_016109495.1. Taxonomy (NCBI): domain Eukaryota; kingdom Fungi; phylum Ascomycota; class Eurotiomycetes; order Chaetothyriales; family Herpotrichiellaceae; genus Phialophora; species Phialophora tarda. The sequence goes on along the minus strand of JADWPL010000001.1, from coordinate 2,233,446 downwards.
TATTACTAGAGTATTAGTAAGCCTAAAAGATATAACTAAATACTTAAAGTATCTATATTATATATAAAATATAGTCTTTTATTAGTTCTCCTTTATAACTAGAATATAATAGTATATATCTTAAAGATTTAGCTTAAAGAAGACCTTTATACTACTTAAGTAGTTAAGGATCTTTAAGATAAGAGATAAAGAGTACTTATTCTTCTTTATAATTTAATTTAGGCCCCTATAGTTAATATAAAGTTATAGAGTACTATTAGCCTTAAGTATAAAGAGAATTAGTACTCTAACTAATAATTTACTTAATTAGATTTACTTCTTCTTTAAGCTAGAATTAAGGTACTTATATAGAACTTATAGCTTCTTTATATTAAGAGAATATATAGAGCTATATAGAATTATTTTACTCTCTTAAATTAAGATTTAATACTTAGTTTTTATATTAATAGTAAGAGAATTACTACTAAGCTCCTAAAAGATAAAGATAAATTAAATTAATCTTATATTAAGTACTACCTTACTATAAGTCTTATATAACTTACCCTTATTCTTCTTATCTTCCTTAATAAACTATATATAGGCGATAAGAACTTCTCTCTTCTCTACCTTAGCCCCTAACTCTAGTAGTAATATCTTTATTATATATAAGTTAGATTTATCTTAGAAGCTCTATATACTAGTTAACTAATTTATATTAGAGTTAGTATTTCTTAGCTAAAGAAACTTAAGAATAGTATTATAGAATATAATTTTAGCTATAAGAAAATCTTACTAGTATAACTTATATATATATTAATAGTTAGTTACTATTATATTAAGGTAATATTAGCTATAGACTCTTACTACCTAGCTAGCTATAATATAAACTTAAATATTTAACTTAATTAGCTTTATACTTAACTTTACTACTAGTAAATATTTAATAAAGTTAGTCTATATATTATTATTAAGTAGTATATAAATTATTCTTATACTATTTAGTCTAATAAAATAAACTTCTAGTATAAGTACTTTAAATATTACCTTAGGGCTAGCGATTTCTTTATAGATATTTAAGTCTAGCGCTACTATAGTATTAAGTAGATTAGTACTTAGTTTTTTAACTAGTTAGTCTTCTTCTTCTTCCCCTTAGCCTCTCTTTTTATTTATAAGAAGAGTATATCTTATATAATAATTAGTTATAAGTAATAATTCTTTACCTTATAATCTCTCTTATAGTAAATATTATACTCTTTATTAAAGAGTAACTTTAGTCTCTTATTATTATAATAAATCTTCTTTATTAATAAAAATAAGATTCGCTTATAAGTTATATAAAAACTATAGAGGGATTAGTACTAAGTAAGATTATTAAAGGATATAATTAATATAACTCTCTTTATTATAAAGAGTATAACTTACTTAATACTCTCTTACTTCTTTTAGCTAATTATTTTTTCTAGTCTTTAAGCTAATATTAGTACTTATACTCTTAAGGTAATATTCTCTAAGTCCCTCTAGACTATATCTTATAGCGCTAGTATTAAGGTATAGAAGAGGGCCTAGCTCTATTACTTATCTTTAGTAAGAGAGCTAATCTCCTTCTCTAAGAGCTCTATCTAGTAAACTAAGTCCTATATAAACTAGTCTACTTCTTACTTAAGAGTTATAAGTATAACTAATACTTCTCCCTTATAAATATCTATATCTTTAATAGTATTCTTATACTATAAGATAAAGAGAGACTATAACTTAAGGATAGATTATATTAGCTAGTAGTCTTATTATTAGTAGTTAATTATATAATCCTTAAGCTTATTAGCTATAATTTATATATAATATCTCTAGTTAAGAGTAACCTTAGGCGAGATTATATTAAATACTATTTATTAGCTATTATTAAAGTTATATAAGACTTATATATTCTTTCTATTAAACTTTAAGGGTTACTTAAGTATTCTTAATATTTACTATAACTATTTATAATCTTTATTTATATATAAGAAGCTATATAGTTACTTATAACTTAATAATATAATACTTATAACTTTAATATATTATAGTAGCTTATAGCTAGTCTTCTCTTCTTTTATTATTTAGATCTTATCTTAAAGTTACTTATATCTTAACTTTATCTTAAGCGCTCTTTATTAAGTAATAAGTTATTAATATTCTTTATCTTCCCTCTCTAAGATATATAGTATTCTTAACTTATATATAAGTATTAGGGGTATTAGTTATACCTCTAGGGGTTTATTATTTATTAGGTCTTCTCGAGAGACTATAGTTAAAGATTTAACTTCTATAGGTGACCCTTAAGCTACTAGTATAGCTCTCTTAGACGCTATTATCGCTTATACTATTACTTTATTTAACTAATTATATTAAGATACTTTAAGAATATTAGGAATAGCCTATAGCGATAGATAGAGAGTAATAGTAATAGAATTTAATAATATTAGGTATCCCTAGACCTCTAGGTTAAATAGGACTTAAAGTATAGAAGGAAGGTATAACTCTTATATAGGTTATATAAGAGATAAGGGCGTCCCCTTAGTGAGCTTAGTAAGCTCTAGTAGCTATTCCTAATAGAGGGAGCTATATAGGCCTAGAGTACTAAGCCTATTTAGGTGTTTTCAATAAAGGCGATATTCTTTAGTCTAGCTAAAATTTAGTCTACTTAATAGTAACTTTAAGACTAGATATACTAAAAAGACTAAAAGTAGACTTAGAAGGCTAAGGTTAAATAGTAATAATAGCTTTAGAAGAAAGAGAATTAATAGTTAGTATTATAAAGGCGATAATAGAGAGACTAGTAGCGCCTTAAAAGTAGGCTTAAAAGTATAAGATAATTATTATAAATTACTCTATATAAGGTAAGTTCTATACTTTAAAGATTTACTCGCTAAGGAGTAGTAATATAATACTAGCTTAAGGTAAAGGTACGCGGTTACTTATAATAGTGTAAAGTAAAATAACACTCTTATATCTAAAGGTAGGGGTTAGAGTATAATAAAGATTAACTATAAAAGATATCTAGGGACGAGCTACTAGCTTATATATATATTACTTAGTACTTACTATACTTAGTGTACTTACCTACTAAGTACACTAAGCACCCCTAAGTATAGTACTCTATACTACTTAGTTATATAACTATTAAGTAGAACTAAGTACCCTTATTATATAACCTTATATAACTTTCTCGAGTAACCTTTTATAGTATACTCTATATAAGGTCGCTATAGAGGTTAGGTTATAATACTTTTCTCTCTTTAGATTTATTTACTATTCTAGCGTATATAAGGTAAGTCCCTCTTAGATTCTTATTTCTTCCTTCTAGTAACTAATTATACCTTAGTTTTATATCTCTAAAATAAACTACTCTTCTACTATTTATTAATACGACCTTATTTCCTAAATTAAGACTCTTAGAGCCTAGAAATTTAATATAAGTTACTATACTTCCTATTAAAATATAGATACTATTTATTTTACACTAGATAATTACTTAAAGTATTCTTCTTATACTAAGAAGGGAGTACTATATTATAATAGAGTCTTTTTAGTAGATAAGTTTAATACGCTTATTATATAGTATAATTATCTTATTAAGGCGACTTACTATAAGGGCGAGGAACTAAAATTAGTAATAGCTAAAATAGCCTATATATAAGTAAGTATAGCTTATATTTAAGCTAAGTAGGAGTAGCTTTATTATAAAGTTAAGGAGTTATTAGAAAAATAGAAATAGATATTAGTTTAAGAGGCTAATACTTTAGATAAGTTAGATTATATTAACCCTTCTCTACTCGCTTCTTCTACTATTTTTATAGTACTAGATAATATCTAGCTTAAGTAAATATTTAAGCTAGCGCTAGATTCTATAGCTAGTTTTAAGGGCCTAATCCCTATTAATCGTCCCTTAGCCTAACTTTTCGCTCTTAGTAGTATTATCTAATTAGACTCTTTAGTAAGTTTTTAGTAGATTCTTATATATTCTTTAAGTTATTATATTCTAATTACTTAATTAGATATTACTTTAGTATTTTATTAGAGTAGTTAAGGATATACTCTATATTATATAGTAGTTCCCTAGTTTCTTTATAGATTAGTATTAGTCTTAGTCTAGTATTTAGTAGTACTTTCTCTAGTAGTAATTTATAGAAAACTAAATAAATATTTATACTAGTAGATAATTTTATTTTATATATAATTAGTTCTAGTTTCCTTTTAATTTTATATAGTCTAATCTTTATATAATTAAGTTTATTTAATAACTTTATTATTTTAATATATTTTTATAAGATATAAACTTTCTCCCTCTCCTTAAAGTCTAGTCCCTTAAATCTCTTTTTATTTACTTATTTTATAATTTTTTACTAGATTTTTTATAGTTCTTCTTTAAGTATTTTATATAGTAATTATAGTTTCTTAATTAAGATTTTCGCCTTTTATATAATTAGTTTTATTTCTCTTAGGTCCTTATTAATATTTAGATATCTTTTATAGTTTATATAGAATAGTGAAATTTCTATTACTAATATTAAGTTATTATAAGTAAATTATACTATAAATAATAGTTTAATTTAGTTATTCTATTAGTAATTTATATAGTATTATAAGTATTATTCTAGTATTTAGTTTATTCTCTTTATTTATTTATTTATCTATAAGTAGTATACTATTAATAATTTTTAATATATACTTATTAGGTCTATAAGTAATTACTAGAATTATAATATAAAGAGCTTATTCTTATCTAACTTAATTATATTTAGTGTATTATATTATATAATTACTATTCTTATTAGGGTATATACTATATCTTTTACTATATTAGATTCCTTCTATAGCTAGAAATATATATATTTAGTTAATTTATCCTCTATAACTAGTATTAAGTTATACTCTATCCTTATTAGGGGTTCCTTAGATTTTAGTAGCTTAATAATAAAGTTTAGCGCGATTATTAACTAGGCCTTATTTAGTAGCTTAGTTATTTATAATAACTTATATAGTTTATACCTAGTATATTTAGCCTTATAGTATATATTATAGTCCTTAATATATCCCTTAACCTTCTTCTTAAGTTATAGCTATATATAGTCTCTAGTAATTAGCTTAATTATCTTATTAATTCCCTAGTAGCCTACTACCTTATTATTATATCTTACTAATATAATTTCTTACTATTATTAAGCTAAGAGCTCTAGTTACTTAGCTATTATTATAATTATCTAGGATTCTCCTTAATAGACTAAAACTTCTCCTTTTTATTCTAGTAGCGTAGCTAGTATAGATTTTATTATTCTTATATAGTTCGCTCTTTAGCTAAGAGTATCAGCTCTCTTATTCTCTATTCCTTAAATATAGTTAATTCTAAAGTTATATAAGGCTAATATTTTAGCCTATTTAACTTATCTCCTATTAAGTTCTTTTATAGTAGTCTAGTATAGTAGATTCTTATAGTTTATAAATATCTATACTAAATATTTAGTACCTTTAAGATATACTTACTATTACTAAAATATCTCTATTATAGCTAGGAGTTCCTTATTATAAATATTATATTTTAACTCTAGCCCTATTATTTTCCTAGAATAGTAGGCTACTAGCCTAATCTTATTATCTTCCCTATTTTAGTTTAGGTATACGCTAATTACCTTATTAGATATATTAGTTTCTAGGAGAGCTTCTTTTTTAGGGTTAAAGATAGTAAGGATAGAGATATTAGTTAATTATCTCTTAACTTCCTTAAAGGTACTCTCTTTCTTTATCCTAAATATAAAGTATATCTCTTTCTTTATTAGATTAGTTGGGGGTACGATAATTCTTAAGTATCCCTTAATAAACTATTAGTAGTAGTTCGCGAGGCCTAAGAATACCTATATCTCCTTAACTATCTTTAGTTATAGCTATTCTTTAATAATCTAAACCTTTACTAAATCTAGTTTTAGCTATCTTTATAATACGAGATAGTCTAGAAATACTATCTCTTATTTATAAAACTTATATTTACTAAGTTTTAGTAGTAAATCCTTTTCTTATAACTTTCTTATTACCTTTTTAATATATTTTATATATTCCTCGTATATTTTAGAGTAAATAAGTATATTATTTAAATAAGTTAGAATAAAGTCCCCTAAATATTCCTTAAGCGCATTATTAATAAGGGCCTAGAATATTATAGAAGCGTTAGTTAATCTAAAAGATATAACTAAATATTTATAAACTCCTTAACTAGTTTAAAAGGCTATCTTCTATTCTTCTTTAACTTTTATTTATATCTAATAGTAGATATCCTATATATTAAGTATTATAAGCTATTTAGCTTTTCTAAGCTAGTTTTATAGCTCCTAGATTAGTAATATTAAATAGATATTTTTCTTAGTAATTATATTTAGTAATTAAAAGTTAATATAAGGTCTTAGGGTTTTATTCTTTTTATTTATAAAGAGTATCTTATAGAATATCTATAGCTTATTATTCTTTTAAATAAATCCCTTAGCTTTTAGATCTTATATATACTTTTATAGGAAGTCTAACTCTTTCTTAAATAGTTCTCTTAATTATCCCTTATAAGAAGAACTTTCCTTCCTCTCTTAGAACTTTATTAAGTAGTCCTAAGGTTTATACTTAAGTAGCGCGATAAGTCCTTCTTACTTCTAGAATAAATCCTTAAATTCTTTATATTCTAGAGATAACTTATATATCTCTAGTCTAACTAGAATATATACCTTTAATTATACCTAAATTACTTTAATAGGGGCCCTTAGAGGTAATTAGTCTCTCTTTTCTTTTTTATAACTATATTCAGGAAACTTAAGAGTTCTTTTCTTCTAGTTAATTACTAGGTTATAGTTAAAGAGCTATACTATACTAAGTACTATATTATACCTTAGTAGCGTTATTATATTAAGAGATATTTATTCTTAATATTATCTAATTATTATAGGTATATCCTATACCTATTCTATAATTATACTAGTAGTTTATTTATCTACTATTAATAGGGTATAGAGTAGCTATTTCTTTATTATATATTCTTATAGCTTCTAGCTTATCTCCTTACTAATATAGTTCTAGTTTACTCTATAGTTAATTAGAGCCTTTACCTTAATCCCTATAAGCGTAACTTAGAATAATATATATTCTATATATTACTCTAATAGAATTATATTTAGAGACTAAGGTCTTTCTTAGAGATAGTTTAACCTCCCTAGTTTATCTTTAAGTTATTTTTTAGTAGTAACTAATATATATATCTTTACTTATTCTATTTATAGTTAATATTAGAATACTCTTCTAGAATTTTAAATATCTTAGGGTATACTTAAGTTATTAGGAAGTCTAGATTTATATAGAAAAGATATTAGTACTCTAGTATCCTATTATTATAACTAGTAGAGTACTAATACTAGAAATATTCTATAATAAAGTCTCTATAGACCTAGTAATTTACTACTTCCTCTACTAACTCTAGATTATATACCTTTCTAGTTATTATAGTGTAATTCTTAATTTTATAGTAAATATAAGGGTATTATTATATAGTATACCTTAGATTCTTATATTAGTAGCCTTCCTTAATTATTTACTTAAAAGCTTTAGGGTAAATTCTTTTATTATCTATATTAGGGTTAATATTATAGTAGTATTAGTAATTAGCTAACTCCTTATAGGGGTATTTCTTATTATTATAAAGAAATATCTTTATTAAGTAAAATCTTCTTACCCTATTATTAGTAATTACCTTAATCTTTCTAACTTTTCCTAAGATATAAGTTAGGCTATATTATATCTTATACTAGCTTTAGATCTATCTCTCCTTCTCTTCGCTATATTAGATAGTAATTAAGGTTAGGGCGATTTCCTAATATATATATATTTTCCTAAAATCTTTATATTAGCTATTAAAGTAATAGTATAGGTTAATCCGCTTTAGGTATTATCGTATAGGTACTTCTTTATTAAATATAATATAGATATACTATCTATTTATATACCCTAACTAGTAAATCTCCCTAGTTAATAATATATTTATAATAATCCTAATCTCTTCTACTATCTACTCTATTACTATAAATCTTTATTCCTTCTAGTTATTATTTAGCTTTAGTAGTAGGTTTTTCGCTAGATTAATATTTAGACTTATCTCTTAATTTATTATTTTAAGTATTTATATTATTATACCTTATATCTAGTCCTATATTTCCTATAATAACTTTACTATAATAACTTCCCTCGCTATATAGGTATATAGCTAAGATTTATTATAGCTAGTTTACTTATAGAACTAGATTATTATCTAGGCTAGACTTTAGAATTCCCCTTAGGGGTTAAAAATAGTATATTAGTACCTTATTTATTCTTAAAGATACTTAGGCTTCTTATACTACTTATCTTCCTAAAAGAGAGTAATAATCTTTATATATTTTATTATAGTTTTAATAGCGATAAATTAGATAATATTATTATTAGTATTTATTATCTAAAAGCTATTATTATTTCTCTTTTCTTTAGTATCTCGTAAATCTTCTTCTTAAATAAGGGTTTCCTAGATCTCTTTAGTCTTCTTATTATATTAATTATTCTATTTTCTAAGCGGCTAGGGAAACTAGCCTAAATCTATTTTATTAGAATAATATATAAGGTAACTATTATTATAATAAATAGTCTAAGATAGAGCTATATATTAATTAGTTATAGCTTCTTTATATACTTATATAAGAGCTATTATAGCTTCTCTAGGAGTAGCTTCCTTTAAGTAGTCCTCTTAGGGTTTACTAAGTTCTTTATAAACTTTCTAATCTAGATACCCCTACTATACTATTATATCTTAATTATTAATTATTATTTAGGTCTTCTCTATAGTATTAGCCTTTTTCGCTATAGAACTAGCTATATTATTACTTATTATATATAGTCCTTAAGTTATTTATTAGTAATCTTTTATATAATATTTAGGTTTTCTATAAGTATAGTATAGCTCTTCCTTTCCTTATTAAGCTCATCGCTTATTTCCCTAACCTTAGCTATAGTATTCGCCTTAGCCTCTAGTACTATTACCTTTATCTCCTAAAAAGGAGCTTTAGTGTATAAGATTAAGATTTATAGAATTACTATAGTTTCGCCTTTTACTAAACTAGTAGCCTTAATAAGCGTATTTAATTAGATTATAGCGCCTATTCTATTCTAATTATAGTTTATAGAGCCTATTATTAATTTTAATTACTTTATTTACTATTTCCTTATAATTAGTAGGTAGGTCTATTATCTCTTAGTAAATTAAATCCTTAAGCCTATTATAGAAGATCTATATAAATATATCCTTATCCTTCTAGTTTAACTTCTTAGTAATCTAGTTAAACTTAGAGTAGTATACTACTATAGATCCCTTTTATTTAATAGTATAGATTACTTAAGCTACTATTTATTTATTATTAATAGTCCTAAATACTTTATAAATATAGATCTTAAACTCCTTAAAGTATTTAAAGTATATTAATATATTCTTATCTAGGGTTCTAGTATCTATATAGTTCTTTATTATTAATTTAAACTATATAAAGGCTAAACCCTTTAGGTATATTATAGTATATATAACCTTACTAGTTCTAGTACTAAACCTAGCTAGATTAAGCTTAAATATAAGCTTAAGCTAAATTAGGAAGGCGTTAAGTCTACTATAGTCTCTATAGTATAGGTCTACCTTAAGAGTATCCTTCTCCTTAGCCCCCCTAGCGTTAGCTAGGCTAGCTATAAATAGGTTCCCTAGGCTTCCTATAACTAGTTAATTAATAGCTAGCGATATTAGTTAGTTACTACTAGATATTCTTATTACTACTCGTTAAGAGAGTAGTTAATATATTATAAATCACTCTACGTAAGGTAAGTTCTACACTTTAAGGATTTACTCGCTAAGGAGTAGTAATATAATACTAGCCTAAGATAAAGGTATATAGTTACTTATAATAGCGTAAAGTAGAATAATACTCTTATATCTAAAGGTAGAGATTAGAGTATAATAGAGATTAACTATAGAAGGTATCTAGGGATAGACCATTAACTTATATATATATTACTTAATACTTACTATACTTAGTATACTTACCTACTAAGCACACTAAGTACCCCTAAGTATAGTGCTCTATGCTACTTAGTTATATGACTACTAAGTAGAACTAAGTACCCTTATTATATGACCCTATATAACTTCCTCGAGTAATCTTCTATAGTGTACTCTACGCGAGGCCGCTATAGAGGTTAAGTTATAATAATAATATATAATAAATAGGCTAATTAATAGCTTTAAGAAGGCCTTAACTACTAAGATAGTATACTAGTAGCCTTAACTATTATACTAGTGTACTAATAATAGCTTATTATTAATATTAATAGTAATAAAGAGGTAGAGAGTACTAAATAGTATACTATAAGGCTATAAAGGAATATTACTCTATTAAGATATTTATAGGGTTATAAATTATATTAATAAGATAGTTATATATTTATATTAATAATTATAAAATAATAGCTTATTTAAATATATAATTATAAAATAATTAATAATTATATAATAGCTATAATAAACTATAAGGTGTATATACTATAGTAGCGTATATATAATAAGGAACTCTCCTATTCCTTATCTTTAATGTAAGGAGTAAATAGCCTTTTTAGGATATAGAATTACTTATTAAAGTCTATAGTCTATTTAGACTCTTTTATAGGTAAGATTAAAGACCGAGTAAAGAGTTACTATAGTTTTAGGGAGCCCTTAAGCGTCCCGGCGCCTAGACTAATCATCGCTTCCTTCGCACTACTATACCTAAAATTATAAGGAAGTTTAGGTAGTAGCGTACTATAAGAGTAGGTAATTTACTAGGTCCCCTAGCGCCTATCCGAAATAGATACTAAGTCGAGAGGTAGGTTTAGCCGACTACTAAGGGGCCTAATTAGGCACTAGGTGTAGTACTTAGGGAGCGCTCCCTAAGCGCTCAGTGATGCTCAGCTATAGGCTCAGTTAAAGCTTAGGTTAAAGCGGCCTTCGCTCACCCACTAGGATCAAACCGTATATGGTAATTAGGCTTTTCGTTCTCGAGTAATAGAGGTAATTAGTCGTACTCGTACCGAGTATAGTGCCAGTTTAAGTTCAATGCTGCCTGCGAGGCTCCATGAGGCTGGATGGAGGTAATAGTCTCGGCGCTCTCTTAAATCCGCCCGATAACTGGCCGGTGGGCTTGAGATTTTTGGGCCAGGATTTCTGCGACTCCACACACCTGCAACTCGATGCTGGGAACGACACAATACTGACTGCTGATCACCAGCGAGAACAGCAGGCTAGATGTCAAGACCGAAGTCCGCCGCCAGTGGCGCCAATGCCGTCAGATCGAACAATTCTCGCCAAAAGCATTCGAAATCTCGCGGCGAGTCGAAAGAGGAGGAGGTCGAGGATCTGCGCACGACAATCCAGCGCCGGTACCTCCGCGAGGCCGATACTGCCAAGATACAAGACAAGAAAGATGGCGCAAAGAAGAAACATTTGAAGGGGCAGCAGAAGAAGAGTGAGAACACCGACCAGTCAATGACTGAGCGTGGGAAAAAACGTGACCGAAATGGCAAGATCCTCAGTCAGGACAAGAAGCCTTCTGGGCGAGACGGCGCTGCGCCAGAAGAAGAAGAATCGGACGAAGATATTCTGGCGCAAGAGATGAAGAGCTTAGGTGGCACTGCGGAAGACTTGGATCTGCTTGCGGGCGCGGACTCGGAGTCAGAACTGGAGGGTGATGCTTCTCAGAAGGCCTTAGAAACTCTGGATAAGGGAATGAAGAATATCCTGAAAGAGATTGCTCTTGCTCAAGGGGAGACTGAGGGTGACGAGGAAGTCATGGGTGATGCTGAAGAAGACGGCCCGGCCGATGAGAATGAAGCGCCCGAACTGGCCGACACGTCCAAGCCGACGCTTCCAGATCGCAAGAATGAACAGACGAAGAAGGGCAGGAAGATCCAGACCCAGTTTCTGTCCGAACCGAAGCCAGAATGGTTTGACTTATCGGACCCAGACGTTGACACTGAGACCTCGCCCAAATATACCATTTCCAAGGACTCCATCGAGCAGCTCCATGAGTACGCTAAATCTCTCCTCGACGAAGAAAACCGGAAATTCAGAGAATCTCAGCAGTCATCCTCTGCACAGTCGTTCTACAACACCGTCATCACGTCGGGAACACTGTCCGACAAGATTTCGGCCCTGACTCTAGCGGTCCAAGAATCGCCCATCCACAATGTCAAAGCGCTTGAGACGTTGATTGGTCTGGCTAGCAAGAGAAGTCGCTCCCAGGCAGTCGACGTCCTTCGAGCCTTGAAGGACCTCTTTGCCCAAGGCTCGCTGCTCCCTTCTTCTAGGAAGCTTTATGCCTTTCAAGCACAGCCGACGCTTGTTTATTTCTTTAGGGACATCAGGAATTGGAAGAAGGGGCAGCAACTTCCGGGCGGTCTCGAGCAGAACCGCCTCGTCGTCTGGGCTTTCGAAAGTTGGTTGAAGGAGCAATACTTCGAGGTGCTGAAGATTCTCGAGGTATGGTGCAACGACGAGATTGAATTTTCCAAAGCCAGAGCGGTCAGCTACGTGTACGAGCTCCTCAAGGAGCGTCCAGAACAGGAGTCAAACCTGCTTCGTCTGCTGATTAACAAGTTGGGAGACCCTGTCAAGAAGATCGCCTCGCAGGCATCTTACCTGTTGATGCAGTTGTTGATCACCCATCCGGCCATGAAAATGGTTTTTGTCTCGGCCATTGAGTCCGACTTCATCTTTCGGCCCGGTCAAAGTCTGCATGGTAAATACTACGCAGTGGTCACTCTCAATCAAACAGCGCTGAGTGCGAAAGAAGAGGATGCGGCTGTCAAACTGCTTGACATCTACTTCGGCCTTTTTACAGGCCTCTTGAAGGCTGACAAGGAAGCGGCTCCAAAGGAGGAGGCCGTCCAAGAGCCTCAGTCGCGAGGAGAACAGCGCAGGAAGAAGAACAAGAACAAGAACTCCCAACCGGCACCGGGCCAGGCTCAAGCCGAAGAACTGCGCGACAAACTCATCTCGGCAATCCTCACTGGCGTCAATCGAGCATATCCATATACTAGCACCAGGACGGGGACCAGTAGCAGCGCTTTCTCCGACCACCTCGACACCCTCTTCAAAGTCACTCACTCGGCTAACTTCAACACGTCCATCCAGTCACTCCTGCTCATTCAACAGATATCCCAAGCTAGTCAACACAAAGCTTCCAGCGATCGCTTCTACCGCGTCCTGTACGAATCCCTTCTCGATCCACGCCTGATCATCGCATCGAAACAGCAGCTCTACCTGAATCTGCTCCACCGAGCCCTTAAAGCGGACCTCCACATCAACAGAGTTAGAGCGTTCATCAAGAGACTCACCCAAGTGCTCACCCTCCACGAGCCAAGCTTCATTTGCGGCGCGTTCTTCCTGATCCAAGACCTGGTGAAGACATTTCCTAGCCTTAAAAGTCTGATCGACGAGCCGGAAGACCACGAAGAAGACGACGTCGAAGTCTTCCGCGACGTGCCCTCCGATGATGAGGATGAAGACCGCCCCGGCACTGCCACCGCCACCAAGTCCCTTGCAAACCATCCTCCGGCGACAGACGAAGAACCCCAAAGAACATCTACCTACGACGGGCACAAACGAGACGGCCTGCACGCCAACGCCTCCAACGCCTCCCTCTGGGAGATTCTCCCTTTCCTAGCCCATTTCCACCCGTCCGTCTCCGTCAGCGCCGAAAGCCTACTCGACCACCGGCCCCTCTCAGGCAAACCCGACATCAATGTCCACAGCCTGTCGCACTTCCTCGACCGCTTCGTGTACCGTAATCCCAAGCTCTCGCACACCGGCCTCCGCGGCAACAGTATCATGCAACCCATGGCCACGGACAATAAAGACGCGGTCCTCCTCTCCGGCACTACTGCCCGCTCTCTCCCCGTGAACAGCGAACAGTTCCGCGCCAAGAAAGCTGACGGCATAGCCGCCGAGGATGTCTTCTTCCATCAATACTTTACAGCGGTGAAGAAGTCGACCGGCGCGAAGGACGGGAAGAATGCAGAGAAGAAGAAGAACAAGTTGCGCGATATCGACGACGATGGAAGTGCGGCGGACGATGAAGACGAGATATGGAAGGCCATGATGGCTAGTGCGCCGGACCTGGAGGGCGACGAGTTTGAAGACGACGACGCGGATCTCGACTTGGCGGATCTGGAATCCGGTGATGATATTGAGTCAGACGCTGATCTTGAGCTCGGGGAAGATGAAGATGATGTGGACATCGATCCGGCTTTCTTCGAAGATGACGACAATGACGACGACCTCATGGACGTGGATGACGCGCCTGGGACTTTAGTCGGCGGCCATACTGGTGCCGGGGTGAGAGCAAGGGCGCGCGCCTCCGTCGACAATGATGCCGATGAAATCCCCAGCGATGTGTCCAATTTTGCGGGCTTCGGATCCCACGCTGATTCTGACGCCGAAACCCCCAAGAAGAAAGCAAAGGGCGGGAAGAAAGACAAGGCCGAGAAGAAGAAATTGAAGAACTTGCCCACGTTTGCGACGGCGGAGGAGTACGCCAAAATGTTGGAGGACGACGACGATGAGGACCGATGAAGGCGGTCGGGCACGCATGAATGAAGTGTGCCATGGATGTATGTGCTTGCTTCTCGTTGAATGGAGAATGATGATCCTGAGGCTGAGCCTACTCCCATCCACCCACCCATCTTGGTGTGAAGGAGAGTCTCTCTTTCAGTTGCTCTGCATTGCGCTTTCAGTTCCATACAGCACTCGTATCTATAAGAGTATGTCAGCTCGACAGACAGCACGGTGTTGGACACAATGCGATTTTCCTTTGTACGAGCAGCGTCTTCTATCGCCTCACGAACACCTATGAGTACAGACTCCCTGGTGTCTCTAAGAGGGTCCTGCAGGGATAGAAGATAGCGTATTCAACCATCCTTGACGATCCTTGACGATACTTAACGGATATAGTAAGTACATAGGTACCTACCTAAGCAGGTAGTAGTATACGGGTTGTCATCTCTGCCACACTTCTTACCCACTACATACGATGTACTGTATATCGTGTCATGTGTACCGTATATCGCATACTGTCAATTATACTCTTGTATCGTACGTACCTAATCTATCCAATTCCGCGTGTGTAATGGTATCAAAATCCAAGAATCATCAAATCATCAAAGCCGATCGATTGCGACCATCGTTTCCTAGTCGGTGATTCCTTCGGTAGGGCTATTCTTGGATGAAAGGCTTGTGTGCCAATCACCAGGTATAGGGATTTGCACAACGCGTGGAGAGAACCAAAACCTCCCATTCCGTGAAACGTCCAAGTCTCATATAGGGGAACCCGTGTCCCAATATTGTTCAAGCTCGAGGCTTTTTATACCGCATTGTTTGCGCAGGTAAAGACGCCCTTGACGTTGCCTGCCTCATAATCGAGAACGATACTGTCGACGGAAGCCTAAGATCGCCAAGCACGTCAGTAATCGCTCTAGTCGCGAGGTGGCATGGAAATCAACCCGTGGTCGGCGCTGATAAAGAAACGAGGGTGGGCGTATGCATGTATACTCACGTAAGTGCCGACTCCCAAGAAGTAAATCCCCACGATGATGATGAAAATGTTCATGAGGAATCCAACCCAGCCTCGAATGCCTCTCTTTCTGTAGAATCCCGGGCCCAGGTCGGCCTTTCGCATTCTCAGGTAGGCAACGCCCCAGAAGATCCACCCGAAGAAGGAGTCGAACAGACTGCTCATCAAAGATAGCAGATCCGCGAAAAAGGGAATGACTTCAGCAATGATGAAGGCAAAGATCCAGGTCACAGCAAGGATACCGGCCCAAGCTACCCATCCGAGCACGGTGTTCTGGGTCTTGTGCTTGGTGCCCTCGAAGACTCGGAAGAAGATGAACCGGGCGCTGACCGAGGCGTACAGGACGCCGAGGAAGATGAGGGTTGGGATCATGAACGAGAAGGAGACTTTCTTGTAGATGTCGTTGCCGAGACTGCCAAAGGCCGGTGCCGTGTTGTATTGCGTGCCGGTGTAGCCATAGACTAGCAGAGAAAACTCAGTCAGTGTCGGGCTCCCACGCTGGAGGGCGTGCACGTGAACTTACCGATCCCGCCAACCAAGCTGAACAGTATGATTTCGCAAATGGTAACTAGCCACAGCGCCTTGCGGAAGTCGTAGGGGTTCTTCATCTCTGCAATGAAACTAGGGAGCGTGATTTGACCGATGAAAGTGTAGCTGATATTCAGGAACGCATTCATCCCCGCAACGAAGGTTGTGCCGGCCACTGGCACCGCGAGGACGAGTGGCTCACCGCCCAACTTGACGCCGTTGGCATTGATGTGATTCGGGTCAGGATTGTATCCGGCGGTACCATGCTTGCCCTCTGCGCCGGCAAAGGCAGCCGCAAGAATGACGCTGACGAAGGTGAAGAACGCGGAGAGGGCGGCCAACTTAGAGAGAGCGTCGAAGGTCCGAGGCATGGAACAGACCCACGAGACGACGGCCCCAATGGCGGCAAAGCCAACGGTGCAAACGCTATGATCTAGAATGTGTCAGTAACCGGAGGACTTGACCAGTGCAACCAGACGGGCCACATACTGCTCATGGTATTGAGGTAGCGGGAGATGGTAAGGACATGCAGCCCTTGAATGAAAGTGTTGTTTAGAAGGAACATGACCGCAGTGAAGTACCAGGCCCACTTCTTGTTCCAGAAAAGCATCTGCGAGTCTCAGTGAGTATACGTAGGTATTGACAGCGCAAGAATGGTCCCTGGGCGATTAACGCCACTTACCTGGCCAATATCACAAACATCCAATACTTCAGGGTGGCGTAGACAGCTGCACCTTCATTAGCATCAAGAACAACATCAAGACCACCAGAAGTCGCAAAATCTAGGTAGACGAGTTCCTCCAGGTCTCAAGGGGACTCACAATTCCCAAACAACTAGAGATGTGTAGAGAACGAAAGCGGCTTGAACCGCTGTGAGTATAAGGCCAGGTACAAGGCCGAGAATTGAATATGAATAAGGGAACGACATGATCGCCAAGCAAATGTACTCGGAGAACAGTAGAGCCGCAGTCTTGGGTGGCCTGTTAGCAGACGTAACAAGATCTCTTTCGGAAGCAACGCACCTTGTGCCAGGAGCATGTTCTATACTTGATAGCGTTGTCGGCCTCCATCGCGACCAGCTTCCCATACTCGTCATCCAAACCTGATGTGTCGGGCATGACCAACGAACCCGGCTTTGGCGGAGGCCCGATCCTGCTCATTTTGCGGCCATGCACCGTGGTCGAGCCTCTTCTTTCTAGGTCGACGCTCGCATCAGGCCTAAAGCTGCCGCCATCGCCAAAGCCCGGCTCGTTCTTTTCGCGCAGATCGGACATGTTGACCTTTGACATGTGCGAATTGTCGATGGGTCGTCGAATGGAATAGCTCAACGCCACTTGACTGCGCGAATAACCCGTATGAAACAGGTGAGATGAAGAGAGTTGGGTATTATGGGAGCCGTCGCGTGCATATGAATTCTGATTTTTCGGTTCTCCAAGGTATGAAAGAGTAGAAAATGCTCCTTCCACGAGAAGTCAGCCACGATGTAAAATCTGCGAGGATGTAGGGTTCATAAAGGCAAATCTATGATGGATCGGGCGAAAGAAACTAGAGGGATCGCCGGGCCAAATCGCAGAACGTGGACGGAATCAAGGACTCATGGTGTATAGATTTGGAGCCCGCGATGGAGCAGGGTGACGACAGAGGCGGTTGGGTTGTGGGGAGCAGTAGCTGGGATGACCGATATCTAAGGCGAATAGCAGTAGGCATGGCGCACGCTGTGGCGTGCGAGGCACCTGTTAAGGTTGGTCGGATGCATGGGGAGACGTGAGAGAGCTGAGATGAGCGGGACGCGGCCCGTCGAAGACAAGGGGATCCAATTGAAGAGAAGCAGGGAAGAAGGAAAGGTCTGACACATCTCTCCTGCGTCGGCGAAGCATAAACCACCGCCGCCTCCACAACGTCCAGAGGAAGTGGGACAGAGAACGAGCGGTTGAGGAATCTGAGATCGGATGCAAGCCTGGCAAAGGTTCCGTTGAGGTTGGGCGGGTCAGTTCGAGCGTCAGCCAAGATCGACAACCTTTTCACCCACGCTTGACTAAAGCTTCACAGTCAGATCATTTTGGCATTGTGCGCACAAGAGAGTTTCGGGCCTGGCTTCAGGCCAAGCTCGGCAACAAGATCCTCCAAGAGTGCTTCAGTTGCGCCTCATCGCTTAAATTTTTTGCTCGAGTCTGATAAACTCACCTCGTCAATAATGAGTCCAGAAGGATGATCTTTCATTCTGCCGCGCTTACTCACCTTTGCCAGACTAGTAATCAGGCCGCTCATTGTGCGCGGGATGTAGATTGACCGCCGAGAAACGTACAGTACCTCTCGATAGCGTCAATCACGCCCAAGTCACCAGCTACTCACTGCTTACACGCGGCCACCACAGACCAATTCCCTTGTTATCAAAGATGGGCCCATCGCAGGTCTTCAGCAAAGCCGAGTTCGAGGATTCAAGCATTGCTGTCTTTCACGAAGGGCACCTCCCAGTGTTTATTTTCTGCTACACGTCTTTCAAGCGAGGCGAGTTGTCGCCAAGTCCTTCTGCAGGCTGCGATTTGCCCTGTTCGTGTGCAGCTTGCCTTAGTGCCACCACACCAAACAATCCGGGCGCTCAATGGGGTGGCTAATCAGGCTGGAAAGACAGGTTGCAACAGTAGAATATATTGCGTGCCGCAAGCCGATCCATCCGTCGATCAAGGCACATGTTCCTCGTACTTAGGACAGAGGACATAGCGCTGCTTGAACTCACTGAATACGGAGTCCGGAGATGTCATCTCCACACACTGTTCCTAGGAAGCCCGTGCCCCCGGCATCTCTGATCCCTGCAGGCGGCACGTCGAGTCGGGCGCCCAGCCACGCCTCGAATGGTACGGAGGTACAGGAAGAGGCATCCCCAGTTGGCAATCACAGTGCAACGTTACCCGGAGAACAGCAGGATGCTCAACCATCGGTGCCTGAAGCTTCGCCTTCCCAGCCACCTGTAGCGGCCGAGAGCCGCATAGAGAAGCGGCCTCACTCTCAGAAGCCTAAGAAGTCAATATCCCTCATCCGGACGTTCAACATCGGTGGTTCGTGGAGCTTGGAACTATGGTCCACGATTCTGGCATTCGCGGCATTTGCTGCCATCGTTGTCGTGCTAGCATATTATAATGCCAAACCACAGACGACCTGGCCCTACAGCAGTCTCACTCTGAATGGTCTGGTCGCTTTACTGGCCTCAATTGCAAGGGCATCGTTGCTCGTGGGCGTCGCTGCAGCCATCAGCCAAGGCAAATGGAATTGGTTCGTTGGCACCACACGGAAGGGACAAAGAGTGCTTCATGAAAGAGAACTGGGCGATTTTGAGAGATTCGACGATGCATCAAGAGGTGCTTGGGGTGCTCTCCAGCTGTTGGTGCGGAAGCCTTTGCATCTGGCTTCACTTGGAGCCATCACCACCGTCTTGCTGCTAGGCTTCGACACCTTCGCTCAGCAAATTATCGCCATCCGCTTCCGTGACGATGTCGCACCGTTCCAGAGCGGGCTTCCAGCCGTTCCGAGAAGTGAATACTACGACCCGAGCCATTTTATCACACAGGCCAGCGACTACACCACCGTCGGGGATCTCCAGTTGAAGTCTGCTGTCTACAATGGCATCATGAACCAGAACCAGACACAACTTCCGTTGACGTGCTCGACGGGAAATTGTACCTGGCCAATTATTCCAACCGTGGCAGTGTGTGGAGCTTGCGTCGACCTGACCTCCAACATCACCAAGCAGTGTAGCAGTGACTATTGCAATTATACCCTGCCAAATGGTGCGTCTCTCGACGGCCGGGTAACCGAAGTTCCCCTGTCTGAAGTGACAGCACGACGCAACTTCTTCAGACTATGGAGCCCCTTCACCCTGGGACCGATGAGTAGGGCCTGGACGAACACCATTCCGGACGTACCATCCTACATCGCCCTGTTCCAGTCCCTTGGTGCGGCTTACCCGGCTCAAGACCTCCGCACGGTCACAGCCGCAGAATGTGGTCTTTGGCTTTGCTTGCAAAGCTGGAACGTATCAGTGCTCAACGGCGTCACCTCTTCGCAAGTCCTACACACCTATACCAGTGCGCGTGCTGACTCTGTCTTCGACTACAACTTTACTGCTATCCCATATCAGCAGTTCAACATGGACCCTAAGAGCTTGGGCTACGGTTCTTCCAAGGCCTCTCTTCAGGCCATTGCAGATTCCGTGAATCTGTACACTTACGGCAACGTCACAGGCTTCCAAATGGCTTCTGTCCCTGGAATAGCGAGCTCATGGGAGTATGACCCTAGCAGTGACACTATCCAAGCATTCTGGCAGGCGTCCGCTTCACTAGATATGTACACTTCATTCATTGAGAATTTTGCGGTCAGCCTTTCCAACAATATCCGCCTTACGTCGCCGGCACCGGCGAACAAGTCAGCGGACTACGATTATAACGGCACAGCATACACTTCCCGAGCATACGTACATGTGCGGTGGGGTTGGATAGCATATCCCGCAGCTATGACAGTTGCAAGTCCAATTTTTGTGCTCTTGACGGTCCTACAAACGAGACGCAGGAAGGTAAAAGTGTGGAAATCCAGTGCTCTTGCGACTCTCTTCACCTCGGTGACGGACGAAAATGACCGGATCCAACATGTGGCTGCCGAAAACTCGAACAGTGCAAGCCGACTTGCCTCCGCGGTAAGGGATTTCGAAGTCAGAGTTACGGATCACGGTGTGAATGACGATTCGAACTTTCGACCAGGCTTCTGGACGTTGACGCATCATTGAGGTGCCACTGAATCCAGAAGGTCGTAATGTTCGCCATAATATATGCTGGCCGCCTGACGCCAACACCGTTGCACCGCTACCAAGAGATGTGCACGTAGCCGATGAAATGAGGAGGAGCAGAAGTCGCGACTACGTTTTCGTAGATGGCCACGATCGGCAGCGCCGCGTCATGTCATACAAATTTAGAGGCAGGAACCTGTCAGTCCACAGTCAAAAAGTCCGTAGTCCGCAGTGCGCAGTCCACGACAGCAGTCCGGCGGCAGTCAAGCAAGGGCTCTTGGTAGTGGAATTTGAGATTGGTTCTATTGTATTCCCCGGATCTGACATGTAGTGGAGTGGTACTCGTCGCTGGTACAAACTGCAACTCCACATCTGGCTTCTCGATTCTTCGTCCCCTTCAGTTCGCTGCCGCCCCTTCACGAGATCCACAACGCGCCTTCAACTTCCCTCAATTGCTGCAGTTTGACCCGCCTCTTACAGTCTCCTCCCATCAAATTTCCCTCCCTTCACACCCTCCTTGTGCTAAACAACAAAGGATTCGAACTCGGACCTCGACCTCCGCATCCGCTATCACTCCGTTACCTCAACTGTCCTCTTTCGAATTACTGCCGCACAAGAGCGAGGGGCGAGCTGGACAACAGTTGGGAAAGGCTGGGATGAGTCGGAGGGATGAACAGGCATCACGCCTTTGCCAATGGCTACGCCGCCAACAAGAAACGAGATGACGACGTCTACAACCCTTACAACGACCGGGGAGACCTCGAGAACAAGTACATCTTCGGAATGCCCGACCTACTCGAGGATGAAAAAGCAGATCCTTCCTTTAGCCGAAAATTCGAACCACGAAGAAGAGCGTTGCATAGCAGGTCTCGTCTGATACGACTGGGACTGTTTGCACTCGCCGTCCTCTCGCTAGCGTTCTATTTCCTTTTCCCTTCCTCATCGACCCTCTCGCTTCTCTCAAGCAGCTCCACTCCTGCCTCATATTACGACGACATCGAAACATTACGATACTACGACCTAGAGGACGTGCAAGGGACGTCGGTAGGATGGGAAAGAGAAGAACGGGTTCTGTTATGCACTCCTCTCCGAGACGCCGCGCCGCATCTCCCCATGTTCTTCGAACATCTGAGGAACTTCACCTATCCCCACCACCTCATCGACTTAGCTTTTCTCGTCTCCGACTCCAAGGACGACACCGAAGAATTACTCTCTCGGTTGCTCGAAGAAGTCCAAAATGATCCCGACCCTTCCCAGCCGTACGGTGAGATCTCGGTCATACACAAGGACTTTGGACAAGCAGTCAGCCAAGATGTGGAAAGCAGACACGGCTTTGCTGCACAGGCCAGCCGGAGAAAGCTCATGGCACGGGCACGGAATTGGCTGCTTAGTGCCGCGCTGAGACCGTACCACAGTTGGGTCTATTGGCGAGATGCCGATGTGGAAACCTGCCCTTATACCATTATTGAGGATCTGATGAGGCACGACAAGGACATCATTGTGCCGAGTAAGTCTCCTTTTGGACAGTCCCCTCGACTGTGCTAACCTATCTTCATAGATATCTGGCGTCCCCTTCCAGACTGGCTAGGCGGCGAACAACCCTACGATCTCAATTCCTGGCAAGAATCGGAGACCGCTATCGCTCTGGCCGAGACATTAGATGAAGATGCTGTTATTGTCGAAGGCTATGCAGAGTATGCCACCTGGCGGCCTCATCTGGCCTACCTCCGCGACCCCTATGGAGACCCGGACGTTGAGATGGAGCTCGATGGTGTCGGCGGGGTTTCCATCCTTGCCAAAGCTCGAGTATTTCGTGCCGGAGTCCACTTCCCTGCGTTCTCATTTGAACGACATGCAGAGACCGAAGGCTTTGGAAAGATGGCTAAGCGCATGAAGTTCTCAGTCGTCGGTCTACCGCACTACACAGTGTGGCATCTGTACGAACCCTCGGTGGATGATATCAGGCACATGGAGGAAATGGAGCGGGAAAAACGTGAACGAGAGAAGCAGGAGAAAGAAAAGGCCGAGCAAGCAAAGAAGCTCGAAGACGAGTTCGTACAAGTCGGCTCGCAGTGGGAGAAGGATAAGGAAGCCATGATGGGGGGCGGAACGAAGGAGATCGACGACAGCCAGACCCCGACTAGGGACGGTGGAACAACTGAGAAGAAAGTCCCAGCCGCCAAAGACGAGGACAGTGCTAAAAAAGGTTGAGTAATGACGAGAAACACGACATTGAATCAATCAGGACGGTCATCGGTAACTGGTCAGTGAGAATACAACGGATCGGAACAACAAGCAAATGAGTTTAGGAAAAGGAAAAGACTATGGGATATGGGATAGAAAGCGAGCGATCACATCAACTTCAGCAAGCATATGCATCAAAGAACGCGAGTTCAGGAGTTCAATGGTCATCCCGGGCAAAAGGCATCAGGGGAATCAGACGGTTTGGTGGCCATGTCAGAGAGAATCCTCTCTTCACCTGTACACGACAAAACATGGGAATACTGGTGGTTGTCGGTCGATTGTGACCTTGAAAGAACGTCATGTTCAGTGGCATTAAGGCGGATCTGAAAGAAGACTTCTGCACATCTATCATACTGTAGCAAAGCAATAGAATCCATTGGTATATCACATGACCGCTCCCAACTGTTCAGGCTGATCACGTGACATACCTAACTCGTGCTGATGACGTCAGGGCTGCGCAGACGCGTCTCAATTTGGACGCGTCGGCCACAAAAACTGACAGTGCCTGCTGGTGGTGCTATGAGCCTTGAGGCTATGGGCACTGTGTACTTTGTCTCTTGAAGGCTCGAAGGCACGTATCAGGAAGCTTTGGCCACGCCCTCATAGCCTGAAGTCAGGGACCAAATCAGATCGCAACCATGGCTTCTTCACAATCCTCACACTTCCCACCCGTCCCATTCTCTGCAACCGTCCCGCAGCGGAGTTTCCGCCTCCTCGAGCTGTCGCCTGAACTACTCGACATCATCGAGGCACAAAGACAGGTCGCAAGC
The DNA here is from genome assembly GCA_016109495.1 of Phialophora tarda. Classification (NCBI taxonomy): domain Eukaryota; kingdom Fungi; phylum Ascomycota; class Eurotiomycetes; order Chaetothyriales; family Herpotrichiellaceae; genus Phialophora; species Phialophora tarda. Next base: position 2,209,474 of record JADWPL010000001.1, on the reverse strand, counting down.
GAGAGGCGGAGACTGTGGTTCAAGGCCTCGAGCGGCTCTTCATCACTCACCTCCACCTCTGCTTCGGCCCGGCGAGGACTTTCTCAATCGATAGATGGGCGGGCGGGGGAGTCGGACAAGGAGGGCTTTTTGCATTTGTGCTCGGACGAGAAGATCTGGGCTGTCAAGCAGGTGAGCACGAGTAATAGCGTGCATGTCACGCGGACGATCTCTGCGGAGGAGATGCAGAGGCACCGAGATGGGGATGGCGACATGCTCATGACAGAGGCGAAAGAACACGGTAGTGATGAGGAGGCCAATTCCGGCGACACAGACAGTTCGGCCATCACTAGCATTGGCGGGGTCACGGCAATTGCGCAAGTCAAGAATATCCTCGAACTCATCGAAGTGAAACCCTTGGAGGTCGATGTCGACAGACTGCTCCGCGACATGGTGCCGTTATACGGCGATGAAGAAAATGAGGATGATCAACGTGTCACGGGGCGTGTCAGTGTCAGCACCGGCACGGGATTATCGTCGGACGATCGGTCCGGGACGTCACTGCAATATATCTTCGACAATGTCGCTGCGCCGACGAAGACCATCTTCGAAGCAATGAAACGGCTCTTTGTCTTTGGAATATCCCCGTCGCTGGGACCTGCATCACGGGTCGCCGAGTATGGACAACAACGACAAGAATGCACTGCCACGTTGTTCATCCCGACCGCAAGCCTGCTCCTGAAATGCTGGAGGGTCTTCATGCAACAATGCGCCATCTCAGAAGTTCATCTGGACAGACGGACAGGATTGGAGTACTCGGCCCTACGAGGACTGTTGGACGAGATCGTCGATTCGTCGGGTCCGCAGTTCAACGCAGAAGCAGACCTGCAGACGAACGTCCTCGTCGCAATACTGCGACACCTTTCCCCCGATGCAGGAGACTACGGTCGATACGCAAGAGACGGGAACTTGTCGATACCGAATTTCCACCTTCCCCCGGATTCGGATTCCGAAGGATTGCGTATGGAATTGCCTGGCAATGACGATTCGAACGCCGCGACCACTCCTGCGACGGGTACCAGCTTGAGGTTGAGGCTCGATCTCAACAAGACACGCGACGTAGTGGGCCATTGGCTGCTGCGGTTTCTGGGCGGCAAAGCACAATCATCCGTCGGACTTGCGCAGTTCTTGTCTCAGTGGGGGGAGCTCCTTCCCGAGTCATGGGCGCGGGAGTGTGATCCGCGCGCCTTGGTCTCGGGCTCCCCCGAATGGGAGATCGGAAAGGATAGCCAAGGGGAAGAGACGCTCAGGATGTGTTCCAACAGCAGCGACACCGTGTCGAGCGCCGCTCAAGCAGAACATGCCAAGTCCCAGGCTCGCAAGAGGGGGAAGTGGCATGAGAAATTCGGGGCGCAGAGGACCGCTGCGGTGAAGAAGTGAGATCGCCTAGATCCATAGTTGATCCCTATAACCTACAGTAGGTAGTCACTTTTGGCTTAGATTACGATAAGCTCGATATAAAAGCTGTATATCTTGGCTTTATATTCGTACAGACATAGTGTGCGCGTGAGGGATATGTTGACATTTATGTAAAACTCCGTATATCCATATCCGATGCGTTGCACATTGAATTAGATTGTATGTGTATGTCGCAACTCTGAAGCTTCTAGGTTCTAACCTCAGTTAATAGACGTCCTCCCACGCGATTCTCCTTTTCTCTCTCTGTGCATGCGTGCCTATGTGCGTGTGTGCGTGTGTGTTACTTTCTCCTCCGTCATATTCACATGTATTTATGATGTAGTACGGGAGTAGGCGTGCTAAGGTCTTGAACCGGTGATTGCCTCTTTTGCCAACGACTCTACAGTATCTTACGGCTCGAGTCCAATCTCAGTCGCAATCACAATCTCAGGTCACAATCACGCTCACGCTCACGCTCGATCTCAATGCTCAATGCTCAGCCTCAAGCGACCAACTGTCTCAGCTTGCCCTTCTCCTCTTCCGACAACTGCTCAAACAGGCCGAGGAACCGCTCCTTGCCAGCTTCCCCCTTGAACCAATTGAGCAAGTACTCGGCCGTCTCCTCGTCGCGTGCTCGACTGCCCGTGGGAGAGGCTCCCGAGCCGTCGTCCCCATACTCCTTCGCCAGCGACATGAGATCACCACGTACGGACGCGCTAGCCAGATCAATGGCCCCGGCGGACCCGACGTCCTCCCACTCGTCCGCATCTTCGGCCTCGTCGTCCTCTTCGTCGAGCGCGTCCGCGGCAGCCTGCGCGGCCGCCAGGTCGGGGAACCGCGACGTCGCGGCACTGGCCAACTCGTCGACCATGATCTTCAGAATCTTCAGGTCCGCGGGTATACTGGACCACCGATCGGGGTTGAGTTTCGCCTGGCTTCGCGTCTTGATGCGCCCGCTCTGCGCGGCCTCGACGATCAAATCGCCCTTGACGTGCACGGCGCTCACGCGCAGATCGTGCAGCGCGAAGACTTTGCTCAGCGCCACAACGTTCTGCCGGACTTCGTCGAAGCCGGCGAAATGGACCGAGTTTTCTAGCCAGCGCGTCAACACCACGGCGAGGCCGTTCTGGCCGTTGATGTTCACCTCGGCGAGGAAGTCGACTACTTCTTTGGGCGCCGCGAGCGCCAGGCCTGCGAAGACCATGCACAGGCTCTGGATGAATTGGATGCGCTCCGCGGTGGCGAGGCGGATGGCCACCGCGCGGAGCAAGTCCATGAGGTAGGGGCCCATTTTGTCGGCGCCGAACTTTGAGACCAGAGACGAGGCAAGGCCGCCGACTTCTTGGCCAGCGTTCTCGTCCACGTCCGCAGAGTTGAGCAGGCGGTTGATGATGGTCAGCGTGACTTCGATGCTGGATTTGCCAGTGCTGTCTCTCCATTCGAGGAATTGTGCCGTGCCCTTGCTAAGCATGTGATTCAACGCCAGCGTGGCGGGACGGACAAGTTCGGCCTCGGTGGCTTCCATCAACACTCTCTGCAACTTCGGCATGACGGCTTGCACGAATCCCGCAGGCAGTGGATCAGATCCGAACTCGGCGAGCGCGGAGACCAGTTCGGCGGCCAGGTTGGTCAGCGAGGATTCTTGCGTCATGTTGGCGATGTCGAACGCGCCCGTCAGAGAAGGTATTGTCCTTGCGCACAGGCGGATGTACTGGTCCTGACCAGCGGTGGAGACGGAGGAGACGATTCCCTCAAATGCTTCGGTGAGGAGTGTAAAGAGCTGGAAGTTGCTCGCGCCGTCACTTGCCAGGGTGAAGAACAGGTCAATTGCGTTGCTTTCGGGCGATGTGAGTGTTGATGTGTCAAGCATAATGGCGTCGCGGAGGAGTTGGATCAGTGCGGCTTTGACGTCGTCGGCGTCTTCCAGTTCATCCCTTAGATCTCGGCTCGAGATAAATTCGCCGATGACATTGATGATGGCGGATTGCATAGGTTGTGTGATATTCGATGGCAAGGCTTCAATGTAATCTGGCAGAATCAAGAAGCACGCAACTTTCACCACATCCGCGGGATCGCTTACTGAAGCGGTGATGGCATTGGTAAAGGCTGCAGCGCCGGCGGATGCGTAATCCGCGTTGTTGCCGGTGATTTTGAAGAAACATCCCAGCGCCATTTGAGCCGCGGCACGCATGAACAGGTTGGGATCCTGCAGAGCGGAAGAGACCTGCTCGAGAACTACAGACGCGGTTTGCGGATCGAGTTTGGCAGAGACTTCTTCCATGTCCTTGAGGGATTGGTTGAGCAGGTAGAGCAGGGCTTCACGCTCTTTCCACGTAGCAGCGGGCTGAAGGTGATGTTGGTTGAGATGCAGCATCGCGACGACGGGGAGCTGTTTTAACCATTCGCCCAGACTCCGGACTGCGAGCTCTGCGCAGGCTGCTCGAGGCGTGTAGTTTGCCGTCACGGAGGCGGCTTCGCAAAGGTAGAGGTTCGCGTCGTACTCCCAGAGCGCTTCTTCCTCCTTTGGTATTCTGGCGTAGAGGACCAGCACGCGGATGAGTTCTTGGAGCCAAGGGACGGTATGCTGTGCGTCACCGAACTGCTGCATTTGTGCAGAGAGTTCTTTCCGGACAGGAGGGGCTTTGATGGTGATTTGGAGGAAGTCGAGTTCTTCGAGGACCAGCGCGTCGAGGCTGCAGGGGAGATTGTCGCTGTCGACGAGTTTGCCTTCTGCGGTGCCTTCGATAAAGAGCTGCGCATAAGGATCGGCAAGTCTCGATAGTTCTTGCCATACGACTTCGAAGAGCGCGGTTGCATGGGGTGAAATGGCCTGGACGTAGACCAATCTGAGTTTGTCCAGCGTCTAATATGCAGTTAGTAGCATTCCCCAGGGTGATACCGTGTATGGACGTGCCTTGACTACCTGCACCTTCAACGCCACCAAACCTCTGAGATGCGCATCATTCGGCTGGACTACATCTGGCAGCGGCTGTTTCAGGGTCTCCATGAAGAACGGCATCCAGGCTTTTAAGGAGTCGGTCAGAAACTGCTTCACCGCCGCCCCGTGATCGGCCATAACCATTTCCAGCATCTCAAAACATGCCCGGAAGACATTAAGAGTCATTGCCCTGACTATCAAGCTGCGATTGTTGTCCACCGCTACATGCTGCAAGCCGTTGACCAGGTCGCGGGCGACAACGAAGAACTGCTCCTCGGTTAGACCCTCGTCGACCAATTCTGCCAGCACCCGTAGAGCGCCGTGAATGGGCGCATCGTCAGTCGAAGACTCTAGGATGGTGAGCAACGAGGGGAACAGCGAAGGCCATGCGTCAGGAAAATCAACGGTGGCGATCTTGCTGGCTACACCGGCCGCGAGAGCTTGGATGGTGGCGTCTTTCGGAACTTGATTGCCCTCGAGCGTGCAGATAGTGAAGACTTGATCGCGTACTCGGGACTTGGCCTCATCACTCAGATATACATGCCCTGTGAAAGTCTCGTCGAACTGGGGTGACCATGTGGCCGAGACATAGTTCTTGAGAGCGGCCAATGCCGCTTTCCGTGAGCTGGATTCAATATCGTTGTGTGAGGCTATCGTCAGGAGCGCAAATGGGAAATCTTGTTGAGGGTATAACCGCAGAAGACTCTGCTCGGCATCTCTAATGACGGCAGTGTCCGGGCGGGTTGTTGCTTGGAGCAGCTGAAGGACCTGCTGCTCCATCGTCAGTAGCGCGAGGCTGGCTCAGTGCGGGAGCGGGAAAAACCTTGTCGAGCACAGGCTTGGGCAGACTTCCTCTCCGTCGCAGATACTTTGGAACTGGTGAGGCACAGACACAGACGAGGCTTTCCAAGAGTAGATGAGAGGCTGGCCATGAAGTTGTTGACGGGAGGCCGAAAGTAGACGCGGGTGAAGTCTGCGCAAACGCGTCGAAACGGCCAAGCCTTTCAGCCTTCACTGACGTGATTGGCTGCCTGTTCTCCGGACAAGGCTGCCCCGGCTGGTACCTTTCGGTAACAGACTGGTGACTGGTTTCAAACACGATTTGAGAGCCTCTTAGATACGGCAGAGGGAGTCGAAGCGATGCTGATAAGGAGACAAAAACGGCTGAAGTGGTAATGATGAGCGAGCTTAGAAAGGTATAGCCATCCTCCCGACCTGAACAGATTGAGCAGATCTGAGTGACGACACCAGAACTTATGAGTATCGTCCACAATTTCTCGTCTATCTATCATTGCATTTATTATCGGAGATGACAAAAACTTCTTCGGTGTCAACAGAGACGGATGTCACCCTTACCACTCTGTAATATATGTGCTAGCACAGCATCGCCTTCTTGTCACCATCGTCTGCACAATATGACACTGTTAATGTTATTATGTATTGTGGGCGCTCGCGCTCGCGCTCGCCAAACAACGCCCAAAAATATACTACTTCGGGGTAATAACGATACAAAAGAATAGTCTTGTTCAAACTTCGGGCATCGGGCAGGCAATCTCATTCCCCCAAAGGCATGCTCTCCAGCTGATCAACCAAACTCCGCCAGTTGCTTGCCTGTAACTCAGCATACTTGACCCGCTCTTGACTCCAGTCCTGATGCATACGGCTAATCGCGTAGATGGTGGTTTGGAAAGTCACAATCTCGTCCCTCACACACTCTTGGATGAATACCCCTCGTGCGTGTTGCTGCACGATGCTTTCTTTATCCGCCATGATGCTGCTCTCCACCTTTTCGATCTCCCCTGGCTTCACTTGTCCTGGTGGTTTTTGCCGCAGTTGCTGTAGCTTGTTTTCCGAGGTCTCGATCCGTCGCTCGAGTTGAGGGATGTTGTCTTTCGCCAATCGATCCCGTCGGTCAAACATGTCGCGCATTGATACGAAATTGTCGCGGATCGACTTCAGATCCTCCGATACCCCGGTATCCCAGGCCCTGGCTTCGTCTTCGAGTAATGTCTGTGTAGTCGTGAGGTGCTTAGCCGTCGACTTGATGCCTTCGTTTAGAAGGGGTACATCGTTCGGATCAATGGCGTAACTGTCGCTGGTGGCTTCGGTAAGGTTAGAGACTGCCTGAGAGAATTTCGCACTGTCTGACGCAAGTCCCTCATTGCGTTTGACCAATCGTTCCATCAAAATGCAGAGATTGATATATACTTCTGCGGACCGTCGCACACCGGCGCGAACTTGTTCGAAAAGGTCGGGGAGATTAGATGGCAGACTGTCTTCCAGAGTAGGCGGCAAAGCTTTGCCGGTAAACTCTTCTTGTACGGAGATAGTCGCCTGCTTGCGCCAGACTGCAAGTTCCTGAACACGGCATCAGTCTCAATCTGCGCAAGGCTATGTTGACCACAAGAGGCATACCGTCGGAACAGTCAAGAACATGACCACCAGGGTCTCCTGGCTCAAAACCGGATGCTGAACGAGCGCGTTAGTGAAGCGAACGAGCCCTCGTCTGCGCTTATCGAGAAAAACTCCTGCATCAGCTGTGAGATGTGACCCGTTAACTAATGATCATAATCAGCTCCAAACCCGTCCAGGTCGGGTAATTCTTACCTTGTACGCGCTTCGGAGGCAGTAGAGGTAACCGTCTGAAAGGATAGCGTTTTTGCAAGCAGTCAAGTAACCAAACAAAGTCGCTGTATCGTCTGACTACGCTGCTGCCTCTCCGGAGTGTTTTGACCTCGTAATTGCGATGCTGAAACAAAAACATGCCTTCTTTCTCGGGTAACATTGTTATCGTGACGCTCTCGCCCGTCCCTGTCGGTAGACTGATGCTTTGTGACACGGCACTTTGTGGCTCTCGACCTGGGCGGTTCGGGTTATCCCCAGGATCGCCGAATCCCCCACCCAGTGTTGGTTGTTCTGCGAAGCCACCCGAACTTCCATTGTAGCTGTTCCAGCCTGTGCCTGCGCTGTCGGATGAGCGGTCGGCCACCGGACTTCCAACCCCACTTCCTTGGCTGCCGCCAGTTGTGAATGCGCTTGTTGTCCTTGCAATGCCATTCGGGGTGCTCTTAACATCATCCTCGGCGATGCCGTTCGCAGACATGGTGTGAGCGGCTGTCGACGGAAGTGGCAGTCTATTGTTAGAGGGACTTGCCCAAGGGTCTGCTGTCGGATCCGTGCCGAATGATTCTTGTCGAGGCTTCGGTGCTCTCACCGTCGTGGGTTTGGCTGTGGTAGGAGAGGGCGCCTGCGGCCGAGCGTTCGATCGTAACTGGTCTAGGTAATCGATCCTGGGCTCAGGGAGTTCTAGGAATGGTCAGTTTCTAAGCACTGGGCCAAAGACTCTGTGGCCTTACTTCGCCTCCTTTCATCCACGCCGTCGAGGGTGATGTCCTCGCCCTCCTGCCCCAGGCCGATAAGAGCGAGAAGGACGTTGAACTCGCTCCTGCCAACCCCGTTGGCACTTTCCTGGCCACCCGGAATGACAAAGTTCAAGATCTTGGACTGCTCCTGTTCGCTCAGATTGCTGCTCTGTAGTATGCGCTTGACGCCAGCCAAGCCAATGCCAACTCCTGTCCTCTCATTCGCATTCAATACAGCGTCGTATGCATCGACATAGCTCTCCGGCACGTCCGTCGCGGGGAGGAGATTCTTCACTAGATTCTGTCGGGCATTCTTCTTGGGTGTCGGCATTGACCACGGCGAGTCGCCGCCATCGTCGGCAAAAAGAGAGGAGGCTGCTGGTGTACGTGCTGGCTCGTCGCCAAACAACGATTTGTTGTTCAGAGGCGCAGTTTCGGTGGGAGACGAGCCAAACAATGACATTGTACCGAGCGCAAGCTCGCGACGGAGCTGATACGAGGATGAAGACGAGGAAGGAGGACGGCTACCTGAGAGCGACCATGCGCACGTGGCTGCGATGTGGTTGACAGAGGCTTGCAGTGTCTACACAGTCCTCGTGAATCGATCCAGAGTGCTATCGCATCGTTGAGTTCATAGGTGGAGATGCTGGTTGGAGCTGCTGTCATCGGGCCTTGGCGGCGGGTTCTATCCATTAGGTCTCGGTCCCCTATTCTTGTGGTTTTCGCACCTGTCTCCGCCTCCAAACTGGGACGAAACCCTCATAGTTCGTGCAGAGTGGTAAGGGATGTCAAGGTTGTTCCATCAGTTGAACGATGACTGGAGAGTTCTGGGCGTGACTCAAGCACGCAGCGGTAGCTGTTCCCCAGCCAGATGCAGACGAGCATATCTACGACATTTGACTCCCTTGGAAGTGACACGCTTAACGCCTTTCTGCCGGGGCAAAGGGTCAAATCATCTCACTGAATCGACTTCCTGGTTTCGAAGTTAGGGCACGGCCGATCCTCGTGAGTCGGGCGAGCGTTTCGAAGCGCAACAGAGGGAAAGATTCTGACATCGCATGGCACTGCGATAGAGAAATCGATCGATTGTTCGAAGTTCTGCATGGAAACGAGGTATTATCACCTCGAATTCAACGCCATCCCCCTGGACCTACCTCGTGAACCTGCTCGCTCTCCAGTGCCGCCGTTTGAACCCAGGAACGGCGAACAATTGAGTACTGAGGCTCTTGCTGTGGATTTGTCCTCTTGAGCGACCCGCGCCTTTTTCTTATTCTTTCCTAAAATCCAGACACTTCCCCATGTACAGTAACATCGCCAATGCCAAGCTAAGCTCAGCTCAGCGCACAGACGCTTGCGAGTAGATAGCGGTAACCTTGGTAGACGCGGCAGAAGCCTCTCGTCCTATGTAGTTGGAGGCAGTCGCAAAACCCAGCGTTGAAATCTAATTGTGCAAGAACACCACAGCTGCCTCCTTTGGGACATGTCACATCGGACATCTGATGTCGAAGATGGTCTCCCCCAGCAACGAGTTAGGTGTTCCCGGCGATAAGGGGAACTTCGTGCTTGGCAACATTTCCGGCTTGCAATGGATTGAAGCCGAAGCCAGAATAACGGTGATACTGGGATACTCGCCGAAGAGACGGCGAGAAACGTGGTACTGTAAGATGACTATCATAGGCTCCGAAGCGTGGTCCAGCAGCGTCTCTACCTCATGATTGACCCGTATTTCGAGGCTCCCAAAAGAATATTCTTCGAAATGCCTTTTTCGGCGAATAAAGAACGGATTTTGGGTCAGTGAGTCCTCGTTCTTCAACTTACTACTAGTACACACGTCTCCTATTTGACTCTCGGGGAGCTGTTCGTCGGGGTTTCTGTGTGACCGGTGGCGCTCAACACTATCCCTCTTCAGCAATGCCATAGTCTTGTGCTGTAGATAACGGCACGGAACGATGCACGGGACGATGCGACACTCGAGAAGTGATAGTAGTCTGGCACGGTCGGCTAGAGTGGCCCGACGATGTGTGTCCTCGTACTACTACTGAGAATCCTTCCTCGTCCTGAAGGTGCCCTGGTTTGAGAGATGTTGAGAGTTTCATGTCACATTTTCGCCTTGAGATCTGCAACAACTCTCTACGGACGGCACGTTGGGGAGGGTTTGCGGGACAAGGGAGATACTGCGGACGTAAAGTCTGAAGGCTCGGGAGCTGGGGCTTGTCGAGTTCTTTGCAATCCCGCACACAGGAGTATGGAGTAGGAGTCAATATAAATTAGCTGTCACATGCAATCCGTCTCGAAACACCTCATCTGCAACCTCGCCGTGCTCGGTGGCACTTCTTGCGGCCCTGACGCAGAGGGCAGGTCGAAGCCTGAAGGCGGCACGCGGCCAGGCCAGAGTGGACAGCCCTGGGCAAGTGGCAGGGGCCGTTCAGTAGCCCGTTCACCCCAAACGCATGCTCTATTGGCCAGGAGGGAAAGTTTTGCCGTACTCGGACCAAGTCGTGTCCCAGAGGCCGATGTTCGTCTCGTGGAGAATCATCTTCTCTGTTCAGGGGCTCGTTAATCCATTTATCGACGACTCGGGGTTCCGGTATCAGTTACTAGTTAAGATTGGTGTGTTCAGAAAGATCTTCAAGAAGCATGAAAATGATAGCACACAGTCATGATTGCGCGAGTCGAACACGACTAGGTGACGACCGTCGGTGATGACCGTCCATGTTATTCGGCACAGGTGTACAAAGTACATATATGTAAGCTTGTCCACACCCAAACCATGTTCTCATCGAGTTGACACAGTCGTACTTGAAGAAACCCTTAAAAGGCGGCAACATTCTTGAGCAGTTCCTCGTATGTAAAGTGAGTGACTTGTCGCGTGCCGTGCCAACTGCGCTACAGTGCAGCTTGCCTGAAATGGCTGTTACTCTTTTTGGTGAAGGGGCCGTCGTAGGGCTTGTGGCTTATGATCTCTTCCTGAGCGAGGCTTGCACCGGCGTGTTTGATGATCATCGAGAAGCATGCTCGTCGGGAGCGGTTCCGGCGGATCTCCAGGCCGTCTCTGCCCTAAGTCGGCGCCTCACTTGTTCTTCGAACCATAAAAACAAGAGCTTCAATACGTATTGAAGGTTCTGGCAAAGGCCACGGCATCTGGCAACTCCTCGAGCACGACAAGAAGAAACGGCGAGCCTGCGAATTCGACCTTCGTTGCTGATACTTAGCGAGATACAATCCAACCTCGCTTGCAGTACAGCAGGATGATTGTCCTTGGCGTATCTCTGGGGAAGATTACCCTTTCTGCGAAATATGGTGGACGTGCGGCTGCGAATGGGGATGAGATACCCTCGTATATACACAAGACTGCATCGCGATATGCTCAAGTGTGCACAGCGTGTCTACGTACGAGGAGTCCAGAGTCCCTAGAGGACGGCGCACGCGTAGTCAAACCCGAGGATACGTGCCTGAGGAGCACACATCTGAAAATGGGAGTATGGGTGACAACAATTCGCCTCAGGCAAGTGCATCCAGGTACCAAAGGCTGCCCAAGCCACAACGAGTAGAAATGACTTACAATCGTCGCCCATCATTCAAGAAATTTCCAATGGAGTGGTCTCGCTGCAGCCACGAGACACTCATGATCGTCAGGCCCAAACATCGTGTTTGATTCATGCTCCACTTGCGAACAGCTGTTGGATCTGAAGCACTTCAAGTGATCACATCTGAGGTCAATAGCTGCAGAGTGTCAAGTGTCGGTGAGACACAATTTGAGTCATGTGCTCTACATTGGCAGCCTCGGGCTTCAAGTAGATCAAACATGGTATTCGCTTCTATGCTGTGCAACCAGTGCCGCTGCGGTCCGGAGTCGAGTCGTGGAGACTGGGACCAATTGTTGTGATTAACAAGAACCTTGGTGGGGGTACAAACACATCTCAAGTTGATGGCGTATATGGCTTGCAGGCTGCGCTCGCGCAAAGGAATACTACCACTGGTTCATGTACTGATCGACCCTGCAACATCGACTGCTTGTCAATCAGGCGGGACATGCGTTGGCGGCTGCCGATTGTTCAGTCTGGCCAAGTCTTGCTGCAATTGTCTGCCTAGCTGCTCGTAGAGGGTCTGGCTGGGCTGTTTGCTGGTCTCCTTGGGTGTGATTCATATGCCACGATTGGTGGAGATCATGTGTGACAGTATGCAATTATTGTTGATGTCTACCATTCCTTTCGGCTGCAAGACACAATAGTGCCCTATAGTAACCCCAAGCCAGGTGCACGGTGGGGGCAGAGCCGGAACTGCTTCCAGAGTCCAAATGATAATCGGAGGAGCGGGACTTTCGTCTCGACATCCATCCTATCCGAACTTGGCTAGGGTAACCTCCGTTGTCACAAGGCATGCATGCAGCAAGGAGGTAGGACTTGCGTGGACTGCTCTCACGAGGCTTGTAACGTCTGGAACCCAGACAACTTCCTAGTGCTCGTGTAGTGCAAAGGATGTGGTGGCACTGCGCGTCGCCCTTCAATCTTCACAAGTCGGTACCGAGTACACAGGACTCTGTTGATCTCCAGAGTGTGCTGCCCCATGGCGTCAACCATGGAGTAGCGAAGAAACCTTGTTTCTGGAAGCAAGGTTTCGCGTTGGGTTGCAGAGACCTCTTCGGGCAAGCTGCGAGACGGACCGGGCGGGAGGTGGAAAGTGAAGAAGGTGGTGGAGAATCGGCGATGTCGATTGACTCGAGTCGTTCTGTGTTTTACGTGGCTTGATGCGCTTGAGCCCTTTGAGCAGGCTTGGAACAAGCCGCCAGCGTCTGCGGGAGGAATCACGCTTGTCCTCAGATGGGGCCGCCAGGACTTGACCGCCGTCAATCACCGCGAATCTGCGATATCGACAAGCGTCTTCCTAGCCTGGCACGCGGGGCCGGGCCCCCATGAAGCCCGAAGTGTGTAGAATAATAGACTTTTGAGAACGGATAACACTGAAGCAGGAAGAGGAATCAGGAAGGAGATTACGATGTTGCAGATCTCTTTCCCGTCAGTGCGAAGTGAGTTGCGGCCCGACACTGGAGGTGAGGCGTTGGTTTGGTGATAGGGAACACTTGGAGCCCCATCTTGCACCCGGATGGCTCCTGCATAGCTGGCCCATGCCTAAACGGAAGTTGCCCTAGCCCTAAGTTCCATAGCACGGCTCGGTCGCTACTGGCAGGCTTCCATTCAGATTTGAAGAGGTCGTTCCCGCCTCAGTCTCCAGGCCTTTCTCACCTCGTAGCACTGCAGCCGTGAACCGTGACCGAGAGCTTACTCGCCAACGAGTCGATCTGAACATCCGACTCCTGCATCTGGAGTAGCGTGCAGCTAGTCTTCTTCAAACGGTCGTGGACGGAACAATCCCTGTGCACAGACTTGGGGATCACCCACCACGTTGCGTTACAGTGATTGCTCACATCTGACACCGCATCTTGTCCTCCTCCATCCGTACAACTATACTTCTATACTCCTACCCTACAAGCCACTTCCGCCGCTCCCTCAACAACTCGACCCGGCTCACCTCTACTTCGGCCGCAATTCTTGAATCCCATACTATAATTTAAGATTTTGTCGTGTGGCTTGAGCATTGGTTCGTACCATATACCTACCTGCCTGCATCCTGCGCCGACTACCGCGGCTCTCTTCAACACCCCGTCTAACTCGACCTCAGCAGTACCTGCACACCGCATCGAGTATCCGACACCCTCCTGTCAGTGCAATCTCACCTCGCACGACCTGAAGCCACCGAAACAATGTGTTGAGCTGTTCAACCATTTGTGTACACCAATTCGCCTTCCTTTCTGCTGTCGCAGCCGACATGGCTCAGTCCGTCGACGCCCATTCGAGCTTTGTCTATCTCGTCGACAACTTGCCGAAATGGCGAGCCACCTTTGACTCTTTAGCCACCCATACTGCTGAGAAAAATGCCGAATTTGTCGCAGAGTATGCTCGTCTACTCAAACAAGCAAGACCCAAACGCAAAAAGACTACTTCGGTCAGCTCCATCCATACTACCGACGAACAAGATCCAATCGGTGATAAAGCCAACGCTGCCGAGAGCGTGGACAGCTCGTCTTCGCCCGGGCCAATACAAATAAACCCATTGGAGGCTGGGACTCGATACCTGTATGCACAGACACGACGAAAGAGAAAGCCGGGCACTTCCATTCGTTCTGGCGCCTCTGGACCGCAGAAGTTCAGGAACAGGAACCACGTCGTCGTTTACTATGACAGCTACCTGCAGAACCAATTGGACGCTATGGTGAAAGAAGTCGGACTTGGTCGGAACAACTTGAGGAAAGGCAAAAACGCTCTGGCGGCAGCTACAGGATTTCAACTTCCTACACTGAGCCGGAATGCCGGCCTCGGAACTTCTATGTTTGACGATTTCAGACCTCCCACCATGCCTCGGAGCACATCCGCCTTACTCTCGGTCAAGAAATCAATTACTCTTACGCCCCAGCCGACTTCCGATCAAGCGAGCTTTATTCAGGCCGACAAGGAGCTGGAGCAAATCCAGTCTCTCTGTGAGACCGCAGCTCATCAATTCCTCCGCGATGGTGACTGCAAGTCTGAGATTGACAATATCCGGCTGAAATTGGATGCACTTCTTGTACAGGCCACCCAAACCGCCGAGTCACTCAAAAAGCTCCAAGAGAAGCATGAAGCTGTTCATGCCGACTCCTCCGTCTCGGAGTCTAATCACGATACCGAATCACGTGGCACATTGTCTACTCAGCCCTCCCTCGACCTTCTCCCCACCCCGAAGATTGGCGTTACCAAGAACTTCCATCCGCTGGCAACCAGTCATCCACTTGATGGCCTCAAGCCCCAAGGATTCTTAAGTGCACCAGCCATCTCGGCACTTGGCAGCCCCCATGAACTCGCCACTGATACGATTGAGGTCGACGACACCAGTGACCAAGAATCCATTGTCGTGGACCTCTCCCAGTACCGTCTAACCAACCCGCGAAGGATACGCTCGTGATCTTCTACGAGAGCCCAAGGATATTCCCTATGTTTCAGTATATTTCTTGTGTGATATAGCTAGCCATCGTCTCATGTGCATTTTCAGCGTGTTTGTGTTTCTCAATCATCTTGAAGCGATTTTAGCGGGAGTAATGGGGAAATGGGGATTGCAGCATGACGCTAAGGGACATTAAGGAATGTCGGAATGGATGAAGATTTGGACTGTATATGGAAGAGGCGATTGGACCAGCATTTACAGATCGACCGGTGGCCTCCTCGAAGCAATTACTTATCCTGGACGTCAGGAGGACACTTTCACAGCAGAATCAGGACAGCCTTCCATTCTAATCAGCTCATGGACCTCGCCGCTGCTGTGATCCGACCACTTCACCCGGTCGGTTTGCAACAAGTAGAGGGAAGGGCTTCTGATGCGAAGATGCGGACCTGAGCTGGAATGTCCAAGATTTTAACGGCAGATCTATTGGGAAGTATAGGTGGCACGGATAGGAGTTCTGGAGTGTTCGATGTTGGAAAGCGAACGCGGGCACTGTGCAACTCTGGCATGTGGCACGTGCAGGTGGACTGAAATGGGATGGGTGACATTGAAATGAGCGTCGGATATCGAAAGGTGTCTATCTCCCTACCATGGGGGCGAACGGTTTTCACCAATCTTGAAGCCAGAAAAGAATTGAATATTCTTGTGATCATCCATTTCATGTCTGTTTCGCCTTCCTCGGAGGCTCTTCTCCGTCCTGCGCCTTTCTCCTCTACACGCAGCACTTCACACTGCTTGCGTCGGATGGTGAGTTCCTTCTCAGTATCCAGTGACGTAGAATTTGACTATTTCTCCCCAGGTTTGAGGAGTAAATTTCGGCTGACCAGTCGTCAGAACTGGGGAGGCTTTGTCAAAGTCTTTTCGTCGAAAGTATGGGAAAGGTGGAGGGCCTAACAACGATCAGCGCAGATCACTCATCAACCAACTCCTCGTCCGTACCCACGAGCTACATGAAGTATTGTGTAATCATTAGACCGGGCATTCTGAGCTCAGGCAGCCACGCACCGCATCGCCCCGATCGCCCGGTACTACCAGTACCCAGCATCAGTGCCCATGTCTGATACCTGCGAGCAGTGCTCCGGGACCAAAGAAGGGGCGGGACCGGGAGGACTGGGACGACAGGGCGACGCGCGAGGGTAGGGTGTAGGGGCAAGGTCGGAATCCTTCCCCTACAGTGCGGAGTGCGTACTCGGTTGCTACTAGTACTCGGGACATACTTTTAGTTCGAGGTGCATGATCCAAGGTTCCAGGTTGTTCAAAACCTCGACCTTGTGTTCATATAACCAAGCGAGCCAAGGACGATGTCACGTCGGAGATTTGTAGACGCGACAAACTTTACTATTACTGCCTATGTATGCTCGGCATACAGTACCGAGAATACACAGAAACGTGGACTCCGTACGTACGTGGGCAAAGTCCAAGTATTACCTACCAGCAGTACGAGGTACTGGGTGATGTACTCTGTAATGCGGGCATTATGTTACTTTGTGTGAGTACCTCGTGCTGGACTCGTATGTAGCAGGGCACGCGCGAGTGTCCGTGTGAGTGAGTGAGTGATCACTGCACCGAACCAGGGTCGGAATCTTCCGTAGGCTCTGTACCCTAGACAGGAAACAGTGCGAGGACTCCGTAGTAATAAAAGACGGTTTTAGAGGAGTTGGAGAGGAGATTCAGATTCAGATTCCACGATGTTAGGCCTTAGGAAGCTACGACCCACACACTACAGCGACAGTCAGACCTCCGCCACTCTTCCTCCTCTTATGTACCACAGCATTACACCAGAGCATACGATACGTCAACAACGACCACCGCACCGCACCGCACTCGTAAGGTTTGGGAACGATTCAGTGCTGACATGGTCCGCGCGCAGGACGTGGCCGGGGTCTAAACTGGTAGTATTACTGTACTCCCTCACTCCGTACGAGTACATATGTAGTATGTATGTAGTAATAGTAATAATACTCTCCTAGGAGTTGAAGGGGGAAGGGATCGACGGGATAGGGCGTGTATGTGTGCGTGCGTGCTTGATTGATTTACCGTTCAGATGTGCTCTGCTCGGGGACTGGTACTCACACTCGTTCTCGTTCTCGTACGCTGGATGTGTCGTTTGAATGGAGGCGCCGGACCTCGACAACTCGAACCGATCCGGGTACTGTATTTGCGGTCTAGTATGAAGTTTCATGTACGAATCAATCAAGACAGCAACACTGCAGGGGAGTAGAGCTAATGTATATAGGTTGTCGATGACTGGCGGGAAGTTTCTTTCTATGGATTGAGTTCACGAGGACGTACTCGTAGTCACTCGAGAGTTGATCCTCCCACAATGCTAGCGGTCCAGACACGCAAGCAGCTCAGCTTTGAGCAGGTTATGACTGACTTGATCGTAGTGCCGGGACACTTCCCTGCGGGTACTGCAACTCCAATGGACAGGAAGACAAATGGCAACAGAAGTCCTGTTAGAGTTTGTGTTGATTTGGCTCCATGTACAGTATAAAGTTTGATCTTCTCCGTGGGGAAGCCGGTCTCATGCCCTATTCTCATGACTTCAACATACCCTTCGTCGTCTATGCGTAGACTTTCGCTGTTTCAGTCTTGGTAGCAAAGCTTGTGACACCAGAGCATTACCGGTTCAGGTACTACCACCGCAGATGCGGGCGGTCTGTTCCAGGAGGAGATCTTCAATGGCTCAACATCTCTGGTCGTCGCCGTTGGGCTGATCTGCGTAGCTTCACGTTCATGGTATTCATCCGCCGTTCTTTCTGAACAGCGAGAACGGGTTGTCTGGTTGTGCCGATGTTGGCGACCCTGGGCCAGGGTAGGACGATTCCTTCAACGTCCAAGACAACGCTGTTAACCGCCATTGCTCGTGGCAGACATCTCACTCGTGGCGGTGGCTTCTCGAGCTGCCTTATGAGCCGCCTCTTG
Organism: Phialophora tarda; assembly: GCA_016109495.1. Taxonomy (NCBI): domain Eukaryota; kingdom Fungi; phylum Ascomycota; class Eurotiomycetes; order Chaetothyriales; family Herpotrichiellaceae; genus Phialophora; species Phialophora tarda. The sequence goes on along the minus strand of JADWPL010000001.1, from coordinate 2,191,780 downwards.
CACGACACCCCAAAACAGCTTCTGCTTGACCTCATTCGCCAGTAGTCCTGCAAGCTCTTCCGTCGCAATCTTATTGCCTCCACGCACCACTTGCTCGAGAGCGCCATCCCTTACCACCTTGATATTTTTGTTCCCTGTGCCTGCCAGTTCTTGCCCTCGGCGTCCCATACTTATCCCCGCCCTCTGCTTGCTCACAGCTTCTTTTATCTTGATTGCATGGTCGGCGATTTGCTTGTTTGCATAGTCTCGGTTGGTGAATAGTGGGGACTGCGCAAGGGTTGATGTCCAGTACTTGCTCCACAGCAGGCTGAGGAGATGTGAATCCAGGGTTGACTTGTAATGAGTGACCTCTAGCGGGTAGTACGAGTTGGCATGGACACCAAAGTCTTGAATCTTGTCCTGAGGAATGGCTTGATAGTCGTCGCTGTCATCGGTGAATTGCTTGTTCGCGACTGCGTGGCCGTCGGGGTAGGTTCTGAATGCGCCGATTTCGACCTTTCCAGCGGATGCGGTGCGATCCGGGTCGATGACCACGGCGACGAAGGGGTCATTGACCATCTGATGCGTCTTCTGGGTGTGGACATCGATTCCTGATAGCCAGCAGCCATAGCCGGGGTGAGAGTGGTACCAGCCCACCGGATTCTCGAGCTGACCTCCACCCTCTCTCGAAGCGATGCCAAAGTTGACCATGTATTCATCTGCGTCTGCATGCGCATTCACCCGCGTTTCTGTTCCTTCAACCGGTAGTCTGAAGGCGTCTGTTATAACGAGTGACCGGCCGAAGACGTAACCTATCATCAAACCCATGATCTCAATACTGCCGCCTGAACGAGCATGTATGGTCATCTTCAGCAGGGCCAAGGCTGATATTCGAACCTGGGTGAAGTAATTGGGATCTTTCTTCCACGGCGCGGACGTTTGGAGGGCCTTGTAGGCGGTCGGGTCGGGGAGGTTGTAGAGAGCATTCTGGGAGGGATCGATGGGGATGATGTCGTTCTCTGCTTCCCAAGTGCGCAGCGCTGAGGAGGTAGACATGGCGGTAGCGATGTCAGGGGACTCTCATCGGACGAGACTTGCCATGCGACGCTGGTAGCGTGAGGATAATGTGAGGCGCAGGTGAGTTGGAGCGCGGCGAGGTCTGATTCAATATCTGCCAGGACCCCTCCATGCATTACTCGCGGTGAGCGTCTGTGACACCTAGAAATTGTGTGAGGGTGATAGTTGCTCGGTCAACCATCGGGTTGTTGATGCGTGTGCAGAACTGGCAACTTTTCGCCCGTCACGGCTCTGTCCACCCCTTCAACCTGATTCGACAGAGCGTCATGACCATCTGTTGACCATCTTCAGCTCCGTGCTCTTCCTGCGCAACATTGTTCCATTTCGCCACCGCCGCCAATCCCAGAGACCATCTCTGAGTTGAGAAGATTCCCTTCGAAGCTGCTCGGCCGCGAGCCCGAGTCGCAACAATGCCTGCCACCATGGACACGAGTTACCTCACTACGCAGGTCACAACAATCATCGGACAATTGCATTCAATCTTCGACGAGATCGGCGTACCTCGGAATGAGCGCGAATCGCGAGAAACAGAGTTGTTTTCAGCTCTATCAGAGACCCTCCACAACCAGCTTCGCCTCGTTAATTCGTACGTGATCCCGGGGTATCCAAGTGTACATGCGTGCTGACACCCGATAGCGAGAAGAATACTATGACCGAAGAAGCTCAGAATATCATCAAAACAATCAAGCAGATGGAACAGTCGCTGGACGACGAGAAGGACAGAGGCTATGACCTGGATACCAACGGACTGCGAGTCACCTACCCACTCCTCGATTGCCTACGCGACCTCAAAGAGAAATACAATGTCGTCAGCAGGCTACACCGCGAACGATTTGAACAAGTGAAGAAACTGGTCGAAGCACTAGAGTCATACTCGTCGCACCTCGAGTCGTCCTTTGTCAAGATCAGACTACCCCCAACCTCGTCCAACACATGCCCCCCAAATTTCGACCTTTCTCCTTCATACGTCACAACACTCGATGAAGAATTCACCAGAGTCTACGATGAATACAACCGAAGAGTGGTGCTAGTGCAGCAGACCTCTGAAGAGATTGTTAGATTATGGTCAGATTTGGGCATTCCTCAAGCACAAACAGACTCACTCATCGTCCAAAATTACCGAGATTCGCCGGAACAACTTGGACTGCACCAAGCAGATTTGGATCGACTGAAGAGTCGCCGCGATAAGCTCCTTGACGAGAAAAAGAACCGTGAAAAGCGACTTGCCGATGTAAAGAAGAGTATCGAGATGTTGTGGGACCGCCTTGGAATCGAAGTACCTGATCGCAAAGCCTTCCTGGCTGCAAACAGAGGTTGCGGCCTTCGAACCATCAATGAATTCGAAGATGAGCTTGCGCGGCTCAACGAACTCAAACGACAGAATCTGCACCTGTTCGTCGAAGACGCTCGTGTCAGACTCCAAGAGCTCTGGGACGCGTTGTATTTCTCCGAAGAAGAAATGCTGGAATTCACCCCGGCTTTTTCGGATGTTTATAGCGACGCTCTTTTATCAGCCCACGAGGCCGAGATCGAACGATTGATGACACTCAAAGACCAACGAGCACCGATTCTGGCCATGGTCGAGAAATACAAATCGATCGTCGCTGACCGCGAGGCTCTGGCGGCATCTGCCAACGATGCGTCAAGACTGATGCTGAAGCCCCAGAAAGGAGAAAAGCGTGACCCAGGAAAGCTGCTCAGAGAGGAGAAGATGAGGAAGAGGATAGCAAAGGAACTGCCAAAGGTCATCGCCGAACTGACCAAGGTCCTGCAGAAATATGAGGATGAATATGGCCGGCCCTTCCTGATCCAGGGTGAGAGAATGCTGGATGACCTCGAGGTGGAAGCAGAAGTGAAGGCACCGCCGCCGAGATCCAAAACACCAAACGGCCTGCCACCTAGATCGAAGACTCCAGCGCCAACCACCACGACAAAGCCAGCAGCAAGTACTGCAAAGTCCGCACAGCCATCTCGACCTGCTAGCGTCATGCGAGGACCCCCACCGCGGACACATACGAAGACACCCAGCACCACCAGCAGGCCCGGCACCATCAGGCAACAAGCGGCCCCAGCATCAGTGCCCTCACACGCAGCACCTTCGATACAACCAAAATCACCTTCGAAGATACCCAGCCGCGTCCCGTTGGGGACTCTGAAGAACTCGCCAGAGCGCCGCGCCATTCCTCAGCCTGCCTCTTATAACTCGCAAAATGAAGCACAACAGAACTATGCGCAGAATGCGAGGACCATGCCACCTCCTCGAGCTCCACCGCCGAGAATGCGAGATCTCTTCGTGCCACCTCCAGAACCCACGCCTACCTCCTTAATGACGTCTCAGTCCGCGCCACTCTCATCAGCACGGCCTGCTAGTACAATGTCTTCCGCGTCGAACGAAAGCAGTCGCTACGTGCGCCCGATAAGTCCCGAAGACGTCTACACCGACCACGAGAGAATGTCGTATATGTCCGCTTCACTGCTTAACCATAACCGCCAACAACAACAGCAGCAGCAGTATGCCTCTCTCCCCTCGCACCAAGCAGATCCATACTACCAACCCCACCTATCCCATCAAAATCATCCCTCTCACTCCTCATCAGCCTCAATACACAGTAACAGCCACTCCCAAAGCGTACGAAATAATCCCTCAGCACCACCATCCACAGTTGTATCACGCCAAACTTCAAATACCTCGTCGAATATGACGACAGCCACGACGGCGAGCGGAAGTGAAAACTGGGAGACCTATTCTGATGCGTCGGAGATGGAACCCGAGCGAGATCTTCGCGATCAATACTACTCAAAATCGCACGGTCAACAACCGGCCTTGACGTCGAATCCTTTGGCCTTGAGTCATAGCATGAACGGCCATAATCAGAAGAGACCCCTGAGCGCTGCTATCCCAGGATCAATGGCCCCACCCCCAGCGAAGCATCACCAGCATACAGGGTCGAATGGGTTCAACGCTTCGCAGTACGGGATCGCACACGGACAGGGCCATGAACGGTTCCGAGAGATGAGTGACGAGAACGCACATTCCGCAGTCAGGATCGAGGGCAGCGACGCCGCGTGGAGCACAGAGTTGGAGGAGTCATATTGAGCAAGCTGAGTTGGTGCGCGATGTCCAACGATGCATGCGTGCATAACATTTTGAAGAATCAACTCCCGTGCGGTACTCGTGTTTTATTACGGCTTTGCTTTTGGCGCGGGCGACAACAACAACGCACGATATGACGGCCCCTGGCGCACGGGTCAGGTAGACTGAAATTCTTGGATTCTCGTCATTCAGGCAGGTAGCATTGTTCGGAGCCAGTCGGTTGGTCGGTTGGTTGGTCAGTCGGGCCATCGAACTTACCTGCCATCAGGCACATTCAGGGATGGTGTTAAAGGGGGATGCTGTGTGGATCGTGGTACCAAGGGCTCAAGAACACGGCAAGGCATTCGTGTACAGATTTTTCAGACTTTCAGATTTCGGCAGCTGCTACAGTAAATAGGCAGACAGCAAACTGGGCCAACTGGCCAACTGGCAAGAATGCGCATCTACGGCGTGTGCTTAAATCGAGAGTCCAGTTCCTACGTATCGTCCTGTTCCTACATATTGGGTTGTATGTACTGTAAGCCCGGCGGATGTGTCGAATTGTATCCAGCAAGGACATCGAGAAATCAGAAGAGCCAGGAGCACTCCTGTTCAGATGACAAGACCGCGACCTGCCCTACATCCAGAGTACATAGCGAGATCTCGCATTTGCATTGCCTCGATCGACTTTGTGCCTACATTCACACCTACCTACCCGACCTGGCACGTGCCTGGTTCAGACCGCGACATTGGGAGAGGCTTGGCGCGAAATGAGCTGAGGTGAGCTGGTGCAATTGCTCTTCGTTAAGTCAGATGTGTATGCTATGCTATGCTAGGCCACGTTATGTGTGTATGCTTGCTTCTCGCTTCGTATAGACGATGAAATCAGTTTTCAACATCGAGCTTGAGCTGCCGTGATATTCACAGGTTGAATCATTAGCCGAGGCGCAATTTATCAACATCACTTATGACCTTTTTCCATCTCCCATGACGCCATGTCGTGTGTATCTTTTTGTCGTTGTTCTCGTTACAAGATGACGCCCCTATCATGCAAGAGGGCCGAAACGCCGCCCGATATTAGTACATGTACAATACTGGCACAGCTGATATGTGCAAATGTGCTGCTGTCGATCGTCTCGCTTGCTAATGACGCGTTCCTTGGTGGCATTTGTGGTTGAAGCCCTTCCAGTGGGAATGGCCGTAGCAGTGCCCCTGAGCGGCCGATGAGTTTAGAGGGGCCTGCTAAGGAGGTGATGGCATCTCGACGGAGGTTTCCATATTCTGCCGGTCCTCGAGTGGAGTGGCAGGGGCATCCACCGCAAATACATCATTCCAGTACTCCAGGGTACGCTGGCAGATGCCTGTTTTGGACCTCCAAGTACCGAACTGATGCTCATAGTCGCAAGCCGTGGCCTTGATTTCCTCCCAGAACCGTCGCTCGATGTCAAACCCGAACAATTCAACGGCGCGAGCCGGATCCATCCAACAGCGGACGTTCGTACCGTTCGTGTCTCGGGTTGGCTCTCCTACAATCTGGTCCGAGAAATCCCGCATTTTGTGGTCGAAAATTGTTGATGGATCGAATTTGGGAAAGTTTGCGTGGATGAAGAAAGGTTTGACGTCACTCTGCTGAATCTCGAAGTGATTCTCCTTGCCAGTGTCGGCGTCCTTGTTGCGATCGTGAGGGGGACCGTAGGCTTTGGTGAACGCATAATCAGCGACAGGGTCATGCTGAGCCATAGCAGTACCAAGATAATGACCATTTGTGTCATGGCGGCCCAGAGCCATGACTCGTTCATGAACAGCGTAATAGGGCTCTTTCAGGGCAGTCGCCGCCCACGCAAATGTCTCCTTGTCGCCTTCGCCCGGAGCGCCTTGGGAGAGCAGGGGGTAGTAGTACGATGGTCCGTAGTAGTTGTAGTACGCGGCGAGCATAAGTGACGTGTGGTGCTTGGACTTGGAGTACATGAGCTCGCCTGACTCGACAGAAGCTCGTTCATTCATAGGCGGTATTGAGTCGATCTTTGCAATTTCGAAATAGTATGGAGACTCCGAGGGGTACCAGAAATCGGGCCAGACAATTAAACCGTTGCTCTTGAAGGGCTCTTCATCGAACAGAGGCAGAGGATTATGTATAGGAAAGGCATCGGAATCGAGGAGGAGGACTTCTTCGAAGGAAGAGAACAGGATAGCCATGATCTTGAATTGGAAGCGGTTGATAGCTACGCCCGTGCTCGCGGCATGGAATATGTCGGAGAAGAGGAGGCATTTGGCGTTGAGCGAAGGTAGGACAACACTGCAGATTTGGTTGTCCCATTCAGAATCGTCGGCCACAAACACTTCAACGGGCAGATCGGACCCGGTTCTTCGCAGCATCCGCACCGAAATGACCAGGACAGGCAGCTGGTTGAACCCGCCGGTCAAGACGATACCTCGGGCACCAGGCTCATATGGCACTGAAGCAACATCTTTCATATCACTGACAAAGTTCGAGTGTGCCTCGCGCATCCGCTTGATATCGGCAGTGTCCATATACAGTACGTCAGGTCTCGGTCGGTTTTGGGTAGGATCGAAACCAATGTCCAACTTTTGAGGCACAACAGGATCGGGAGCATTTCTGCAGTTCGGGTCGTTGTTCAGAATGATCTGGTATAGACTCCGCCAGAATTTAGCCTGGCTCTCGATCAGAGGGTTGGCGGCCTTTGTCGGAGGTTTGACTTCGGTGACCGGCGGAGGCACAGGCTCAGGTTCAGCGACCGTTCCTGGGTGCGGTATCGAGGGAGGTTCGGGCTGAGCAGGGCCATAGTGAACGCGAGTTTGAATGAAGAGCAGGACGAGGAAGAAGGCGAGGAGAGATGTGATCAGGCTCGACTTTCTACGCCATGGCCCGCCCATCTTCCAGGGGCGCAGAATCATCGTAGGCTCTGGTCAAGAGGGTTCCATGTTGCGGAAGGCCAAAGCTGAAAGGGATTGACGGCCGCTGGTCGTCTCGAACAAAGAGTGGGCGCTCACACAAAGAATCCTGGAAACTGAGATGTGAGTACGAGATATACTTGGAGACTTGAGCCAGAGGTGAGAGAGATTGAGTGCTGCAGTCGAGGCAGCTGCGTCACTGGTGGAAAAGACGGCAGGAAGCCAGGGATGTGTCTAGTAGCTGCAAACCTTTGATTGGCAGTGCTTCAGATTTCCATGTTATGGAGAGCCAGTGCCAGTGCCCGGCAGGTCAAAGCCGGATGTAGGCAGACACATGCATTAAAGAGGGGAGGGCAACGCCTGAGGACCTCCGTTAGATTGTCTGTGGGAGATCTACTGATATACATAGGACACGGGAGACATGTGAAAGTCACCCACATACCAACTCAATGAGCAGAAGCTTGTCTTGCTGCTTTCCCTTATATAATTGTAACCCCACGAGGTGACTAAGGGGCCAGAGTAAGCCATAGCGCCGTGTTGCGGCGCCGAAAGAGCCTCTTTGACTGGTTCGTTTAGCAGAGTTCTCACCCGGGGCGGCGGAACCGTGTCATCATTTTCCACCGAGCAGTGATAGGGGATGGGTTCAGCCTCCAGCAGGCCCACCGAGCCCAGAAGAATTGTTTCTCGTTCGGCTCTAGGCGCCTTCGGGGGTGCACGCCGACAACCTAGGCATTGGCTTTGGGTTGCCACCCGCCAATTTGAATTCGAGCACCAAGCCCAAAGTGTTTCAAGCAGCCTGTACTCAGGACTTGCGGGTAATATGTATACTCGTACAGCCTGGACCCGATCAATGCAGCCCTTTAGTCAAGCTTGACATTCGACTCTCCGACACCCTCTTCCTGCAAAGTTTCCCAATATTAGAATCTGACGCCGCCTCACCCGTCGCTCAGGCAGATTCTGTTCGTGACCCCTAATCCACGGTCCAGTAAGCAGCAAAAGTCCCAGCGAAATTCTGTGACGCGTCGATGATCCCGGCTGGCGAGCTTGGTTAAGACTGCTTCAATCCCGTTCCGAGGGGGTGGGCACCACATTCCGCATTTCACTTGATCACAGCCGACAAGGCGCTTTCTGCCTCCGATTCGGGTCCCAGGGATTGAGCAGATAATACTCACTATGATTGCTTTGTCGACATCATTACTGTGAATTGACCCGAACAACAACTGCTCATGATGCAAGCTCCAGTCTTGACGGTTTCAATCACAACCCCGCAGTCATGGGCGCAGCAAAATGCCATCAAGCGTCGTCGCGTCCATCGCTCGCCCCGGCGCAACATTGTCCACCTCAAGCACCTGGACCCCAAGGCCAGAAAAGCGAAGGAAGACCTGCTTCAAAAGGCTATCGAGGGTCAATTGCAGATTAAGAAGTCGCCAACAAATGGGCTTCTGCTCGATCCCTTTCAGACGTTTCCAATCCCAAGTGCCGGCTGCGTGAGCCAGATGGCCCAGTTCTGTGAGTCTTGACCCCATGTATGTCAATAGCCTTTCTGATTGTCTAGATGTCCAAGTTTGGGCTCCTCAGCATGGCACGGCCTTCGCATTCGAAGGGCACACCAACCCGTACCTGAGCCTTCTTTGGCCTCATGCGCTGAAATCCGCCATCTACTTTGAAGCACTCGTTGCTCTATGTCGGGCAACATACCTGGCCACGTCCGGCCAATCCGCCCGTGGAGATAGACATTTTGTGTGGCACAAGGGAAATGTCATGACCAAACTGCGCGCTCGGCTGGAGGATCCGCAGCAGTGCTCCGACGACACGACCGTACTGGTCGTGGCAACCTTGGGCACGATTGACTATATCCTCGGCGATCACAGCTCCGCTTGTGCTCACGTCTCCGGCATGAGACAGATGGTGAGGATCCGGGGAGGGTTCAAAACCACGTCGCCCTGGGAGAGGTTACTCAAAACGAACGTAGACGCCTATGAGGCGTTATGGTCGTTCCTGTTCGCAGCTGACTCCACCTCCAACAAGCCAGCTCGTTATGATGGCCAAATCCTCCAAAAGGCCGAATTTCCCGTCTATATGGCCCATCCGTTCAAGCCTGAAGTCTGCGAGATGCTGGCTAAACTACCCCAGGGCTTCTGTGATATCGGTTTAACAGGCATACTTTCTCTGCAAATGATTCGACTTCTGTCCGATTTCTCTGGCATAAAGGCAAAGATGGCGGATTCTCGACGTACGGGCGGCTTCGACACGGTTTCCAGACGAAAGATCCAGACGACCCTCGAAGATCTGCATCGACTGGCCACGCTGCAGACCACCCCCACGGAAAGATTCCTCTCTCACGGTCTTGTCGCTTATTGTTACTTGCTAAGGATCATATACTTCCAGGACCATCTGACTGGTTTCTACGAGACGGCGTTAAAGGCACTTGCCGACATCGCCCTCAACCAAACACCGAGCCACAAATCTCCAGACCGGAAATGTTTTCTCTGGAGCAACATGATGATTGGCACCGTATTGCAACATGGCCAGATTCGTCCGCCTGGCTGGACCACCGTACTGCGCCAATTCTTCGACAAATATGGAGAGGCGCGACAATGGAAGAACCTCGAGAAAGAATTGAAATTGTTCTTTTTGGAGGACGATATCCAGGGGTTCGCCAAGGAGGCATATGACGAAGCTGTCAGGAGGAAAGAGAGGGGAGAATCGGAAGAAAGAGATTCTCGGGTTGCGACTATGGCGATTCGAAATGTCATCCTGTGAAGTTCCAGCCACTTTGCATTGGATTTAAACACAACCGAGCGCCTTGCGACCTCCTTCCGAGGACCGTCAACAGCAGGCAACGTCCGGTCGCATGTCTTCTGCTACCGCTCGCCTCAGACCCTTCTCAGTGCCGTGCTCAAATGATTGGCTGCACATGGTTGTGGCATTGGTCAACGAATTCGACGCAAGTCCACGACATGCGTTCGGGCTAGGAGAGTCTGCAAACCCCGGGAAAGCCAGATGGGCGAGCTGCCAGCCATGAAAGCCAACAAAGACAGCGCGAAGGGGTGCTTCAATGGCACAGAAGGACCAGCAGAGTAGATTGTCCGCGAATTGCAAGGAACTCGGCCTGGAGCATGGCCCGCACCAGGAGCGGAACCATGATATAGCAATCGAGTCAAACCGGCAGCCTCGAGACGCTGGGAAACGAAACTTGCACGGCGCTTGAATGGTCAACTTTCCGCCAGAGCACAAAGAACCTGCGAGCAAAGGCCCAAGCCCCCTCAGCAGTGGCACATAGACGAGGCTTAACAGACCGTACGAGGCCGCCGTCGACTCCGGAGCAAAGGACAGGCAAGAAACAGAGGCCAACAATTGCGCTTTAAAGGTTTCTTTCAAGAGATTATAACAGACCGACATGTTTGCAATCACAAAGGATAACCGGTAACCAACCAGTCACCGGTTGTTGGCCCGTAACATAGCTTTCGTCCATGCTCAATGTGCTCACTGCCAGCATCTTCCACCTCTTACCAGTCAACTTCTACACGTGTTGAATCGATTTTGTCTATGTCGACGTCGATCTGGGTCTCGATCCTGGTGTCGACCTGGATGTCGAGGTCGAGATCGATGTAGATGTGAATGTGGATGTGGATGTGAATGTGGATGTAGATGTCGATATCGATATTGACGTTGATGACCTGAAAACACGCCACAGACATGACTGTGTCGATGTCGATCATCTGAGAACACTGTCTGAAAAATGAACAGGGTCGTTCGGCATGGACTGCTAGCAACCAAACCAAGAAAAGAGGTCATGTCGATGGCGGAACGAGGTCCACACCCATGAACAACAGTGCTACCGTCTGGATATGTTGCTAGTGGACTCTGCTTCCACTGTGAACTGTGACAGGCCAGGTCAACCCAACGTGTCAACCATGGACTGCCGCACTCACCATGTCCACATTGACTCGGATGGGCTGAAAAGTTCAATTGACCATGAGTGCCGCCATAGGACTCCGTGCTCATATGAGGATGTGTGTTGGCAACCACTCATGCATGATTCCTCCCTCTTCCTCATCTTCATTCGACCGACACTTCTTTCTTCATGGCCACTCCCTGAGAACCAACCATGCGCGCGTCTGGAGGAAAGATACCTCCATGCACAGAGACATGTGGAACGATTCCACAATAGAAATACAAAGAGAACACGCCGTCATGAAGTGTCTGTACAGCACAACAAACACAGTCAGTGTCACACAGATGGTGGCATAGGGATGGAGATGTCGGAAACATACCTCTTCACTAAGTAGAGAGATGTGCAAAGTTATTCACCACAGTGGCTGATTTTTGATCGCTTCGCCCGGCCAGCGGCTTACGTTTCAGTCGCTTGATTGTTTCATCCGCAGCTTCAGGGCCTCTCTGTCGTGGGGGCAAAAGTACTTACCAACTCTGAAGAAGGCGGTGGAATGTGGGCCGCCTTTTGAGATACACCGAAGCTCATTGCGTCGCTACTTTCCTGACTATGCAGTATGCCGTCCTGTCTGAACAGGCACTTTTATCCCCGAGAAGTTGTCCGGATTGTCAAAGGTCAAGTAACCGTCGCGTGCGTCAGGCTGATTTCATTGCGGTTCTGCCTTGTTCGATTGTACATAACGACGATTCAGCCCCCAGCTTGCCTCGGTACCAAAGACTCTACCAAATAATGTTGCCGCGGCAGTATTGCATACTTGACCGAATTAACAATCGCGGCCACGCTAATTAATAACTGTATTGACCATCAGCCGTCCGTTGCTGAACGTGGCCATGAAATAGAGTTACGATGGCGTTGCATGGCTGAGGACTCGGTACATCTGGAACCGAAGATGGACATTGAAAGCAGACACAGTAGCAGGAAGAACCCCCGATAGGAACGGAATGGGAATACGAGTACTCGGTACAGAACATACAGTTTGTTCATCTTTTTGGTCATCGGCTTGCTCTAGTATCACTCCCAACCTCCTCCCATGCATCCAGACAAGCTTTGTTGAACTCGTCGGGGAATTCCAACTTGCATACATGGCCGCCCTTTACGGTTTGCCACTTACTCCCTTTGATAGCATTGTGGAGGTCGTAGGAGGCCGACGTTGGGATCAAGAGATCCTGCTCCCCGGCGAGGACAATGACTTTTGTCTTGGACCCCAACTGCGAACGCACCAATTCGTCTCTCACGTCAAAGGACTTGGCCGTGTCCAACTGAGCCAAGAAACTCGACAGACCCATCCCCTCGACATCGTCGTCCATCTTGTCCAGCTCGTGGTCCATGGCGTCCAGCATGCCTTGGTTCTCGGGCTTGTTGAAGAACTCTGGCGTCCAGCACAGGAAGGCGACGACCCGATTCGCGTCCGCGACGGACATGGAAGTCGCAATGCGGATGATAAGCTTGCTCAAGCGAACAAGGATCATACTGGGCGTCGCGAAGGTACATGCAGGGATCACGCTGGCCAACTCGGCCTCGTTGCCTTCGGCGACCACGTCCAGCGCGTAGCGTTGCGTGACCATCCCGCCCATGCTCACGCCCAGGACGTGGTAAGGTGTAGGGACAGGGAGCGCCTTCACCAGACTTCGTACATCCCCGGCCAGCGTTCCTATCGTCCACTGTTCGCCCGGTGTCCTTGCTCGTGACGACAAGCCCACGCCACGATTGTCAAATGTCAGCACCGTGTACCCGGCGGCCGTGAATGCGGGGACTTGGTTGAACCAGGTGCCTTGTGTGTCTCCTAAGCCGCTGATAAGAATGATCCACGGTTTCGCGGTGGTTGGTTTGACAATCGTCGGTTCGTGGATCGTATAGTTGATCTCGATACCGGGGGTGACCTCGTGATAACCGGAAGGCATTTCTGCAAACTCTCGCGGGGGATTGTGGTCCCGACTTGGTCTGTAAGTCTGGAGGCGTTGATAACAGAAGGCGAAGCGAGAGACAAGAAACAAACAAGAAGCAGGAAAGGGCAACGCGTGCGTGACTTTTATGTGCCCATCTACTAGAGATGGTACGGAGTATGATAAGACTTTGCTCGACCCGGTTAATTCGTGCAATCATTGGACGATGGGGGTGAAGTCCGGCACAGGTTGGTCGGGCATTGCTGGGCAAGCCCGCCTGAGGACCGAAAAAGCCCGGCCGGTCCCATCCAAGATTTCCGAGATATGGCTGGATGCAGATGAATCTATGCTGGCGACATTCAACGTGCTCCAACGCATGGGGGAACTAGACTGTCAGTCCGGTACTCAGAAGGTCAGCTGCGCTCGGTACCGCTCTTGCTCGTGTACAGAGGGCACGTCCCTTGTGGTCAACAGGCCCTCACTCCACTTATGAACTTTTCGCCCTCGGTGGGCACGACGTGCTTTTCAATTTTCAGCCTCGCCCTCATCTAATCCCAGCGTGCTCGTCTCACGAATTCTCAGTCTCCGGAAGATGTATGTGATTCTGGCAGTGAATTGGGTTTTATGAAATCAACTATTTTCTCCTGTTCGAGACATCTAAGATCTCCTGAACTAGAGGGTACTATCTGTGCCGTCTGTGCCGTCTGTGTGGTCTGGATATTGATTAATGCACGCACTTTCTGTTGCGGAATATGTCGTTGCCGGGGCAAAATCGAGACCGCGGCGGTCAACGACACGGTCGGGATTGTTTGCATACAATTGAATGCAGCCTCACGGCGTAATCGCCTCTGCGCGTCGTTCATTGGCATATGGTTGGCCCTTGATCACGGGAAAGGATCATACTCTGCGATCCCCAGACAGACTCCATCGACCTCGTTACCATCGATATGCTGTGCCACTATATTATCGGCGCCGATGCGGAGGAGATCACCACCGTTCGGCGCGCTGGCGTTCATGGGCATCCATCCCATTTTCTGCGGACCGTGCCAGGGATCCTTGGCGAAGGCGAGGACGTGGTCCTGCAAGCTCTTGCTGACTGCGGCCTCGAAGTCCGTAGAGGGGGCTACGCCGTCGAGGCAGTGGTACGTGCCAAAGGCGATGGAGATGTCGCTGGCATGGTACGCGCCGAGCCACTTGTAGTAGTTCAGGTTGGGGAATGTGCCGGCGTATTGGATCCGGTAGGTGGGCAGGCCGACGTCGCTGCGGTAGTTGGTCATGTTCAAGCTCGGGCAGACGATGCCCGAGATGGTGCCTTCGGTGACGGCCGGCTGCCAGGGGCCTTCAGTCAGGTTGGCCACTGGCCAGGGGACGAGGGAAGACATCTCATTGGCCGTCATGGAGAAAATGGCCGGGCGGCGCGCGAACTTGCCTGCCGCCGCGCGGGCCTTGTAGTCGGAGAAGATGACCTTTTCGTCGATGACCATGTTGAATCTCATCGGCGGGGACGTGCCCGCGTCGGCGTACTGGCCGACGAAGTTGATGATCTGCGCGAACGGCACTTGGCGCATACAGTCGAGCTCGGCCGCACCGCCGTCGTCCAGGCCCGGGAAGTCGCATCCGAATTGGCTGGCCACGAAGGTGAAGTTGGAATACGTCGGGTCCTGGCGATTCACACCCGTGTAGATCAACCCGGACTGGAACCAGAAGCCTTGCGCGATCGGGTCGTGGGGCCAAGCGTAGGAGTGGATGTCGGCGGCAATGGATCCCGCCGACTGACCCCAAAATGTGATGCGGTCTGGATCACCGCCAAAGGCCGCGATGTGGTCGCGCACCCATTCGAGAGCAGCACGCTGGTCCAGCATGGCCAGGTTCTGCTCGCCGCCCGCCAGGCCGCGCGCCCGCGGGAAACCGAGGATGTCCATCCGGTGGTTGATGGTGACGACGATATGCGACTGCGTCCGCTCGACCCACGAGTCCGGGATTTGCCAGGGGATGTCGACGCCGCCGAGGATGAAGCCGCCTCCCGTGACGAAGAAGAGCACCGGCAATCCCTTGCTAGGCGGTGCCGGCAGATTCTTCGGCGTCCAGATTGCCAGGTACAGGCAATCCTCTGAGGAGGCCTCCCCCACCAGGCCCGAGGAGTCGTTCTGGTTGCCGTTGTAGATCAGATTGCCCTTGGACAGCGGCAGGTCAAAGAGCGAAATGACCGACGTCACGAACTGCCCGCACGAGGGCGGGTAGCGGGTGGCATAATGATGCTCCTTGGGAGACGGCGAGAGCTTCTGCGGTGGCATCCAGCGACGCTCCAGCACAGGCGGTTCCGCGAACGGGATGGCGCGGTACTGGCGTGTATTGGGATACTTGGGGTCGATGAGGCCCGTGTAGGAGCCCTGAGGAAGTTGCACCGTGAGATTGGCAGGTCGTTTGGCGACGGCGGCGGCGCTCGCCAGCGCCAGCAGCGATAGAAACGCGAGCTTCATAATTACATGCAGATGGCTTGCAAAGGTTGAAGCTGCAGCCGTGACACCTCAACACGTAACGAAAGATTCCAGAGGCCAACCCACGGCATCAGTAGGATCTCCTTCTCTTTATCTACACCGACCGGCCGTCTATCTCCCTCTCCGGTGGACGTTCAGTCGGGTGATTGTTGACCGAACATAACTTCGGCCATCAAAGTTTCGTCCATACGTAACTCCCGCAAGCGAGAGACAGTCTCCGAGGCTATGAACTCTAGAGATGACACCGTCGGCATAGTGCTGGGAGAGTGTCCCGATCGAGGATGGAACCTTTCTTAGGGCACCAGCCACTGGGCAAAATGAAGACCTAGTCAGTCGAATAACTTTCCGCGGGCAATTCAAGTATCTGGATGCTTTTGAGATACTGCTTGCCGACGAATGCCGTCGAATGTTTTTATTGGATGACCTCCTGTTCTGCAGCTCAGCGACTCGTAGATATCGATTTCTTGCAGCCACTCACCAGCCAACTTCACCGACTCTGAGCTCTCCAATCATTGCAGACTTTTGCAGAGGCACGACCAATGTGTGGACGCCTTCGCCGCCAGTGGGTCGCTTTACCCAGATCTATATCCTTCGACCCCACTTGTTCTTGACGCCAATGGCCCTGATGTCTGATAAATACCCTTCTTGAACTGGCCTGGCCGTCTCTGTACAAGCAAGCCGAGCAACGTTCCAGGTCTCTGCCACCCTGTGCATTTTGAGATGGCGCCACATGCAGAGGATGACTTCGTGTCCAGCACAGTGTCCGCGAAGCAAGCAGTTCCCTATCTCTCGCCTCTCTACCGCAATCTCGATCTGCAAGCATACAAAGATGCTGCCACCGAATACCTTGCCTGGATTGGCATTCCATTCCAAGAAGGCATCATTACCGCTTCCAAAGGCCTCTACTGCTATACGGGCGACGGCCGCAAGATCCTGGACTGGACGTCTGGACAGATGTCTTGCCTCATCGGCCATGGGAATCCAGAGATCGTCAGTGTCATGAATGAACACGCGATCCACCTCGACCATCTTTTCAGCGGCATGATTTCACCTCCAGTCATCAGCTTGGCGCAGCGTCTCGCCAGCGTTCTCCCCAAGCCCCTCTCCAAATCACTCTTCCTCTCGACCGGAGGAGAGTCGAACGAAGCGGCGATTAAAATGGCAAAAATATATACGGGAAAGTTCGAGATTGTTGGCCTTGGTGGATCATGGCACGGGTTGACGGCTCAAGCACTGTCTTCGCAATACTTTCACGGCCGTCGAGGCCAAGGTCCTCTCGTGCCTGGAACACATCAGCTACCTTCCCCGAATGCTTATCGATCAATTTTCCGGAACCCTGACGGAAGCTACGACTGGGAGACCGAGTTAAACTATGGCTGGGAAATGATCGACAGAGCCTCATGTGGCTCTCTCGCGGCGTGCATTGTCGAATGCATCCAGTCTGCCGGAGGAATGCATGTCTTACCACCTGGATATCTGACTGCATTAAAAAAGCATTGCGAGAAGCGAAACATGTTACTGATCATCGACGAGGCCCAGACCGGACTGGGCCGCACGGGTGATATGTTTGCTTTCAATCACGAAGGCGTAATTCCCGACATCCTGACCCTGAGTAAGACTCTTGGGAATGGAATTCCACTCAGTGCGGTAGTGACCACTCCGGAGATCGACAGGGTGTGCAGAGAGCGAGATTTTATCTTCGTCACTACACATGTGAATGATCCGCTACCTGCCGCGGTTGGTGATAAGGTCCTTGAAGTTGTGCTCCGGGATAACTTGGTGGATAACTCCCGTGTCATGGGTATCTATCTCCAGGAGGGACTGAAGAAGTTACAATCACGTTATGGCTGTGTGGGTGACATTCGCGGCCGAGGGCTAATGGCTGGAATGGAGATTGTGGGTGACCCAATCACCAAAGAACCGTCACCAGAGCTATCGCAGGCGCTGGCAAACAAGGTCTATGAGCTGGGGCTGTGGGCGAACCTCAGCAGCCAACCTATTTCTGGAGGAGCGTTCAGAATTGCTCCCCCGCTCACAACGACGCTGGAACAGATTGATGAGGGCTTAGAGATTCTGGAGAAGGCACTTGCGTCGACAGAGGGCTCTTTGCCTCTGTACTGATGAGTCCGGATTGCTGGAAGTGCGAGATGCGCGGTTTGTCTTCAAAGGTTGCATACAAGGAGAGCATGGAGAGGGCATTGCAGGCAAAAACCACCCTTAGCATGAGATAGAGATACATACAGCATTGTGAATAGGAGTCAGATCCATCATCACCAGTCACGTACATGGTAATTATCCCGTTCACAATGCACACAAAACTTGGTGGCCGTAAAGGTGTGGATAACCCCTTGAACAGACGTATCGCAAGACTCTCTACCAATCATCATGCTATCCTACCGAAGCCCGCCACAGTCCTGGCGAATGCGGACTGTAGACAATCTCGATAAGCGACTCTCCACTCGTGCCGAACTCAAATGGTGGTAAGGTGATATGGCATGGGACGCGGCACATATCTGAGCGATAAGGTGATACTATGGAATTGTCCTAGTGCGTATCTCAGTGTACCGACACATGGTTGTATACCAGGTCAATACTAGGCATAAACGTGGTAGTGGACGTCTCGACCCACCCCGCCGGGCGTCTAGTGCTGCTTGTCCGTACCGAGAAGCAGCTCAGAGATAAGTAAACCGAGCAGATACAGATAACCATTAACCACGCACTTTGGCCTTCCCCACGTCGGCGAGTTCCCATTTTGATTGGTGAGAACATACTGGCCGTTGTAATCTCTAGGTGAAAGGAGTCTGGACGGTCTAGCAGCTGGATTGATACTCGATATCGGTGTTCGCGACATTGTTTCGAGAGTCTATTAAAGCTGCGAATGAAGGCCATCAATCAACCGTGTCCGATATCTCCAATCCCCTATACTTTTGCCTGCAGGCTTCTCGGGACCAACACTACTTCCCTTCACACGATCAACACCCCCTCCCTTTCAATTCCCTGCGTCCCAGGTGATTGAAGGACAAGATGGGTGTCGACAAAGACGACAAAGAAGGGGCCATCGTCCAGAGTCAGATGCATTCGGACTCTGAGACTGGCGAACGACGTGCATCTGCGCCGGGAGAAATAGGCTACGTGCCCAAAGACAATCGGGAAAACGATTTCTTCACTCGCAATGGGCTCAGTCTGCGCAGTTTCCAGCGACGTGAGTTCCGCCGATGATCATCATCATCCATAATACACGCCGTTTCTTTCCCCGGACTAACAAAACCCGTGTGACTAGGTGACTGGGGCACCGGCATCGAGCAGCTCGACAGGTCCATGAAGGCTCGCCACCTGAACATGATCGCCATGGGAGGCTCAATTGGCAGTGGTTTCTTCGTCGGATCGGGCACGGCCTTCACTGCCGGAGGGCCCGGATCGGTCTTTATCTGTTTCTGCATCGCCGGTGTACTTGTCTTCAACGTCGTCCACGCTCTCGGAGAACTCGCCGTCATGTATCCCATCTCGGGTGGCATGTACACCTATTCGGTCCGCTTCATCAGTCCCGCCTGGGGCACGGCAATGGGTTGGAATTATGTGAGTTTTCTCTCTGCCTTCCGCCTTCCCCTCGGCGAGAAGAAGAAAATTGAAGATTGTCAAGACTAACGCATGCCCTCTCTTTAGGCCTTTGGATGGCTGGTGGTCATGCCGCTCGAATTGACCATCTGTACGTTTACCGTGCAGTACTGGAACAAAGACATCAACGCTGGCGTGTGGATCACCGTCTTCTACGTCTTCATCGTGGCCATCAACATCTTCGGCACCCTCGGGTATGCGGAAGAAGAGTTCTTCTCGTCCCTGTTTAAACTCGTCGCCACCATCATCTTTATGATTGTCGCCGTGGTGCTGATCTGTGGCGGCGGACCCGCGAACGGCATGTTTCACGAGTACTGGGGCGCACGGCTGTGGTACGACCCTGGGGCGTTCCTGAACGGATTCCGAGGCTTCTGCGCCGTCTTCGTCACCGCCGCATTCTCCTTTGGCGGCACCGAACTCGTCGGGCTTGCCGCGGCCGAGGCCAAGAATCCCGGCGTGTCAGTGCCCGGTGCGGTGAAGCAGATCTTCTGGCGCGTCAGCATCTTCTACATTCTCGGCTTGGCCCTGGTCGGCCTCCTGGTCAGCTCGACGGACGAGCGTCTCCTCAACTTCCAAAACCCTTACTCCGACGGGACCTCGATGTTTGTCATTGCAGGCAAGAACGCCGGGCTCAAGGGTTTCGACAGCTTCATGAACGTCCTCATTCTCGTCTCGGTCATCTCCATCTGTGTCTCGAGCGTCTTCGCCGGCTCCCGCACCATCACCAGTCTGGCACAGCAGGGCTACGCCCCCAAGTTCTTCGACTATATCGACCGCTCTGGCCGACCCCTGTTTTCGGTCCTGCTGATCCTCGCCATGGGGCCCATCGCCTACATCGCCCTGGCCTCCTCGGGCATGGACGTCTTCAGCTGGCTCTATTCCCTCTGCAGTCTCTGCCTGCTCTTCACCTGGGGCTCCATCTGCGGCGCCCACATCCGCTTCCGCGCCGCGTGGGTCAAGCAAGGCCGCTCTCTGGACGCCATCCCGTACAGATCTCCCTGCGGCGTATGGGGCTCTTGGCTCTCGCTGGCCTTGGTCGTCATCTTCCTGGCCGCCCAGATCTTCGTCGCAATCGCACCACCTGGCACGACCGAGCTCAACGACGCCGAGGGCTTCTTCCGCGCCGCCGCCACTCTTCCCGTGATCTTGTTCTTCTGGATCGTGGCTTACATCATGAAGCCCCAGGGACTGGTCAAGTTGGACGACATTGATTTGGATCTGGGCACTCGCGAGCATGACTGGGACACCATCAATGCACAGAGGGCCAAGGTGGCATCGTGGCCGTTGTGGAGGCGGGCCGTCAATGTCATGTGGTAGTGTAGTGGAGGGTGCTGGGGCAATCTGTCATGGTTGGTCTACGTACAGGAAATTTTGGGCTGAGCGTGCTCTGCTCAACGAAAATGGCTTTGAGTTGCCTAATCACCGGTAAAATGGCTTCGAGTCGCCTTAATCACCGGTAGCAATGCTAGAGGGCAGAACGTGTCTTGACATATTAGAATGGTTCTAGGCAGTAGAACAACAACAACAAGCAAGTTTATGCGCCGGATGATATCATTCTCCGTGCGCTTTGAGATGCCTGAGTTTGTTCTCCAACGTCTTGCAAGTCTCCCTGATTCCTGGGTTTGTTTCCAAAACGTCTTGCAGGTCTCCCTGGACTTCCTGTTGGCGAAGTTGCACTCAGTAGAGCCCACCTGGGGTCCCTGCGCTTCCTGTTGGCACAGCTGCACTCGGTAGAGCCCACCTGGGGTCCATATGCAGTAGCGAGTGAGAATCGTTGTTGTTGCTGTTGTGTGTTGGCTGCTCCGTGCTGTCGCCTATCTACGCCCACAGGCACACTGCTTAAGTACTGGGAAGCTATCCCGCCTACAGAGAGAGACCCGTTACATACCCATCACGGACCCTCGATCCCCTCTCCAGTAGGGTGTTGTGGGTGTCTGTGTGTGAGGGACTGGCGTTCGCAGAATCAGAACAATCCGATTCCTATATACGACCACGAACCCTCCACTCCTTTTACACAGGTAGCTATGTAGGCAATCAATCGGTCTTCTTCACGCTGCTACACCCACAACCACATCCATTACTGTAGGTAATCTCATATCACAAAGATATTGTCTTTCCTAGGTATCTTTTACTACGTGCGATACTTTGATTGTCTGCATCCCATGTATCATTGGATCTCTGGATTAGGTTTCGTCTCACGATAGGTGCTTTTGACGTCCTACTTCGATTGGAAAAAGTCAAGCGCAGACATATGGTCAGGTTGTTGCATGGTTCGGACATCAGTTCAGCACGTCTAATATTCTATGTGGTGTACTTATACAAAGATGGACAAAGCTCATCGAACCGAGTTGCATGCACGTCGGCTCAGGGATCAAAACTGAAATCGTCTTGCTCGAGCATGAAGTTATCTTGCCCCAGCAGGAAATTGTCTTGCTCGAGCAGGAAGTTATCGGTGTACCAATCGCCGAAGATCTCGGGAAATAGTTCTTCGAGACTAGATCCGTCTGCTTGTCCGGGTAGAGGTAATGATGGAGGCTGCGGAGCAAATGTGTCTTCACCTCGGTGATTCGGCAGAGTCGGATATATTGGAACATTCGTTTCATGCCTCGAGTCGTTGGACTGGTGTGGATAATTTACGGTCGTCGTCGCCGTCGCCGTCGCAGTGGAGGCAGTCGTTGGGATGGCAGTCGTGGTGGGTAGATCCTCTATCCTTTTCAGAATGGGCTCGCTCTGCGCCAGGCACGTCTCTGCGAGATCCCACTCATCCTCCTTACTGTACCTTCTGAGGCGATCGATCAAGGTACGAGCGCTGGCCATGCATCGGTCCCTCGTGGCTTGGTGGGCTGTCTGCTGCAGAGCGCAGCGTAGTAGTAAGGTGACGGCCGAGGTGAAATGGTGCGCATTGTAAGGGAGCCAGAACCCGGAGAGGTCAGCCCTGGTCAGTGACATTACCAGCCGGACGACGTCCTCGGCTGCAGCCTGACAGGACAGTAGCCTCGAGTATTCGGTGATACCGTCGCCCGGACTCTTTCCCAGGCCCAGGCTGTGCTCGTGCCACGCGATACGGCACAATAGCATCCGCACAGCCAGGTAGGAAAGTTGCAAATTGACCAAGCCGGGAATTTGCGGGCGGGATTCGGAGAAGTCCCCAATCTTCAACCAGGCCGGTAAATGCTCAACCCAAGAGTCTAGCTGGGCTTCAAATCGAGTGGTTCTGTCCGTGGCCGTGGACATACCGCCTCGCAGGCGGTAGATCATAGGTAAAACCTCGCCGACAATTTCGGTGAGATGGCACAGTTGAATGTAGATTTCGGCGGCGCGCACGTGCCTGAGAGATTCAGATCGACCTCGAGGCACGAGCAGTTCGATCGTCGGGACCGGCACGTCGTATTGGTCTTGCGAGATATAGGGAGGTGTCCCTTGGGCAAAATTGAACCAGCGATCTTGAATCAGGAGGCCCCACCAGACTTTGCAGCGGGTGCGTTTGTCGAGGTCACGAATTTTCCATTTCTGGCAGTCGTGGTTCAAGCCGACAATGTGTGCTAGCGCCACGCACCGCGCCACATTAGTGGCGTTGTTGACCAGACGCTGACACGGCCGTCCGGACACGGCTATACACAGCGTAGCTATCGTGGCCACGTCGCCTTTTTGGATGCTTGCCGCGTTCAATGCCACGGCATTTTGCCACGCCAGATCCTGGTCGGGGCGTTTGTAGGATTCAAGACCAGGCGACAAGTCCCAGTAGAAGAGGGAGTGTGAGATAAGGACGACCGAAAACAGATGCGGTAGTTGGTGTCTCCCGTTCCGTATTCGGGCCATGATATTCTCTTCGTCGAGGATCGGGTAACACGGCGAAATGTGTTCGAAGTAGATCGCCATCAGCTCCTCAAGGTACGGCTCTACCTGGGCCAACAGCTCCCGTGGAGCGTCCCTCTCGCACTGACACCCCGTCGGACTCGGCATCCGCGGCGGGATGGGCATGTGGTAGATTGGGTTCTCCCCTGCTTCTTGTCGGCTCTGGTCCGAGGGTGATGGCTCATGGCCTCGTGGCAGATACTGGTCAAGAATCTGCTTGTCCCTGGCCACCACAGGTCCAAGAAGGAAAGCATGGCTTTCCAAAGCCTGGTCATCTGCGAGACGTGATCGATGTACGAAACCGATTCTGGGAGTGACATTGTGGATGTTGGTGCCGCTGGAGCTTGCCAAAGAGCAGGGAATGCGTTGCGTGTGACACCTGATGCACCCTTGTCCGGGCACTTCAACCACACATCGAGACCGACGCTTGTGACAGCGGTCACAGGCAGGATATCGATGGGACCGGTACGGGCGTGCGGTCTTCATAATGGCCGCCGAAACTGTTCCAAGCCTGGAGAGAATGTCTGGATTCGCGCAACTCGAAGGTCCGCCCACGCCATAGGGCACAAGCACCTTCTGATAACATTGGAGACTGCACTCGGTCAATGCGCATTTGCTAATCTCATTACCGAGGGCGAAGAAGTCGGTGCGCGATAAAGACCTGGAAGATAAGACAGATCTAAGCCAAATACGTCCTAGCGGCGAACTGACTACTCAGCCAATGGCAAGAGCGCATCCTTTTAGCGGACGTGCCCTTAGCGCCTTGGCACCATTGCCTCCGTTTCTATCGTACGCGGCCTTCTGCCGTCTCTCGTACCACAGCACAGATTACACGTACATCTCTGTTCTGTTCTTACTGCAGCACGCGCTTACAGTATATAGCACCGCTAAAGAACGCTAAAGCATTAGCGCTTCTGGACTTAGTTGACAAACAAAACTTGCGACGAAGAGAACCCCTCCTATTTCTTTCGTTCTAGCTGCTCTGACGGGCCCAGCAAAGAAGTCCCCTTGGCATGAAGTCACCGATCCCCGACTACCTGAATGTTTTGCTAGAGAAGGTCCGGCCAAACGAAGATGGCAAACCCGCTCAGTATATCAAGACGTTGGCCAATGCAGACACATCCAAGCTAGCCGTGGCACTCGTCATGGTAGATGGCAACGTTTACTCAGCTGGTGACGACCAAGTCGAGTTTTCTATCCAGTCCATTTCAAAAGCCTTCGTCTATGCGATCGCAATCGAGGATGCCGGGCTCGAGCGTGTTCTGGAAAAAATTGGCGTGGAGCCATCCGGCGACGCCTTCAACAAATTGTCGCTAGACAAAGGCAACAACCGGCCGATGAACCCCATGATAAATGCCGGTGCTATTACGGCGCATTCACTTGTGGTCCACCCGAACGCCACAGCGGAGGAGAGAACTGATCGCATCCTCAAGACTATGTCTAGGCTGGCTGGGCGACAGCTTTACGTGGATGAGGAGGTGTACGAGGCCGAGCTTGGGGATGCCGACCGCAACATGGGAATTGGGTACATGCTGAAGGCAGCTGGCATTATATCGTGCAGACCAGCCGAGGCTGTCAAGGGCTATATCCGCCAGTGCTCCATCAATGTCAACGTCCGCGATTTGGCCATGATGGCAGCAACCCTCTGCAACGCCGGTGTGAATCCTGTCACCGGCGAAAGCATTATGCCAGCAGACAGTGTCCGCCAGGTGCTTTCTGTCATGACCACATGCGGAATGTACGATGCTGCGGGTCAGTGGGTGTCCCGAGTTGGCATTCCAGCCAAGAGTGGTGTCGCTGGCGGAGTCATTGGCGCCCTGCCGGGACAGGTCGGTATTGCCGCCTTCTCGCCCAAACTGGACGACCGTGGCAATAGTGTACGCGCCGTAGCACTGTTTGAGCAATTATCAGGCGACATGGGGTTCCACATGATGGACGTTAGCCAGATCGCCAGGGCTAGTGTGAGTACCTCGGTGGCAAAAATCGTCGCAGGGAAAGAAGAACCTCACCACCCCAATTGCGATCGACGAGTTGTCATCTTTGCTCTCCGAGGTGCCGTCCGCTTCGCTGGCTCAGAGCGCCTCACGCGCGCAATTGTGCGTGAACTCGGCGAGCCAGATGCCAAGGATCCAGGTTCTGGGGAGCACCGGGACGCTTGCGCCATAGTGGTCTCGCTCCGGGACGCATTTTCTCTCAATCTCGTTGCCCGGCGGGTCATCCACGAGAGTATCAAACGTTTGCTCGCGGAGGGAAAAACGGTCGTGGTGATTGATCCCAACAGTGTCTTGCAAATGGATTTGGGCAGCCATCCAACGTGTCAGCATCCGCAGATTGTTGACAATGAAAAGGAGGCAAGAGAATTCATTGGAGGAACAGGTTGTTCGACCGTTACTCAATCTGACAGTTGGTAGGAGATTCAAGGCTATCAGTCTCATACAGACCTAGATCCTTGTTAGCGGAAGAGTAAAGCGGCGGGGAATGAGTCGGCGACAGAGTCGCGGGTAATGACTATTATACATGTATAATCCCCGAACTACTCGTATGCTTTGTCCCTTACCATTTACGTTCAGGAAAGGGAGCGAGGCCGCCGAGCCGCTTTAATTTGGCACGTACTGCAACGGAGGCCCAGCCGAGCACGGAATTCCGTTTCTAGACTTGAGCATCTTAGCCCCTGTGTTCCCTGTTATTGCAATCAACCTATGTTTTGACCAGGCGTGCTAGGCTCTCTCGTCGCTGTCAACGGCAGGCGAGCGCCCATGAGAACCGACAGGGATACCATTGCCAACCCCATAACTCAACCCACCCGTTGGCGCCGATGGCCCCCATCGTGCGGTGTTCCAAGTCACTGTGGCTGACAAGGCTCCTTGGGGATTTTGCTGTACTGGCGTGTGGGGGAGCCATCCCCACATGTACTCCGTATCTACCCCTGAAAACAACTGTATGACCAGCCCGAGCACTTCCACGCCTCCGGCTTCCCCTACAGCTGATGAGGAACAGGGCCCAGACTGCGAGTCCGTGGATTGAAAGACGTGGTCCAAAGGTGCAGTGCCTATCCTGCTACCCTACCTACAGTCTTCGTCCGCAGAACATTACGCTTGTCGCAGGAGATCTTTCGGAATGTCTCTCATTGCCACCCTTGTCAAGGCCCTTGGCGGCAACTTGCAGCAATTGGCATCATGCCTACCGCAAGATGATCCGCCGCATCTTTGGGAAGCTCGAGCATATCCTGGACTCGACGACCCCGAGCAACTAGCGTCGAAGGAGGCCTTCGACCTGATCGAGAAGATTCGAGTTGACCTCAAAGCCGTGGAGGCCTTGATAACTCCAAGTCGGTTCAAGTTGATCGAGTTGGCCAATGCTCCGTTCAAGGCAGCGGCTCTGGGTGCTGCCGTATCGCTGAACGTGGCAGATGCTCTGGATCAGCTGGGCGGACAAGCTTCTCTTCGCGAGCTTGCAGTCAAGGTCAACACCAACGAGCACAAGCTAGGTATCCAATCTCCACTTGTTTGCTCGCCGAGATACTAAGGCCACACCAAGGAAGAATAATGCGTGTCCTGACGGGCGAGTTCATCTTTCAAGAAGTGGCTCCGAACACGTTCAAGCATACACGGCACAGTGTCGCCCTCTCCGGAGCTCCAGGGGCACGCTCCTTCTTGTCATTCATGTAGGTCGTGCCCCCGATTCGAATCGGGCTTGTATGTTAATCGATAAAAAAAGTACCCATATTGGTATGCATGCAGCTACGGGTATCCCAAATGACCTTGTACAGCCGGCTACAAAGGATTCATTTGCAGAAAACAAGGCGCCGTTCGTGAAGACTGTTTCCAAGGACGGCAAGACATGTATCGAGTACATGACAGATCCGAACAATGCAGACATGGTCCAACTATCCAACGACGGTGTGGTAGGCTGGTTGAATGTGAGCGAGCGCTTTACTCCCTCTCCCCCCCACTACTTCCTTACCGGGATCCATGCTAATTTTTTGACAGCGACTGACTCGCCAAAGTCTGCTTACAGACTATCCGTGGGCTGAACTGGGTAGCGCCACGGTAATTGACGTCGGTTGCGGGCCGGGTGACAGTGGAATCGATATCCTGACGACTTATCCAAGTCTCAGCTGGGTGTTCCAAGATTTCAGCCATGTCTTGGAGAGCGTTGTCAAGGTCTGTGCTGAACTCGTCCCGGGCAAGGGAAACACTAAGCGATCTAGGCTATCCCCGACGTTCTGCGAGACAAAGTAGACGATGGCCGGATCTCTTTTGTCGAGCAGGACTATTTTCAACCGAACATCAGCAGGGGCGATGTCTGGTACTTGCGAGGAGTCCTGTGAGCGGCCATGATAGCGTCTGATCTCGAGAAGCCGACTAATCCGGACATAGCCACGAATATGAGGACGGAGACGTGCTCCGTATTCTGCGACATCTGGCGACGGCGATGCGCGAAACCCCGAGGTCTAGGATGGTGATCAACGAGGTGGTGAACTCGAGGCCAGTCATTGCACCTGCCGGGTCAAAATTAGCACCATCCGAGCAGATTCCAGGACGACAGTCTGCTCTCGCAGACATTGCTAACACGATGACTTGGAGCACATATGCCCTGTTTGGTGGAAAGGAGAGATCCTACGATGAATACGAAAGGTTGCTGAACGAAGCAGGATTCAAGGTTTCTCGATTCTATAAGTTCAGGACTTTCACCATCATGTTGGAGTGCGAGCTCGAGTGAGAGACCAATGGCCTGCACCGTGTGATGAAGACTCTCACTCTCTTACCAATAAACAAAAGACACGATCAGTAAGAGGATCTAGCTCACAGAGCACACGAGGATCGATTCAATGACTCTCTTTTACGGCGGTGCAACAGTCCCCGCCTTGTCTGTCCCGCGTTCAATTGTAGATCTGGTGACGTTTCACGACGCGTGCTTGCGAGAACAAGGCCCCGAGCAAGTCTTCTCTGCAACTGGCCCAGGAAGAATTCTCAAAGATCTTTTCAGACTCCCACTTCGTCACGATGATGAAACACTCGGCTTCACCGAATTTAGGCCCACAAAACGAGCCCAGAAACCCTGGGGGGGTCTTCATACCCCGGAAACGATCTTTCACGTCTTCCACCAACCGATCGCCCGACTCGGGAGATGGTAAATGTATTTCGATAACTGCTATACGCTTAGCCATGGGCCCTCACGCAATTCACGATGGACGGACGGGAGACTCACTTTCACAGGCACGCGCGGCACCTTGGACCAGGTCGGCTGGCCCAGCCTGTACCATGCACGCCCAAAACGGCTCCGCGAGCTTTGGACCAATGTCGTCGTCCAGCATCTTTGGTGCGGCAGCCGCGAATTTCGGGGCCGCGGACAGTGTGTCGTGGTGTTCCACGGATCGCCAGTACAGGATCAGGCACGCTTCGTCCGGATGATTGACCGAGTTTTCGTAGATGATGTGTCCTAATGCCGGCTCAGACTGGCCTGGGACAGCGGCTTCGGTTGAAAGCTTCACCATGTCCTGATAGTCCCGCAACAAATCATGCTTGAGGCCAGGTTTTGCCCGGAACCAAATCACCTCCCACACCAGGTCGTTCGCTGAGGCGTTCATGGCAAAGTCGATGGTCGCTGAAAAGTCCGCCTGTAGATATTCTTGCTTTCCCTTTGCCGAACAGTGAAGCGCCGACTACTCTTGGTTTTGGCTTATATAGGTTCGTTGTTCATTGGCAAGCCATGTTTCCCTGCATACGGGCCATGTGGGAGACTCTGCGAATGGGCAATGGGAGGCCCGAGTGCTGCTGAGTGTGGGGTGTGTGAAATCCGAATTGTAATAGCCCCGACACCTTACGAACTTCCCTCGCAGGCCGTTTCCGACATCCCAGCCATCCTTGGGAGGTTTGGTTGTAAAAGCTCCCCCACAAGTTGGGGCTGTCACTGGGCTATACGGAGCACACGTCTCCAAAATTGGTGGCCGCTACGCTACGCCGAACTTGTTAGAAATCGTTGTTTTCCCCTATCCTCGACCCTACTCATGATAGGGGTCCGTTTTTGATTACCCGCGCCGCTAGACATTCCGATACGGAACGCACATATTCGGCTTTGGATTGAGGGGGTTGTGCACAAAATCCTAACAAGGACTTACTCAAGGCACAATCCATCCAATAGTATACCTCACTACAAATCTATACTCTGTCCACCATGGCCGGCGGGCGTCCGTCTTCTCGCTCGGGCTAACCACGCCCAATTCCTAGGCAACACCGTACTGTTCTCTCACCCGTGTCGAGACGTCATCCCAGCCGTTCTCAACAGCTGCTTCGGCGTCATGTGCCCACAGCCAGTAACTGTCCAGGACACCCTTGGATGTATCCAAAGTCTTCACCATCTTTTTCGTCTTTTTATCGTGGAGACCATGCCACTTGTCCCTTTGATTGATGCCAACTTGCTGTGCTGCCTTCACATGTTCATATCGCAGTGTAAAATAAGTGTGCAAGGCGAGAGGAATGTGTTGTTTGCCGGCCTTGGCCAGACACATTGCGATTGTGGCTCCATCTTCGACTGCTTGGCTCGCGCCCTGGGTAGACGTGGGCAGGAAAGGGTGGGCTGCATCGCCCATGAGGGCAACGAGACCAGAGTCAGCAACCCACTTGTCCAAGCACGGACGATATACCAGCTTCCAATCCAGGACGTGGTCTATCTTCTCCCAAACACGGACAAAAGCAGGGTCCCAATCGTGAATGGCTGCAAGGATATCTTCCCTGTTTCCAGGACACATCCAGCCTTCGCTGATGTCGCTCACATCTTTATGAGTTAGCACAGCATTGATTTCCTTTCCGTCGCCAATGGTGGTGACAAAGCCGTGGAGGTCGGGACCAATCCAAAGGTTCATGGAATCTGTATGTAGGGTCAGTGAGGCACTCTTGGCGTGTGAAATGGAGCGCGTCTCGCAACGGACCTTCTTTGAGGAATTGTTCGACCAGCGCATCGCCCTTGAAGACCGCCGCATCGGAATATGCGCGCCAACAAGCATATCCGCTGTGGACCGGCGCATCCTCGAAGCCCAGGACTGCCTTCCGTCCTGCGCTCTTCACGCCATCCGCAGCGATGACGACGTCTGCGACGATTTCTTCTCCGTCGGGGAGGAACACGCTAGGCTTCGTTGCGTCGTACCGCTCGACCCGTTGGCCCAGGCGCAGTTCGACGCCGTTCTTGCGCGCATGTTCGATGAAGAGTGTGTGATAATGACCCCGATGTCCGATGAGGCCTTTGTGCCCATAGATCTCCTCGGCTCTGGCCAAAGTGTCGTCATCAGCCAGGATCCTTCCATCATAGTCTCGCATGATGGTGGACTGTGCACGACACGAAATCTCCCACATGTCGTCGTAAAGGCTTCCCCAGCGCTTGAAGAGTCGTGAGGTGTTGGAGCCAAAGCCGACCGAGTCTCCCAGCGGATAAAACTCCGGGGCTTGATCCAACAAGGTCACTTTCATTCCTCGTCTGGCACAGGCGATCGCACATGCTGCGCCGCCTAACCCAGCTCCCACAATGACCACATTGATTGGGTCGTCATCGACCTGAGGCACCCCCATGGTCTTGAGTGTGATTTGTGATGACTTGACGCGCGCGAGAGAAATTGGCGGGGAGGATCGAGGCAATTGTTGTGGTAGACACGAGCTCGATCAACCGCTGACCGCCTGCTATCGGAGTCGGTTCCTGACAAAGACCACGATTCCTTTGCAAACGCTGGTTAGGTAGGTCCATGAGATCAACCATCCTTGTTATGAGTCCCTCTCACCGGGAGGTGTTAGTGCCTAGCACTTTGATGGCAACCCCAAGCCCTGCGACTTTGGGACCGCGCATGCATGCCCCATCGTCGGCGCACCCCACAAAGTCGGGGAGACTTGTGGAGCATGTGGGGAAGCAGAACTTTGGTGGGGGTCTGGGAGGGTTGCACATCCTGCGTGCACTCGGACGCCTCAGACCAGGAAATTGGGCTTGCCAACAAATGAGTGGCGGCGAACGCTGATGACCTCGTGGTTGTCCGTGCGCGTCAGTGGGTCATGGCGCCCGTCAGAATGTGCAGAGTTGTTTGCAAACGACGTAGTATACTCCCGATGTTAGGTGAAAGCATTCCTGATTGAAGCTACGTAGACGAGAGATGTCTGGACTAGCTAGAACCTGACAAGTAATCGACTCCACGACAGGCCGCGTAAAGAGTATGCCGTGCAGTCACGTGCACAGACTCTCCTCATCGTCCTTGGTCCAACCTTTGCCTGTTCGCCTCACCTGACACTTGATCAATGTGCACTCTACACAGCGCACTCGGACTGGCGAACAGGCATCCCAACGAAGGATTGTGAGGCGCGATCGAAGGGGGAAAATCCGACCGGGCCTTCGCGGATGGCACGCCACAACCACCATGAGCGCAAAGAAATGACGGGTCCTAAAGTGCGATCGCATGTATGCCCACGGTGCGAGAAGGCTTTCACCCGTGCAGAGCACCTTCATCGTCACATCTCTGCGCGTAAGGCTGTCTCTCAAGCGAGATGGGCGCATCCATGGCTGACCTGAACCAGACGACAATAACAAACCATTTGATTGCACTTCCTGTGGTTCAAGATATGGCCGTGCAGATGTTCTGCGCCGCCACCAGAGAAAATGCGCAGAGCATCAGAGCAAAACCTTTGCGATCGAATTGTCCTCCGCCTTGTCTCCGGTTGGCCGCCCGGAACCTGACAGGATCCAGTCTTCCATGCCACCTGCATCAGTCCAGGGCCGTTCCCTGTTACCGGGGGTCCTGAACAATGCCCGGCAGTCGTCGCAAGAGGTCCAAACGCAGGATATGGCCGGTACACAAGCGGACTTCAACCCGCCAGCAGATTTTGACCCGCAAACAGATTTTCAGCAGAGGACTCTTGGGTCGATCAACCAAGACACCGCCCGCTCCCTATTCCCAACATCACAAGCTCCATCCACGTCGAGTTTCATGACCGACGGCTTGATGGACTTTTCGACTTTTGATCTGGACGGTGAAGGCTTCCTGGAAGATGTCTTCTTGTGCCAATTCATGTACAACCCCTCTGGCCTTACGATTCCGCCTACTCCGTCTAATGCCGAAACGGTCATTTCAGTCGATCTCTCTAGTCGAGACAGTTCAATCCTGCAGAGCCAGAGAGACATTGCAACCATTAATGTTACCAAAACCAACTCCTATTCTACACTACAAATCACATCCGAGGACATGGAAGCGTTTCTGGCCAAGTTGACAATGGCGGATCCAAACAACCATCTCCATCGTTTCCAAAGACCCAGTCATTCGCGAACACAGCGATGTATTATTGCATACTTCAGACATTTTGATCCTCATGCGCCTTTGATACATTATGCTTCCTTCAGCATCTCAAAAGCTCATCGTGAGTAGACGCATAGCCGCTGGCTCTTGGTGTGAATCGCTAATGCCCAGTGGACAGCATCATTGGTCCTGATCATGCTCGCGATTGGAGCAACCCATCTATCTGAGAAAGAGTTTGCCGATTCGGCGTACCAAGCCTCTTGCCTCCTACTTGCTCAGGTGGGATTTCCTTTTGTCTCGCTGCATTTCCCATGCTTACGCGACAGGTCCAGCATGACCAGGAGTGCATCGAAAATGATGATTCATCCTTCAAGCTCTGGCATGCTCAAGCAACGCTTCTCTGTGCGCAATTTGGCACTACTACCGGAGACCGTGATCTTTTCGCGCGTGCCCAGGCACATCTACACTCGACACAAACGGTAAGCCCCTTACGGTGCCGAGCACTGTCAGCATGGCGGACATGCTGATTACTGTTGAGCAGATCTTGGCTAGAGCTGTCGAAGACCTCCGTACAGTGCGGAACTTGGCTGGGGACAGCTGGGCCGATTGTATCTTTGTAGAGTCATACGTTCGGTGCGGACCACCCCTGCTGTCCTCTGCTGATCCTATTCTGTGCTGACTCCAGATGGGCGCTAGTTTGACCTGTTGGATGTGCGTGGTGGCGGGAATGTGCTTCGCATTGGATCCAGTCGCTACGACCATCATTGCACCCGTGCCAGAACCCATCCCCTGCCCTTGTGACGAGTCCACGTGGCACGCAGTCACCGAATCGGAATGGAGAGCTGCTCGTCGGATGGACACCGCCGTCGACTCCGTCGACCTTTGGACGTTGGTGAAATCGGTGATTCATGATGGACGGGTGCCTGGGAACTGTGGTCGAATCAGCGCCTTCACCCTTTTGGCGCTGATTGCGGCGTTTTCGTGCACCATCTGCACCCGTCAAAGACTGACTCTCGACATATCCAACCCCTGCGACACCACGTACGTGGCGCAAATGGAACAAGGATTGGCGACTTATGAAAACTTGTGGCGGAAACATCCCCGGGCCGAACAAAGCGTGACCAGACTGGACGACCCCTTACTGAACGACTGTTTGTCGATGCTCGGGACCGCATACCATCATCTCTACGTGGGCGAGGAGCTTGTCGCCCTGAAAAGGATCGCCAAAAACCCCGATTCCGGTCTTGCCCTCCCATCATGCAAGAATCGCAGCCAGGGCCTCAAAGTGATCAAATACGCGGCAAACTCTTGGTTGGTCCGGGCTAAGCTTGGGATTCAGTATTTGAGCCAGACCGAAGGCATGGATCTGGGTTCTCAGGCACTGAGTACTGTTTACGAAAACGGTGAGTGCAAAGCCTTCCCGAGGCTATCAGACATCACTGACGAGACGCTCTCAGCACTCATCCTCGCCTGGTGGTTGCATCTACAGGGCGGAAACATGTGGAACCCTCTTGAGCAGGATTCTGCTTCGGATCAGGATCGCACTGTCGCGGCAACACTCAAGCGAATATTTAGAGACATTTTGAATGAGCTCAACGATCAAGGCATGTGTTGCGACCACGCAGGAAACGCACGGCTGGATCCTATCGAGTTCTACACTCTGCTCTGTCGCGGATGGGTCTGGAAGTGCTCATCGGTCGTTGAGGACCGATTGCAAGGCTTTGCATCGCACCTCCGGCAATATCCCCGAAAGTCTGCATAGGTGGTTGTCCCACTCAAGCTAGTCAGGTTTCCCTGCGCGAACGCGTTGTTGGAGTGACTGTTCCTCTGGGATGGGCAGGCGCTTTGATAGGCGAGACGCTATCCTGGCCTCCGATCACGCGGCAATTGATACATATGTTACGCGCATACATTAGAAGCCGTTTGGGTGGGTTTGGAACGGGACCGTCGCAGTTAATTACTGGCCGCCCCTGGAATCAGAGTAGACCGTGCTCGTCATCTAGGAGTAATGCCTCCGATTCTCCATATCGGTGGGGGCGAGGCTGCGAGCACTCCCCCGCCGACTCGGGACTATGCTAGTATTGTCGCGTCTAATGTGAGACTCTCATTCCGTGTAAGATGTGGCACGTTTGCCAGTCGCAGAGTGGAGGAATCTCATTTACACTAACCTCTCCCGGACGATATATAGACCCAGTTCTAGTACTCGTAGAGGGCACGGTTGCATAGAAGAAGGGTAAAAGGGAATCATTTGGGGGACCCCGGGCGCTTCCCATCACACTGTAATTATTCCAGTTCGTAGTTCATACCAATAACACAGTGATTGAGTCCACCAGCCCCGAGGCCGTGGTCTTGTGGGGGGATCTTGGGGGAATCTTGTGGGGGAGAGTTTGCGGAGGTTGATGCACCTACCCCAGGTCGATGTCCCTAATTACCTCCATAGGGGTCCGCCCTCGTGGGTTATGACTCCAGTCACTCGGTTCTGATGGATAAAGATAACTAGGGTCTTACGGCACCTGTACCTTGTCGAATCCTAGCAGTATCCTAACCTCCTGGTCTTCTGTGACCCAAAGAAGCAGCATCGGCCATCTACTGATCCTTCTGTCCAGGCCCGAACTCACAATGCCCACCACGACCGAGAAGCACTCGGGCACTTCCGACCATGTCGAGCTGGAAGAGCTTTCGACAATAAGAGACGGCAATGTTCCCGGCCTCAAAATCACCCGGGATTCGTACTGGGACAACAAAAAAGTCATCGGCATCGCCCTCATGGTCAACCTGGCCGTCTTCGAGTACGGCTTGGACCAAGGCATGGTCGGTGGATTCCAAGCCATGCCGGGCTTCCTCTTGGATTTCGGGTACGAGGACGCCAACCTGCCTGGCGGACTCGGGATATCGACCACGGTCCAACAACTGATCGGAAGCCTGGTCTCCCTTGGCATGTGTCTCTCGACGTTCGGTGCCGGTTACGTTTCGGACAGGATCGGCCGCCGAGGAGGCCTCTGGCTCGGACTGGGCCTGGTCGTGCTCAGCGTCATCCTCCAGATGGCCGTCATCAACTTTGGCGGCCTCTACACCGGCCGCCTGTTTCTGGGCATGGGCAACGGCTTCCTCCTCGTCTGTTCGCAGCTGTACATGCAAGAGTCGATGCCTTCGAACTTTCGGTCCGTCGCATACACCCTCTTCCAATTCTGGATCTCCTTCGGCACTTTGGTGGGGAGTCTGGTCAACAACGCGACCCAGAAGAGCTTGACTCGGTCGTCGTACCGTATCCCCTTGGGAGTTCTCTTCATCGTTCCCGTGCTCCTGTCAGCTGCACTTTTCTTCCTACCCGAGACTCCACGCTACCTTGCGTCTCACGGCAAGCATCTCCAGGCCGAGAAAGCGCTGCGTTTTCTTCGAGACTCGTCCTACACCGACGTGCAGGTCCGCGAAGAGATCGCGGAGATCAACCACGCCATCGGCGTCGATCGAGAGATGGCGAAATCGGTCGTCTACAAGGACATGTTCCGAGGCACCAACCTCAAGCGCACCTTCACCTGCCTCGGGCTCACGCTCTATTCGGCCGCTTCAGGGATCGTGTTTATCACTCAGTATGGTGTGTATTTCTTCACGCTGTCCGGGGACACACAACCCTTCCGCGACGTCATCATACTGGTGTGTTGCGGCATCGCAGGTATCTTGGTGACGCCGTTGTTCACCGGCAGAATCGGCAAGCGGACCATCTTGATGGTCGGCGGACTCCTACAAGCTTTGCCCATGCTTGGGATTGCCGTCGTGTACACTGTGCGTGGCATCGACAAAGTGAGCGGCAACACAATCATCGCCATGTGCTGCATTTATCTCTTCGTCGCCACCGCAACCACCGCCCCGTTTTCCCTGCAGGTGGCGGCCGAGATCCCCAACCAGAAGCTCCGCGGTTACACCTTTGGTCTCTCGTCGTCCATCACCTATCTTTCCGGCTGGGCCATCACATTCACCATTCCGTACTTTATCAATCCGACCGCCCTGAACTGGAGCGCCAAGTACGGATATATCTGGTTTGTCAGCAATC
Source organism: Phialophora tarda (assembly GCA_016109495.1). Lineage (NCBI taxonomy): Eukaryota > Fungi > Ascomycota > Eurotiomycetes > Chaetothyriales > Herpotrichiellaceae > Phialophora > Phialophora tarda. Next base: position 2,155,613 of record JADWPL010000001.1, on the reverse strand, counting down.
TTCTCGTCATTGTCTTCACCTATTTCGTGGTTCCGGAAACCAACAACCGTACATTGGAGGAGATCGACGAGTGCTATCTGCACAAGGTCCCGGTACGCAAGTTCGTCGCATACGATTGTGCGGCCTCGAAGAACGCCCGGCTCGAAGCCGTTCAGGCATTCAAAAGTGAGGGGGGAGGCGAAGCTTAGCTTCACACTGAAAAGCGGTGAAAAGAGTGAAGGATGATGGGGGTTTCTTTCCCAAGACTTGGAGAGCGGCTAGGACGCATCGTCTGAACAGGATGGCAAAACCACTGGCACATTGTTACAAGATGGCGTGGATGGACTGGACGCTGATACACCGCAAGAGCGGCAATGGAAAGCTACTGTGCAACAGGACGTAATTAGTGTGTAGGCACCAACCAGGCGCGCAAGCCTGGTCCGCATCTTTATCACCCAAGAACAATAATGTCCCCGTCTCCTGACCTGTCGAGACCACCGCCCTTTACCGCTTTCTGAGGACAACTCTACTTGAAACTGCCAAGGTCTCGTGCGTAGGAAAAGGGGGGTCGGACGACTGCGTCACGTCCCGTTGCTCTTCAGTTGTACGTATCCCCATATTGCGGAGACAAGCTGGTCTCGGCGTTTGATTCTCCACGTGAGATATCGGCTCGTACCAAGCGAACGCTTGACCTGTGTTTCCCGTCTTGGGGAGTTTGAGTATCGTCATAAGCTACAGCACGGAAGGACGTGTGATGTAGAGGAGACGGCATATATCAAAGGTTTGGAGGACATGATGTGCTACATACTAGTATCAGGCCTTGTGAGGTCCGGGTCCTGAGCCCCTCGCCCCGGGGGTATTTTTCATAGCAAAGCCGTCGATACAAAGCAAGGACCAAAGGACATCATCCGTCTAACGACATGTCAACCACCAATTTGCCTGGCACGCCCGAGTGGTATGCCTCCACCAGATCGTTCAACTTTGAGAAGGGGAATACGGTGGTACTGGCCTTCACGTTCTCCTTGATGCAAAAGTCGAGCATCTCTCTCAAAGCCCTGTTTGAGCCAATGAGGCTGCCGACTATGCGGATACGACGGAAGACCAGATCGCCTGCGTCGATGTGGAACCCTTCAGGCGGAAACGAGATGACGACAACGAGCCCGCCGTTTCTGACCAAATCGATGCCGTACTGGAATGACTTCTGGCTCTCGGGAAGGATCAAAACAGCGTCGAGCCCGATTTCGGACTCAAGGCTCAGTCCATCCTCCTGCGCCATGTCCTTTCTGGCCTGGTCTGCGGTCTGTTTCGACGCGTCGATGATCGTTGCTCCCGTCGCCAATCCTTTTGCGAGCTCCAAGGGCCGCGGTGCAATATCCACACCTGTCGTCTTGAGACCCATTTTCGTGGCAAATTGGAGTCCCAAGTGGCCTAAGCCGCCACCGCAGCCCATGATGCCGACTCTCTGGCCCGCTTTGAGGTCGCACTTCTTCAGCGCAGAGTATACCGTGAGACCGGCACACATCAGCGGCGCCACCTCCACGGCCGACATGCCGTCGGGAATAGTCACGACCTGACGAGCATCGACAACGGCGTACTCTCGATATCCGCCGGGTCGGTCCACGCCCAGTCCCGCCCCTGACAACGGGCAGTACACCGAAAAGCCGGGCTCGTCGGGTAGCACCTCGGAAGGGCTGCGGCATTCGCGACAGACGCCGCAGACGTGGTTGCCGCGGCCGGAGACCGCAACGCGATCGCCAACTCGTAAGCCGTGGCTGACTTCCCTTCCCGGTGCCAAGGCCACAATGGTGCCAACGTACTCGTGGCATCCCACATGCGGGAGCGGCGGCCTCACGACCGTTCCCGCGGCGACGACTGCGTCGGTGTGGCAGTACGAGCCGGCTTCGACGCGGATGAGTATGTCGTTTGGATCCTCCACAGTCGGGACTGCTACCTCGCGGAGCACATAAGGGGCGTTGAATTCCTCGAGCAGGAAGGCCTTCATGGTCGGTCGCACACCTTGGTCGCCCATCTGCTTGGGAGGGCCGACACGGACGAGTGGCAAAGAAAAAAGCACCGAGTGAATGTTGGTGAGTGCTTCGAGGCGACAATCCTGCACAAAGCTGAAGTCCAACCTGCAGCGAAAATATGTCTCCGTGTCTCAGCACATGTTTGGTACAGTACCTGCGTGATATTTGGCCGCAACAGCCACCCTATCAAGGATCGGTGGGGGAAGCATGTGGGGGAAGACAAGATCCCCGTAGGCCACAGCAGCATCCCCCGCAAGGCCAAACGCGAAAGACTCTCTATCGCACCTTTGACGATGTGGAGGTGTGGAGGAGCGATGTGGTGGTCTTTGTTGGTCCTTGACAGAGGTTGCAAACCCACAGTTTACTGTAACAGGCGAGGTTGCGGAGAAAATCAGCAAAGCACCACACCTCATCCATCGAGCCGAGTCATGATTGAATGCTGGAGGTGGGGGTTGTCGGTTCATTGGGTGTTTCGATAGTGTCTCTTAATGTCCACGGCTACCAGACAAGCACACCGCCGCCTGACACACCGGTATACAGGTGCGGCAGCCTCATGCTCAAACCTGAGGCGTCAGGTCTTCCGAGTCCGCCCAAACACCGTCGCTCGCGAATTCATCCATGTGCCAAATGCCAACCCCAAGGCCGTGTGATTCAGTTCGGAGGACATGATGGATTCAAAGGGGTCGCGGGCGACGTGCCTGACTATAGGTACGAAGGCCCATGGTAATATCACCAGCGGTTCCCAAACACTCATACGGTCTGTGACGCGTTCGCGGCGGCTGTACAGACCCTCGGATAACCTTCCCAGTCACAGCCGTTGGCGCTACGGGTCACGTGGTTGCGTCACGTGCACCACGCTTGGCAGAGGGACGCCGCCAGGCCTTCATCGGCATCTTTACCGCACGCAGATGATGAATACCTAAGGAACATGCAATTGACACTGTTAGTTCAGCAAAGGCCCATGCTACGGCCATGTCGATTCCCTCTTGCCACTGCCTTCACCATCGCCGCCAAATCCACCCACCGATACATGGGTAGCTCTGTTGACAGCTGTGTTTGGCGGCGACAATGTACGAGTAGTCCAAGGTCTCCTATCCTGCAACAGCAGCGACAGCAACGGTAACGGTGAGCTCTCTGATGAAGCATGCTCCAGTAGATGGGCTCATGGGACACATCGAGAGTACCGAGAAGCCGAAATGTAGATAGATGCCTACCAAGTACCCTACTCTACACCTTGCCGCCCAACCACCGGTATACGACCGAGAAATCTTTACCTTTGTGCTCTTTCTCTGTCGAATCGTACACTTCCTTCGCCTTGTCCGCGAGAGCGAGCTTTGCCCCGGCCTCTTGTGCGGCCGTCATCGCAAGCCTCAAGTCTTTGTTCATCAGACTTACTCCGAAGCCTCCCTCGTACCCTCTGGTTGCGGGACTGCTTTCGAGGACGCCGGGTACAGGGTTGTTGATCTCGCTGGGCCAGCTTTTGCCCGTCGCGGAGTTCAGCAGATCTGCCAGAGCTTTACCCTCGATCCCCCACCTCATACCCAAATTCATGGCCTCTGCGCAGGCAATGTTGTTGATTGCCAATGCGTAGTTGTTGGCCAGCTTGCCGCTCAGCCCTGTGCCCTGCGGTCCCATGTGCCAGACCTTCTTGCCCATCAACAATAGGATTTCCTGGATCTTGGGCATGTCTTCCTTTTCGGCGCCCACCATAAATGTCAGAGTTCCGGCACGCGCGCCGACCACCCCGCCGGACATGGGCGCGTCTACGAACCCAGCACCGGCTTTCTCTTTGACCAATTTTGCCACTTCTCGGGATGTCGTGGGGTCGATGGTTGAGCAGTCGATGAAGAGCCTTGACGACTCCGAAGGAGGCTTAGGCAGCGCAGAAGCCAGGATCTCCTCGAAAACTCCCTTGACATGACGCGGCTCAGGGAGGGCTGAGATGATATTGTCCTATCGTACGCCGGTCAGTCCCCAGCGTGCAGAAAAGTGTTGGCAACAGGGGCTTATTTGAAGCGCGAACGTCAGAGGATTGGCTGTAATAAAAGAGAAATCATGGCAAGGACTTCTGACAAAAGTCCCCAACTTAGATTCATAGATAGAACAAATTGGCTCATCATGGAAAGGATTGATTGGATACAGAAGGTCAAGAGCAACTCAACACCCAGGGAATGTGTACTCACAGATTTCTCAGCCACTTCTCTTGGAGTTTTAGCAACCACCACTCCTGAGGGTGTAGCTTCTTGGGTGAACTGCTCGAGCGACGCGGCGTTGACGTCGAATATAGTCAGCGTGTCGCCTTCGGGGATCTTTGCTCGGAGATTTTTGGCCATGGGATATCCTCGAAATTGTCAGCAGGCTTCTCGCTCTTAGTTGGGCGAGAGGACTCACCCATGGCTCCCAGCCCGATGAAACCCCAGGACGCATCTCTTGTAGCCGTGCACGAAAAATGCCGGCTGGACGCTCTGAAAGATTGTGAGCAAGCGGCCCGCCGCAGGGCGGACGACATCGAAGGCACTATCATCGCTGCTGAGCTCGTCTGGCACGGACGCAGTGCATAGTGAGCAGCACCGCAGCAGCACGGAGGTTTAAGTGAAAACCAGAGAAATGCGGAGTGTTGCCCGAGGCTTCGAGAGCTCGCAGCAGCTCGGGGAAAAGCTGGAGCTCGAGGTTGTGCGCAGCGGAGACCCCCGGACCGTGAAACACCGCGGCCAACCGAACTTGGCCCGGCGTTTAATCAGGCACGCCGAGTCAGGTCGGGTTGTGTCGCCCACCCATCGCGTCGCGTCTGGCTCCAATTACGTTGCTCGACGACGACGATGCTCCCGCCATGTTCACGAGATTCTTGGACTACAACAATAGCCTTTGAGCGCCACAGTTACCAGGAATAGGAGAACCATCGTTGTACAGCGCATGAAGACTATCGCGGCCTCTATGTGAAAGGTAATTTGATTAATCGAGTCGATAAAACCCGGCTGGAGAAAAGTATCAACTGAACCCCGAATCAACAGCTGCCCCGAAAACATCAAGCTCGAAAAGAAACAGTCCCGGGGAGAATGGCCTTCTCAACGACGCCTCGACTTCCCTTTGCCCCTCCCACTGTCTGACCCGTTGCTCGACGCCGGTGAAAGCGCCGGAAAATCTGTGTCCATGACCTGCCTGCTCTGTTCCTCTGCAAGACTCAGCTGCAGAGCAAACTCCAAATCATCCACTTCTTGCGCTGATGAGTGCACCTTACTGCTTCCAGCCTTTGCGATCTTTGAAGGAGTTCCATGTCTGGAGCTCTTCGCGTATCGGATGGGGATGTTGAATTCATCCGCTGCAGGAGACGACGACACCTGCTCGCTGTCCAACAAGCTCAATCGGATGGCTTCCTCGAGGTCGGCGTCAGTGTCGGTGTGGCTTTGCGGCAGACTGGGTGAGGCAACTGAGCTACTCCCGTAGTCCTCCCTCCTCTTCTTCTCTTCATTCGAAAACGCTTCCTCGCTGAGCATGGTGGCATATGCAAGCATCTCTTCCTCGCTTGCCCCTTCCCCCAGCAGATTGGTGCCAAACCTCCCCGTCAAACGGTCTCTTTCCTTTTCCCTCGCGACCCTGTCCCGCTCTATTTCTAGCCTCTCATTGCTAATGTAATCGTTGATCAATCCGCGACCAGTCGCACTGACCTTCTGCCCAGCTGGTGTCGAGTTACTGCCTCGTTCCGACCGCCGACGGAGTTGACCTCTCTTACGACTCTTGTAGGCATCAGCCGCAGTGGAACTGTACGACCAGTATCGGACATATGATCCTAGAGAAACCATTCCACGCAAAGCGGTCGGGTCAGGATCTAGGGCAACGGCGCCGGCAGCGTAGAAGTTGTTCCCAACTCCATGCATAGACGCTTCAGCCTGGGCTATGCGTCTTCTCGCTCGATCGGAAAATCGAGAATTCAGTGTCCGGATGGGCTCATTGCTTGACGCCAGTGGATCCCATGCTTGAACCAGACCTTCGTTGCCACCGTGTACGACGTACAACGAAGTAAGAGCAAGAGAAGCGATTTGAGGAGACTTGGTGTATATGATCCTCACCGGCTGAATGGTGTTGACAACATCAGCGCTGGGTGAGAGACCAGCACGCATATCCCAAAGCATGACAACGCCTGACATTGTACCGATACCGAAGAGGCGAGCACGATGACCAGGTATCTCGGAGGTCGAGCTAAGCGTCGAAGTAGGGCTCATAGGAGATGCCAATGGAGACGAGGTATTTGACCCGCCAGACATGCCGAGCAGAGGATCTTCATTGACATTGAGAACGGCGAACTCTGAGTCGTCAGACGCCACGGCCGAAACGTGAACATTTCGGTGCTCTGCGAACAAGAAACTAGAGGTAAACCAAGTTTCCCTGAACTTCGAGTCTGCAGAATCGTCCTGGCTGGATGTGCGCGATCTGGGAACGCTTCCCAGCGCAGGCGAGGCATACGGAGAATGCTGCACAGGGCTTCCACCAAGGATCGACGAGCGTTTCATGGTCGATTCGATGGTGGGCCAGCTGTCCAAGTCGAAATCAGCGGAGATCTTTGTCTTGGATCGAGTAAAGCGCCGAATCGCCGCCGTTTTATCACCGTAAAGACCACAGTCGATGACAAAGATGGATTCTCCTGCATTGCGATGATCGTCGCCAGCGAAGTCGACGATCAGTCTCCGCTGCATGTCCCACCCATCACAGAGGTTTTGGAAATGTCTCGGTCTGTGGCGTAAGAATTCTTCCACCTCCTGTGTCTCAGCAATGATTTGATCGACGCTCAAACCAGACATGTCACTTGAACTCCGTGGGCTATAGCTGCCGTCGACCTTAGCAGTGCCAAAAGGATCCGGCTTGGCCGTCCGCCGCGTAGCTTCAACAAGTGACCATTGCACACTTCTTCCGGTTTGCCATGCAAGACGTTCAAGGTCAGTGGCCGAGGCCTTCCCAGCGAAGTGAGGTCTTGTGGGAGCATCCGTCAGGTAGAATACCTCTCCGAGCGCGTTCAACACGGCAGCCCAGATGCGATGATTAGCCAGTCTTCGAGTGGACATATTATCATCGATGCAGATCGCAATAATAGGCACACCTGGACAAAGCACCCATTTTGCCGTAGGCTCGCCCTTCTCGCATCGACGATCAAGTACAGGGCTCACACCCAGAGCATACGCGCCGAGAATTCCATTTGAGAATCCCGCGAGAAATCCGAAGAGGCCATCTGTAGCCTTCAAGACCGATTCGGACTTCGCGATCCATACAGAGGAGATAGCAGAGTTGATCATGGTCGCTTCTGGTATCCCGCGTGTATGGTCGGCGGTTGAGGAGATGGAAACGAAACGACCGCGCTGCTCACTGGTGGAGGTGTAGAAAAGACGGCCACCAGGCAAGGCTTCTCCATACACTTTCCCATATGGCTGACTGATATCCATGACATTCGGCATGCCAACCACATTGCCTGGACTCAAGCCATACGGCAGTTCGCCTGGAAACTGATCCGCGAAGTGTCTGAAAGCATCAAAGTCGGTGGTGCCCCAAGTGCCGGGTTTTCCGTTCGCCGGATCGCTCACTGTCACTCCCCCTTGTTCAACAGCGCCATGCATGAACATGGGTTGTTTTTTGTTCAATCCCACACCAAAGGTAGCGTGCAGATGGCTGATCGGGTAGTAAAGACCGGACGCGTAGGTTGTGACGGCTGCCGCTGCAGCACTGCTAGCATGGCGAGCAGCACCAGAGCGAGAGATTGCCTCAACTGCCGGCCTGCCGCGACCGAGCGACCGCAACAACCGGGTCCGAAGGATGTACTCGCTTCTCCATGAGGAAAGGGCTGACAAGCGGGTGAAGAATCTTCGCTGTGTTCTCTCGATATCGGACACGGGGTCTCTTGCAGTCTTGTTTGGGCCAACGACTTCGATGGCTTGCGCACCTGGGAAATATCTCGCAAAAGCTATGCGCCACGCAGGAGGGGTAGTCACCAATTTGTGAAACCGTTGAGAGACCAAACTCATCGAAGACAGAGTTTCCGGAGGTAAATGAGACAATATGTGAGTAAGCACCTCTATAAGACGTTAGCAGTCTGCTGGATCGTTGTGTGTGCATTTATCCTCGTACCATTTGGAAAGCCCTCAATTGACACGCTGGAGGGTTTGTCTTTCGCTGAAGGGACAATTTGGAAGATCATCTCATCGGATGGTCTTCGGTACTTGGTAAATGCTCGCTCATATTCGTCAATACGGCTGCCAGGAGAACCTTCCTGGGACGAACTGTGTTGGCGGCTCAGCCGTCCGGCGTGCGAGGACCGTCCACGTCGAGTGCCGCCTGAGCTAACAGAGATGCTGTCCGATGTATCCTCGAGGGTTGGCGTTGGCTCTCTAGGGCTACTTCGGGGAAGCGTGCCACCAGAGGCCTGCTGTTCATTGTGCGAAAGTCCATGCTGTGCGGGAGGCGAAGGGGTTTGCTGGGTTGGGTCTACTGAAGTCGCGTTTTGGGGAACTTCAAGAGGCGCAGATTGCATAAAAAGTTCGGAAAGAAAGCTATGTGTAATGTCAAGACTGAGCCAAGGCCTGGGTCAGTCTGTAGAGTCGGGGAGCGCGTGGGCTTGAGAATTGGTGTCTGTCTTGCAGAGATCAAAGGATCAAAAGGTAGAGGGCGAGAACGAGGGAGAGATAGACCGTACGGCTGATGATTCAATCTCGGAACAAGTTCAGGCTAGGCCCCTTTGGGTCGACCATGTTCCAGCCGTTCGATTTCTCCTTTCATAGTACTCTTACAAGGTGTCGTCCAATGCTTCTGATCACAGTACCGCCCATCTGAGAACATGAGTCAACTCTAATGGTAGTGAGGTGCATCCTCCCCGCCCTGAACATTTTTGAACCTCCCTCAAGGACTGACGCCAGACTCCAACGCTAATCAATGATGGCTATCCCATACCAACCAATTGTCCGTTGACACTCCATACCAATAAAGACCTGCTATGCTGACGGCTTCACACCGTTCTCCAGCAAGATCTTTTCGCTGCTCGGGAAGCGCTCGTTCATGAAGTGAGTATAGAAGCGGAAGTAATCCTTCAAAGCGCTTTCTTCTCCGTCCAAATCTTCCTTGCTGCCTAAAGAAGCTTTCTTAGCACTTTTGGAGAAGGCCAGAACGGGGTAGGCTTCGACATCCTTCTCTTCTTGCAGGAGGATCTGTTCGAGGACTTTAGCCTTGTGCGCAATGCTGTTGAAGTGCCACATCTTGCCGCGGTAGCGCATGGTGAGACTGATGTCTTTGAGGCTGAAGGCTTGGCCTGGAATCTGAGCTGGGGCAGGTGTCTCCGCCTTCGGAGGGGGTTGAGCCTTGACGGCGACGCTTGGATTGACGGGGGTAAAGCCCGAAGCTCGAGGAGGTTGGAAGCGGCTGTCCGGCGTCGCATGCCGCTGCGATTCTAGCTTTCCGCCCTCGACTGCGCCGCCACTGCCTTCGCTCGTCCCCGACTTGCGGCGCTTGTTTCCAGAGACTGCTTCGTAGCCGAGGCTGGCACGGGGGCGCTTTTTGTCATCGCTCCCATGGACCCCATTGTCCCTGTTGGAATTTTCGTGGATACTACCGGCATCGGATCCTGTTCAGACAGAAACCTCGTAGTCAGTCTCGTGCGCGTCTCCTGGTGTTTGTTGGTGAGGCAGGTATGGAGCCGGCCAGACTTACCTTCTGAGAACATAGTCGTGTCGTCTACCTGGCCGTCGAACCCGTTGTCCCCGCCCCCATTTAAACTTGAACTCAGGCCGGGTTTGTGCAGCAGGCAGCCAGGGCAATGGACAGCGCCGTTGACGCGCTTGTGCAGCCGATCAATGATGTACCAACGTTGCTGCTTCATAATGTCGCCGACGTAATTAACGATAGTCGAGCGGTGCTCGCTAGCCTCCCATTGGTAGTTCTGACGTACCCGTTAGCCTGCACCCAGATGGAGATATCATTCACAATCCTCTATGTTTGCAAGAACAAGAAGAGGCTAGCTTACCAAAGCGGCGTCCCAAGAGAAGTGCTTGTTGCCGGCGCCGTCATCGAGATACTTTATGGCGAGTTGTTCGATGGCTTCGTCGGAGGCATTGGGGACGTCGGCGACGTGATCTTTGAGGTAGGCCTGGCTCTCTTTGCGAAAACTCGTTTCGGCGACGGCGTCCATGCCCAGCTCGGCGCAGAGCTGGCCGACGGACTTGGGACCCTTGGGCATATTTTCAGTGGTGAGATTGATGGCAGTGTTACTCGGTCACGAGCAGAGATTACAGAAGCTGATGCAGGAGTCGAGGTGACGGTCGAGGCGTGAGATGACGGCTCAGGATGGAGGCCCCGGCGGCGCGGCGGCGGGGCGTCGCGTCGAGAGTGAATTCTCCAGCCGCCGACGTGGAGAATTCACAGGCGCCACCGAGCCGCCGACGCCTTAGCAGCTGCAGCAATGAGCTCACGTGCGTCTCACCCAGACCGTGCCGCTTTTAAAACCACTTGCTCGCGACTCTCTGGACTAGAAGGTAACGTCTGTTGTCATCTTACGGCTGCATCGCGACGAAAGCAAGCTAGATACATAGATGGTGTGTAAGACCTTCAGCCCTCCCCAGCTGTCTGTACGTTTCTTTCAGGCCCCACAGGTATTGCAGAATATCGACTCGGCACTTGAGTCTTCAGCTTCCCTCTAGTCCGCAGGGCTGCATCTCGAGTTTCTTTCCTCGGACGACAAGGACGCGGATCTCGAGATTGGTGTTCTGGTTCATGCGCACGAACCACACGATATGCTCACGGTATCATGCGGGCCTTCCTCATCTCATCCCAGGTCTTGCCCCAGATCTCCATGACCGAGTAATCTTCCTTGAACCCGGCCTTGTAGATTTTGCTCATATCATACTGGCGATCGAAGTCGGCAAGGGTCAAATGCAGGATTTCGAATCCGGGCATTGTGACCGATGACTGCGCAATGTCCTCCCGGAGCTTGTGCTTTTGTTCCATCTCCTTCCAGCGCCCCATATTGTCATTGATGTACGCTCGAACCTCTTGCGACTGGTCACTAGGCGGCCCTGACTTGAGGCCGAAGTATTCACACAGCAGGGGCCACTTGTCCTCCCACGTTGCATATTTGGCGGAGGACGCTACGTTAAAAGCCTCCCCGTTTCCGCTGATTTCAGGATGCAAAGAGAGGAAGATCGTTTGCTTGCCAATCATCTCACTGCCGGCCTCATTGTGTTTTGCCGTCCAGCTTTTCATCGTTCCCGGGAATGGGACTACGCTGCCCGTGCCATTGATTTCTCTCCAGAGGGAGAAGTAGATGGCCAAAGATGCGGCAATCGAGTAAGCCGAGTGGTTTGGGGCGAATCCCACCACGATATCTGGTCGAGTTTCGCACCAGGTCCATGATTTGCCTTTGGCGTAAGATTCCAGCCAATCGAGTTGCGCATGGTAAAAGAGTTGGTCACTGAACGGTGGCTTTAGCCTGGGCAGTGACTCTTTCAGGGGTACTGGGTGGTAATGGTCTTCCTGTAGAAGAAAGCCATACATCTATCCAGCGTCAGTTCAGCCTTCGGTAAACAAAGGAGAGTGGGCTACCTTTGCTCCCGTCTGGAAAGCCACGAATTGTAGAACCGGTGAGAGTTGGTCCACCGCAGTGACTGCTCGGACCAGCATATCGACGGCATCCTTTTTCTCCCGCTGGAAATTCGGATTGGCTTTGTAAGCTGTCACGGGAGATGCTTAGGTCCAAGATCCGAGTCAAGGGTCGTCAAAGAGGATCGGACTTACCATAGTAAAAAACATGGGTGACTGTGTCTATATCGGGACTCGCTTTCCTCAAGGTCTCGTTGAAGACCTCTTGAGATGGCTCGAGCAGATTCAAGCCTGACACGATGCTCAGCTTACCCGTCTTTGGCCACTGCGAAACCTCGAGACTGAGATCCCTGTTGGTCAAGGCAGTCACCTTATCCCAGGTTCCGCTCGCCGGGAAATCAAGCAGGAGCTGGTTGACGACTGCCCATCCTGTCACCCCAGAAGCTCCGAATACGAGTGCATGTCTTTTAGTTGTGGCCATGAGGAGCTAGTGGAGGTGGATGGTTTCCTAACGAAATAGTGCCAACAGTCTGACCAAGTCTAGACATGCTCTCGGGCACACTTTATGTCTTGCTTCCGCCATGGCCATCGAGCTTGGCGAGCAGCCTCTGGCGAACAAGCACCGAATCTCCAATCAAGAAGGTGGGCGCCAGGAAAAGGATGAGCGGAGATCCGTCTCCGGATTTCGACCTCCAAGGTGCCCACGCGCTCGCTCACTTTTGACTGGCTCTTGAAACCAAAGGAACCAACACGAGGGGAAAGTCTGTCACTTTACCTCGGGTTGTCGAGAACATAGCACCCTCCACAATGGAGAAGTTGCTGACTGGCCGGGGAAGTCATAGCTGTAGAATCGCATCTCCAACAGTCCAGCGGGACATACCATAGGGGGTTGAGGCTTGCTACATGGCCAAGTCCATGTTGCAAGAAGTCCAAAAGGCTGACGATCCAAGATTTGGTCGGCAGAAGGGGCTTGTCACATCTTGAAGAGAGCAGAGCAGGACTCGAGATTGATGCTTGTATGGCATAGAAGGGACACGTACACTTTGCGGTGACCTGTCTTGCCTAGGACTGCCATCCGCCCTTTATTTCGTAAAGTTGTTGCCGGGAAATCCGCCTCCGGTTTAGGCGGGCCAGGCGCCTCGGGCATGGTCGGGGGCTGGGCGCGCCGCCGCTTTTGACGGCTATATTATGCAAATGGGAACCCGGGAATTCCGTAGGTGTTTTGTGTTTCCCATGTCAGCGAACCTTCCTCCTCAGTCTCGATATACCATTGGCACAAGATACAAACAAAGTATTCAAACTAGGGGCAGGCTGTCCATCTTTGCTCTCAATATGACCCGTCTGCTAGAGCAGCACCAGGGAGCTAGATGGCGATTCTGAAGGACTAACACTTTCTTAGATCACCATCATTCGTCGTTCAAGACGGATAGCCATAGCCACGTACCAGGCGGAAACTGCTGGCTGAGAGACTAGGCCCATCAAGCTCATTCACTCTGCCTCGCGTAAATGAAGCCCAGTTCCTACAGCACCGTTCCTGCGTAAGGTCTGGTCAGCCCCTCAATTCGCCTCGTGAGACACCCGTCGCCACCAGATAGAAAGCCCAGCCGTTCGATGGAACATCAACGTATCGTTCACCGGTATCTCAATCTCTTCAGGTCCTTCAGGTCTTTGCTTTGAGGCCTGAGAGAGCAAGACGGGTGGTGGACGCATTGACCCCAATCCTCATAACACAGTCCCCCCAAAATTCGTCGCCTCGCCACACAGTACACACTAAAGCGTCCGAGCACGTAAAACCAACCAGCAAGAGAGAAATGCATCTGGGCCTTTTTGAGTCGCCTGAGCGATGGTAAGATTTGTTGACCATTTGCTCCAGTGAAGCACCCGTGGACTGGACGTAGTGTTGCTCTTAGGTCTCGGATGCAGTCTTGACCGGCACCTTGTCGTCTTTCTGCGGACTTTGCTCTGATTTGCCGCGGGACTGTTGGTTATATAGCATAGCTGGCCGTCCGTGATATGCTTCTCGACCAGCAGGACGACCAATAATTGTTCCTGGTCGACTTTTGCTGCGTTCATAGTGCTCCTCAGCCTCTTCCCGTATGCCAGACCTTGCGGTATTGGTGCCGAGACAGCAGCGGCACATCCAGCTTAGTGGGAAACCATTATCGCCGACGTACTGGGACGCGGAATAATTGTACGTTTGCTTCATGATGCGTTGAGATCGGACGTAGCGAGAAGTTAGAAGAGAAGGAGACGAGCAAGGTTATCTGTAGTGTTAAGGTCCAAGTAAGGCGTCCCAGAGCTTTCCTTGGCAGTTCAAGATGAGTAAAAACTGCGGTTACATAGAAATCCCCTCTGCATCACTGTTTTCGCAGAAAGCGGATGGGTGAGCGATCACCCGTGTCTCACCGGCCGTGGGGGCCAAGACCGTCACGCGACTTTGCGGTCACGTGCACACGGATATAATGATTACCAACCCGCCGGCGTCCTTACCTGCTTCGGACAGGTGCCAAGCCTCAGTCTGCTCCTAAGATGATAGTGCGGGAATGAATTATTAAGGATTTCACGGGTTGGCCGGGCCGACATTCCAAAATGGAGCCTTCGTCTCCCATCACTATTCGGCAGAGTCGCTCCGGTGCATAAACACGGGAGAAACATCGGACCCAATGAATGGTTGGGAATTCATTTGGGGACGTGATCGGCGTTATCAGCACACAGTGCACATATAAGGACAAAACCCTCCAGTGACTTAACTAATGTTAAGACATTGCTACTTACTCATAGGAAAGACACAGTCTTTTTGAGACACCATGGCCCCGACACCTATCAAACTAGGCATTGTCGGATTGTCGGCCTCAGGGTAAGCTATCAGTTTCCGCGCACAAAAACTACCTATATCTGGGACGCATCTAACCAACCATTGTATTTTCTATAGCTCATGGGCCAGCCGCTCTCACCTAGGCTACCTCTCTAAAACTCCATACTATGAGATTGTTGCCCTCCAAAACAGCAGCAAAGCCTCGGCCGAGAAATCGGCCGAAAAGTACAACCTTCCTAATGTCGCTTGTTATGGCGACATTGAGTCTCTCGTGTCCGATTCAAAAGTCGCCATGGTACTCATCTCCGTCAAAGTACCCGACCACGCACGTCTCATCGAGTCAGCGCTAAAAGCCAAAAAGGACGTCTTCGTCGAATGGCCACTCGCACGCAATCTCGAAGAAGCAGAGAGTTTAGTAGATCTGGCGAGACAAAATGACGCGAAGACCTTGATTGGACTCCAGGCTCGGCAGAACCCAGCATTTCGCAAGGTGAAAGCTATGGTAGACGCTGGCGAATTAGGTGAAATTCTTGGCTCTACAATGAATGCGGCAGGAATGATCTTTGGGCCGACATTGAGTCAAGACATCGAGTACGAGGCTCCCATCGAGAACGGTGCTAACCTAATCACTATCCCTGCGGGCCATGCTATGGATGTCATGTGCTATATCCTAGGAGAACTCAAAAGTCTGCAGGCTACACTAGGAAACAATCGACCTACGATACCTCTGGTCGATGCAGAGGGCAAAGTTATCAAATCGGTCGACAAAAGCGCTCACGACTACATGGCTGTGAGTGGTCTGTTCGAGAAAAGCGGCGTGGCCAGTGTCATCTACCAAGGGGGATTGAGTCAGACTGGCAAGGACTTTTACTGGGAGATCAACGGTACAAAAGGCAGCCTAGTATTGGAAGGCGCGTCCGGGTTTGTAGAGATTTTTCAACCCAAGGTCAAATTTGTGAAAGCCGAGCAGGGTGCTAAGCTGGTGGAGGTGGAGGTCGAACAGGCGAATGACCCTTCTATCAATGTTGGGAGTGCTTGGGATGCATATGCGGGTAAGGGAGACGGATGCTTGACAACATTCGAGGATGCGTTGCTCAGACATCGAATGATTGATGCGATATACAGAAGTGACAGAAACGGAACGAGGGAATCATATATATAAAGAATACTCTTGTCTATGTCTTGTCTAACGATCTCTTTCGCAATTCGACTACTAGACCACCCGTCTCGCTGGTGTCATCTGGAGACTGCTCTTGGGCTTGCATTCGATGTGTTATGGCACCATGTCTGGCCATTGGTAGCAAGCGATGCGAATAACGAACCAGTTGCATCATATCTTAAGGATTAATATTTAGCTGTCACACATTTAGCCTCGGGCTCAAAACCTCCTTGGCTCTACGCCAGGCCGGTATGGATTGCAAGGGTTGAGAGGCCGGGATTTTGTGCTCTGGCCAATGGTGAAGGGGTCCAATAAAATGTCCTTCGACGCAGTGTGACCGCACAAATATTGCTTCCGGAAGCATGACTAAGTGGTAAAGTATTAACGGTGACTCTGTTTCGAGCCACGCTTAGCCATATAGTACGTACACGATCTTGTTTCTATCGCAAGTGAGCGGATATTAGATTATGTCAATCATCGTTTACATGTATACTTGGGCGGGCTGAGCTGGGTTTCTATATTCTATTCGCATTGGTATCACAGTATACCAAAAGAGTGAAATGCCCAACTACATCGCGTCTTAAATGTTCGATCTGTTTCGTACCCCGCGCAACGAGTGTTCTCTGTCCCATCCTGCTCTATACTGCCTTCTAAAAAGTGGGTCATGTACGTCGTGGTCCTAATTCTGGTTTTGCTCCTTCTTCCTGCGCGAAGCAGAGGAGTCAAACCATGTACCTTTTTCACACACTTTCTTGTACACAGAAAAGCACGTGTCAGGAACAGCAGCCAGGCAGGCGCTGCTGTGTCCAGACAGGCATATTAGCTAAGAGGTCCCAGTTCCGGGCACGAATTGCCAGGATATTCAGTCTTTTTAAAGCAACCCCTAAGGGGCTGTGGACCTCTCCCTGACATTATCCTGGCAATTCGTGTGACGCCTACTCTAAGAATCGCACGTGGGTCGTATAGATGTACTGGGTGGCTACACTGAGTTACGTACGGTGGTCGAGGGTTCGAGTCACGTAAAAGGCAGAAGTTCTTTATATCTTTCTAGATTGCGTAGCTTATTACTGTTACAGGCTTGGCGAAGTACGTACGGGGTCACGGCCATGCGTAGCCTATTCGGACCGTCCAACGGGGGTACCTGGCCTGCGAGTCGAGGACGATCCGCCTACGGAGGAGGGGATAGTGTCAGGAGCAGCCAGGCAGGCGCTGCTGTGTCCAGACAGGCATATTAGCTAAGAGGTCCAAGTTCCGGGCACGAATTGCCAGGATATTCAGTCTTTTTAGGCAACCCCTAAGGGGCTGTGGACCTCTCCCTGACAGCACGACCCTCACCTTGCCTATTGCTTCGTGGGTGTTCTGCAGCCACCCAGTAAGCGTAATGTCAGAGAGACCCCTCTCTTGATTGATTCGTACCTGGTGCCTGAATTTCTCCATAATGGTAAAGCACCTTCAAACGCCAGCTTCCGCGAAGGCATTTATGCCCTGCCGCGCATCGGAACTTCTGTCAACTTTTCAAAAAGCAGAACGCCATCGTGGTCGGTTACAAGCTCGCTACTACAGAGAAGGCCGACCTCCTCTACCTTGTTGTTGAGCCAGACGCAATTCTTCTCGGACGACGACGGATTGCTAGGCTATTTATCGCCTTCGGGGTTATCGGGAATGTCACTATGTCACTGGTCTCGCTAAGGACTATGATCTCCTCTGTATTGGTCTCTTGCCACCTTAACATCGTGATCCAGATTGCGTAAGAGTTTAGTGTGCTCTCGCCTTGGACCGTGGACTTCTGCTTTCTAGTGTCTACGTCCTGGTGTATAGGCATCTCCAGCTTCCACTGTTAGCTTGGAAGCAGCGTGAGCTTCATATACGACAATGAGAAACATTCCTAGGAGACTCGGCCGAACTGGATTCATAGTATGATTGAAAACGACCTGTTAAAAGTGTGGGATAGTAGCAGGCCAGTCAGTCTATACGTGGCATCGTAACAGGAGCTAATATGGTCGACCACAGTTTTAATGTACGTTACACCACCGGAGTGTACAAGGAAATTCAGGATTATAATGGTAAACTGGGGGACAGATTGCCTATATGTTACGGTGTATGTGCCGAACGAAAGGGCCGACCACGATATCGTACATAAAAAGTGAGCACCACTTTTTTTTTCAAGATGGTGACCGAAAGCTAGAACCTGAAGCTAGAGCTTGATTAAACTATCGAAGTATAGGAGACATCTTTAGGTCCTGTTTGTGTGAATGGTAACTTGCCCGCAACGCAGCATGGCTGTAAGAATAGACTACTTAACAACCCATCAGGATCGCCGCACTTACGGCGATCCTGCATGGGCGATTCTTGGTGGTACGCCGGTGCGTTGTTTTGTAGTATAGCCCCGAACTAAGGTATGCCAAAATAGGTCCCACAGGCGTTCGTTCTTCCTTTGTTGATAAAATTTCGTAAGGTCGTCCTTGGTTCATCTCCCAGAAGGAGATTCCTTCGTGTTGAACTTCGTTGGTTTCGATGTCGTTGATGTCCCAGTATCCGTGAGGGAATCGTCCGGTCTTTAATTTCTCTGAGAGGTGTGTTTCACACTCGTCATCGTAACACTCTATCCATGACCTCATTGCGTGCCATGTCCCGGAAGTTCCCCTCGAACATCGGGCAAGGTCGCTTTCGTATTTGGACTGTTTGCTTCTTTCTCCTCTTCCTTCGTGGAAGGTAATTCGTATTCCCCGTCGAAGTTACTATCCGGTCCTGCGATACCTATGATCGTCTCCCATGCCCATGTTGGAGGCGTCGAAGGCGATAATAACATGCTTCTAGTCCCTATGTTCGGACTCCGTGCTCTGGGAAGTGTTTCGCTGTGCTGGTATGAATACCGAGTTCGGGTTTCTCTTTCGTAGGGCGTTCCTGAATTGTTGGACGACGTAAGCTCTTTTTCCTTGCCGACTAATATCTTTAGATTCCTCATTACTATGGCTGGCAGAGGTTATCTAGGTCTCCTTTGGAGTGCTGGCGTTTATTCCTCCAAAATCGGCTATATTGTCGCTTATCATGTGCACTCCTCAAGGCGTTTGCGAACGTCGTCTTGCTTTGACTAACTCTAGCCATGTAGACCAATATTATTATGTTAAGAACACATAGAAGAAACTAGGCATCCAAGACGATCTCTTCAGTCAGTCGATCAATTATACCCAGATAGTTACAGCTATATCCTATGTCTATCCTCTTCTTAGAAGGATCAAGTTATAAATGACGGAAAATGGTGGAGTATGGTAATTGAATCCATTAGTAGCTGAAGGGCGCAATCCGATGGTGAGCGTCCTCGAGGGTACCCCTCGTGACCAAACATACCGTGGCAGTATATACTCAGCGAAGGACGCGACAAACGAGCTTTAGTTGAGATCCATTGATAGAGCATGTCTGAGTAATCAAACTTCATCGCTAGAAGCAGCCATAAAAGGCGGTTAATAGGTAGAAACAGAGTACCGGGCCATTATAGGTATCATCCGTAGGCGTATCGTCATTCAAGGTCGTATACCGTGGAAACCCAGAGTCTATAGATCGGAATAATGGCGCTACAGCCACATCCTGCTGTACTAAAACCGTCACTTAGACCTGTTCTTCAATAGTGGCATCTGCTGCTCCGTACCTTATAGTGGATCACATCAAGCGAAGGCGGTGTAATAGTCGTATCCCTCTATTTACATAGTAGTCAATCATACTAGATTGCTTCCTGCAAGAGGCCCGCTTGGTCCGGAGAGTAACTCAGATCGTAACCACAAAAGAACCGTCGCAATACTAACGACAGCTCCGCCTAGGCGCGTCGTAACCCATGTAACTTGATTGTTTTTCCAACTACCTCGGTCAAGAGTCTACCCTCTCAGTTTATAATGCCCGAGACGAGAGATGATAGATGGTGGAATGGACGGAGGTTCAACAAACGCTCAAGCGAATGACTAACGATGGTCTACTACGGATCCAACTTCCATAAATGCGTTGAGATTGGTAGGGTAAGGCGAAAGGACTGCTACTCCACACGGGTGTATACGGAGCACAAAGTGGAAATTTGTGGAGCGGGTGGTGTAGGGCCTCGGACCGTTCACAATAAGCATGAAGCGTTCCACACTAGATGAGCACGTCTGGAACAGGCATGCAACAAGTGTACTGTAAACAGGGGTCCCTCATGGCTATAGTGCATGCAACACCAGCAACCATGGCTTAGATTTCGACAGGCTAAAGTTATCCTGAGTCGGTGCCATCTATAGAATGACTCCTGTATATATCATTTTTATCTCGGACCATAGATCACCGTGTACACCCTTGCCAGATAAGGATTGGTTCGGATTGTTGGTGGAACACTTTCTTAAGTTTGAAAACATCCTTGTCTCTATAATCATTGATGCTATCGCTTAAGACGGGCAGCCATGGATAGGGATTGAGTCGAAAAGACTGTTGACATGTTCCACGTAGATCTTGACAGCCTTGCACCAATGATCTGGAATACCCATTCTTACAGGAGACTGTTCTCGGGCAAGTACTAAACTTGCATTCTTGCTAAAATCCACACTCGGTTTTCAACCAGGACACAATCAAGCGGGCGAGCGCAATCCGCACCGTCAGGAAGTAATCGTCGTTCCCTAGGATAGCGTGCCGAAAGTGCTTGGCGCCTACGCTCTGCATTGTATCGATGAGCGGCTGATGGGTGTTCTTTAGGTGCTCACGACCGGGGTGCGCGATCAATAACACATTCTTATCAGCGAGCTTCGAAGCCGCCTTGTGCATGTCAAAGCGATCAAAGTCCTCTGGAGACACAGTCTTCAGCTCAGTATTGAGATCAACACGCCCGGCGGTCGATTCCTTCAAATCCTCGAACATTTTGTAATACTCCTCTGGTACCGGAGAAGGCCAGAGGCCGCTAGGGCTGACCGGAATCACCGTGCTGAGCGCGGGGTTCTCAGAGGCCCCTATCCAGCCGACCAGGCCGCCACCGCCGCTTTTACCGAGGACGGCAATTCGATCTGTGTTGATTGTAAAGTCCCTCGGATAAAATGTCGTGCCAGGTGCGGTGGTGTGCCTACCACCATCCTGGCATAGAAAGGCCACGGCAGAGTGTAGGTCTTCGAGTGCACTTGCGAAACCGTAGTCCTGTTCGTTATCCCACATTCCACGCGGGTTGAAGCGCAGGACATTGATGCCCGCGCCCAGCAAGGCTGGAATAAGACTGTCTAGGCAGTCACCGCCATAGCGTTGCGGCGAAAGGATAACGCACCCATGAGGTTCCTTGCCATTGGCCAGCCACATGAACGACTGAATGGGCTTGCCCTTGCTCATAAAGACATGAGGAAAATGGATTGGCGGAAAGTCGGGATCGTAATAGGCAGGGTCTGTTGTGACATAGTCAACGACAGGCCTATATTCGAGTCCGCCTGAGTTTTGTTTCATTTTTGATAATCCTGCCGTTCTGTCGGATCGGTATAGCGTAACCCCACCGCGAATCCCAATCCAATTGCGACCGTGATCCTACGTGAAAGACGTTGGAAAAGATTGATTGATTAGCTAGGTGAGCCTCTGGGAGGAGATCTCTGGCGGTATATATGATGCAGATGCCAAGACCAGTTTTGTGAATATGTCAAGTGCGCACGGGGCCAGGCAGCTAGCATTGCAGCACTGGTGCGGAACGTCGAGCACTGCTTATAAAGCGTGGAGCGGTTCCCTAGAGACCACTCCGTACTTCGACGTTGGCTCAGATATTGGAAGATAAGAACATGCAGCGTCGATGGCTAAACAAGCCTAGTAGGATGATCGTGTCCATATGCGGGTGGTGGTGCAGTTCTAGATAACCGCGCCCGTATCCACCGTCGGCATTGCTGACAAACCCGATATTGATTGGCATAGGATAGACAAAGATCCATAGACGAATTAGGTTGATTGGATATGGTTACGTACCGAGGTATCCTACCAAATAGTGGATAATCGGCGCACGGACCGTTAGGCCAGCGACGTTAGCAATACTAGTCGCCAAGACGCCAAAACCTTAAGCACGGGCTACGAGGTACATACAGTTAGGAATGAGAGAGATCACTCTGCGTTCTTAAGTTGGCATATCAGACGACTCCGGCTTATCAAAATACAAGATAAGCGATCGGTTCAATGTGGTCTGTTTGGAGTCTGGGCTGGGCTCTACGGTCGTTTATTAGCTCTTCATTAGAAGACTCCTTTTTATCCCCCCAATAGCTTCACGCGAGCATTATCCTATATGTACCCTCGACGTTAACCACGACATTAAGCACAGTAACTCACTCTTCGATCGGTCCGCGAACATCTCGTCAGCAATATCATCCTGGATGTCTTCCTCAATGGCGACGAAGACGTATCCCCGTCATTATGTTTCCAAGCTGGTGCCGGGCTCAGCAGCAATCATTACTGTCCTCATCATATCGCTTTCTGTTGTGGACTCTGTGGTACGTCTCCCCTGGTCCTGGCCATATGATGTACTGATCGAACCTCCGTAGTTGCTTGGCTACGATAGCTCCCTCATGGGTGGCTTCAATGTTATGCCGACGTATTTGAACTACTTCACCCTCACGACGGCCACAAAGTCGCTGAACACTGCCATCTCGTATGTCGGTGGAGCTTGCGCCGCCCTTCCCGCTGGGTGGGTGACTGATTGGCGTGGACGACGCGAGACCATCTTGTGGAGCTGCGTCATCACGTTGATCGGTGCCATCATTCAGAGCGCTGCGGTGACGATTGGCATGTTCATCGCCGGCCGCTTCATCCTCGGATTTGGCATGGCCTTTGCCGCAGTCGCGGCACCGACCTACATCTCTGAGACGGCCCCGCTTAAATGGCGCGGGCCTGCCTTGGGTCTCTATTATTCGTGCTGGAGTGAGTGGCGATCGCCTCCTCCCTTATGTATCGACTGACATTTACTCTTTAAGGTATTGGCACTGTACTCGCGTCCGGAATCTGTTATCGTGTAAGCTACCATTGAAGTCTCCCCATTCGGCTCACCCGGGGATACGCACTAACAAGCCTCCGTAGACCCAATCCGTCTCTTCAACCTGGGCCTGGCGAGCTCCCAGCCTGGCCATGATTACCTGGTCCATCTGGTGCGCGGTGCTCCTGCCCTTTGTTCCGGAGTCACCTCGCTGGCTTATCGCGCAAGACCGACATGATGAGGCCCTTGAAGTCCTCGCTGTGGTCAATGCCCGTGGTGACAAGTCGGACCCGGCTGTTCTGCTTCAGTACCGCGAGATCAGTGATACTATAGCGTGGGAGAAAGGTGAAGGCCGAGCGCTTACTTTCCGTCAGTCGTACTCCACTCCTGGTAATCGGAAACGGCTTATCATTGTCGCGACTTTCCCCGCCTTGACCATGCTTACCGGCTCTAACGTTGTTGCGTACTATTTCGGCACGATGCTGGGGCAGGCTGGCATCACGGACCCGAGCACGCAGCTGGAAATCAACCTCATTCTGACGGCCTGGGCGCTGGTCCTCGGCATCATTGGGTCGTATTATGTTGACAAGATCTCGCGTAAGGCGAACGCCGCATGGTCTCTAATCATGCAGATCATCACGTTGTACATCTTCGCCGGCCTCTCGGCGAAATATGGCGACTCGACAGATAAAGGGGGCATATACGGGACTATCGCCATGTTATTCCTGTTCATCGGAGCGTTTGCCATTGGCATCACGCCCTTGACAGTTATTTACCCACCTGAAGTGCTGTCGTATCAGCTCCGTGCCACCGGCATGGGAATGTTCACTTTGCTTACCGTACGAACATCCCCCGTCAAATGCCTCTGTACACACAGCTAACCATTGAATAGAGACTCTGCGGCCTGTTCGTCACTATGGTCTTCCCCTTCGCCCTCGACGCCATCAAATGGAAGACGTACGTAATCAATGCCTCGTTCGACATTCTACTGGTCTTCCTTGTGATCTTTTACTATGTCGAGACACGCGGCCTTACGCTCGAAGAGGTTGACGTGAAATTTGACGGTGAGAAACACTCGGCGGTACCGAATCTATCGGACTTGGGAAACCTCGGAGAGGAGTCTGGGAAGGTGGATTGGCTGATGGAGGGTGTGCCAGTACCCGTTGAGGAGGCGGTTGTTGTGGAGAAGGCTGTCGATCGAGACGGGAAGACGGCGTGATCGATTGGTGGACTAGTTCATCGTGTGGGAGGGTAGTGATGGTATGCTTGATAGGGGTTCGTTACTGGCAAGATTGAGACGCTGAATTGGAAGGTTAGTCGTAGCTTATGAGTCGCTCATTTCTCCTTTGGTACATTTCAGTATTAGGCAAGATTATTGCTTATGTATATATCCGTTGAATGTTGGAATGTTGAGGATAATTCCGAATGTAAGTGCCTTGTACGTATCGTTGTACTGTATAAAGTTCTTGCCCGCACTCGTAGCGACCAGCTTTCTATGGCAGTGATACGAAGCGACCTTGAGAAAGCTGTAGCCAAGCTATAACAACAGCGAACATGAGGCAGACAAGCGCGCGGATACTGCGGACCTGGCTCGGCAATTCTGCTGGCCCCTGGTCGCTTCCGAAACATCAAGAGAAGATAAGCTGTCTGCTGCGAGGTAGCCTTTGCGCACATGATTGAGTCGTGCCTTCTTCAGCATCACAGATCATGAGGGCAACCAGAGAACGTCACGGAATCACTGTCCGACCGTCACAGATGAGGAAGCTCCATACTCTGAAATTTGACATGAAATCAGGTCATTGACGTAGGAATCTCTTACTACGTAGCTAGAGAGAGCGGTTCTCTGCGTGTTACTGCTAATGCACATTAATTCGAAGAACCAAGGGATGCACCGTTCAAGCTATGATTAAAAGATTCTACTTTCTCGCCACTTTTATAGGTTCCATTACTTTTCCGCCGTTACCTCGTTACAAGAGTACAAAGGCTGAAGAATTTACCTTTACGATTATAGCGATCGCGGTATAAATCATGGGATAACATTTATATTATTCCGAAAGATTTTGTGGTGTGCGTGTCGTGGCTATATACAGTAAGGGAAGGAAGGGGGTGTCATAAACCGAGTTCAGACAGGCATATAAGCTAAGAGGCTCCAAGATTCAGGCATGAATTGCCATGATTCTCAGTCTTTTTGGGCGATCCCCAGGGGCTGTGGACCTCTTCCTGACATTATCATGGTAATTCATGTGAAGCGCTACTCTAAGAATCGCACGTAGGATGTATAGATATCGCCTCCACTAAGCTATATATAGTAGTTAAGGGTTCGAGTTAGTACATAAAAGGATAAGTTCTTTATATCCTTCTAGATTACGTAGCTTATTATATTATAGGCTTAGCGTGCGGGGGTCACGGCTAAGACACAGCTATTCGAACCGCCAATAGGGGTGCCTATAAGTCGAGGACGACCCGCCTGCGGAGGAGGGGATAGTGTTATGAACCGAGTTCAGATAGGCATACAAGATAAGAGGCTCCAAGGTTCAGGCATGAATTGCCATGATTCTCAGTCTTTTTGGGCGATCCCCAGGGGCTGTGGACCTCTTCCTGATAGGGGGGTCACCCGCTTTGTGCGCCTGGATGGACGTTAGGAAGCTAGGGCACGCTTGCTCTCTCGGTGGTTGCATTAATGGACAATGGTAAAAGATGGTTGCTTAGCAATTTCTTTTGCATAATTACTTAAGGAAACCTGAGTCAGCGGATCGGGAGGGACACCCGATGAACTCCCATGTCCATGTCGCGCGATTCCGCAAAGTACGGACCCCTCCAGGTCAGGTCTGATCCATCACGCCACCAAAAGGTAACGATTGCTGCTAGTGTTATTCCACCCAGTGACAAAGTAGTGCTAGATAAATCATGCAAACTAATAGCCTATGGGTAGTGCTACGAAGTCACTATCCTTTTATGCGTTTATGGGGAAGCATCTTGAGTAGGAAATGCCGGTTGTACAGTACGTAAAACCCCGTTGCTCAGTGGGTGCCTCGGGCGCAAAAAGTGACCAAAAAAGTGGAATCCTTATCACCCTCGAAAAGTTCCTAGAATCAGAATGAGCATGACCGAGGTGGGCGTTATGAATAAAAATTGCTCTATGATGTCACAAATGATTTGTAGATAAAAGTAGAACAAACTCCATCTCATCAGCAAACTATCACAATACCTTACCCAAACCAGTAACTCTCAAAATATGGCTCCCACTGTACTTGTTGTTGGTGCGACCGGCAACAGTGGCAGAACTGTTGTTGAGACTCTCCCGAAACTGCTGAAAAGCAGCGAAACCTTGTCTGGACACAGAATTCTTGCTCTAACACGCTCTATCCAGTCCGCAACAGCACAACAGCTCGCGAAAATCCCCAATGTACAGTTCGAGGAGCAAAACTGGGTGGAGATTACGGCCGACTGGCTGCGCGAACGCGAGGTAAAGAGAGTGTTTGTTGCGTCTCATAACCAGCCAAATCAATTCGCCGAGGAATCCCAGTTTTATGTTAATGCCCTCAGGGCAGGTGTCGAATATGTTGTACGGATTTCAACCACGGCCTCGAATGTCCATCCAGATTTCCAAGCCCTATATCCACGGAACCATTGGGCAGTCGAACAATTGCTAAGCCAGCCTGAGTTTCGAGAGTTACGTTGGTCGTCTTTACAGCCTAGTGGTTGGCTATCTATGTACCTTACACCTGCCGCTGAGTTTATTAAGGAGTATCGCAAAAGTGGGAAGCAGGGTACCCTCTCGATGATGTTAAACGCAGATACTCCGACCGGTTTGATCGATGCTGGCGATGTTGGCCTTGTGGCCGCACATCTCTTATCTCAAGACGATACTACCAAACATAATCAAGCTAAATATGATCTCAGCGGGCCAGAAGACATTACCGGAGAGCAGGTTGTGAAGATGGTTGAAGAGTATATTGGCGTCAAAATTGAGAAAGAAAATATCAAGTACAAAGACTTGGCATTTATTGATCAGTGGGCAGAGCATACTTCCGAGTCGAAGAATCTCATTCTTTCTATCAAAGAAGCTCTAGTGACAGCGTGGGAGGGGAAAAACAGATCTTCTACCACCAGCAAGGAAGTCATCGAGCTAGCGGCACCAAAGCACACTGCAGCAGATGTATTGAAGGTGTTGCTCTGGAACTAGGTCAAGATATGTTGAATCATGTTCCGATTGTTGACACCGGCGACTATCCGAAGAATAGCGAAGCGACAATCATACTCGAGGTGCAATTCGATCCATGAACATGTGTTCGGCGAACCTATGACTTCCTGCGTGGAGATTACTCTTATGAAAGTAGATTCAATGTCCAAGCCCATCTGACTAGAATAAAGTATTTCTCATGCGCTTTCCACCGGCGAGGGTGCGAATACAATCTGTTCCAGGAACCAACCATAAAAAGTGAAAGCACGACCTGCAGTGAAGTTTTTGTGGTTCGATAATGGGGCGGGCTCCCAAGCGTCTGCGAGCGCTGCAGCCGAAGACGACTCGACAACTATTCATGGCGACCGTGGCACCCACCGTGGACTATGCATCTTGTGTCTGGTCGACACGAACCAACCCCAGGACACGATGGCTGCTTGAGCCAATCCAGCGCATGGCTGCTCAACTTTCAAGCCATTGTCGGCACTTTCGGACGATAGCGCCAGTAGCCGAGCATCATTTGTGGACCGCGAATCCACGGCGCGCTGGAGGCGCTGCCGCCAACCTCTTTGTCGACGGTTTTGGCTTCTGTGTTTGGGAGCAGGTATTCTGAGTTGCCATCCGTACTCCTCCCATTGTCCGGCTCCAGCATTCCAACACAAGTGGTTTCGGTCACGCCCCAGCCACGGGTGATGCAAAAGTTAAAACTTCCAGTTAAGTCGATGGACAGTTAAAGTGGCATAGGCGCCGCACCAACCATGATATTTCCGGACTACTGAGGTCGTATTGTGCCGTCTCGGGGCGTTTGGCCAGCATGTTCATAACCGGTGGGACTGGTTGAATGGTGGTGATTCGAGACCGTTTCAGGTAGTAGAGGAAATCCACAAAGTTGAAGCCTTACATGATGTAAACGGTGACCCTGAGCCGGCTAGTAAGGTTGATGGTGAACAGCTGTGAGAAGGCATGGTATAGAGGTAAGAAAGCAAGCCATCTTTCAGTCTTCAGATTATATAATTGCTTTTGTTTCCCACAATTTAACGTGCGTAGTTTGCAGTGCGTTAGAGACGAGGTGTGATCGCTGTTATAGACGCCCTTAGGTAAGCCTGTCGTGCCGCTGGAAAGTTGGATAGTCACAATCTGCTTAATCGAGTCACGATAAAGATCGTCCCATCGTCAGGACACCGTATCTTCTGTATAAGCGAGACAGGTTTTCCTAATCGCGAACACCCTAGTCCTCACCACAATCCTCATCTTCGAAGAGGAATACCTGGGTAAGCGCTAGGTTAGCCTTCTCCGAACCTCCATATATCGTCTAAAACAATCTGGGATGAATTAGGACGATGGCCTGCTTCACCATTGATATTTGAACGCAAAATTCGTCTGCCATGTTAGCTGGGTTCGTCCCAGTGTAGTATCTCTAGATCCAGCAGCAGCTAGATATACTATAGGCACGTAGAGGTGGTCCGGAGTGAAGACCATTACTGCGGTGTTGATTAGAGCGCCTAAACGGTCCGGCCCCGGCGCAAATCTTTAAACCCATAGAAGCAGGTCAGCGGATGACAATTGTTTGGAGGGAGATTTTGCATCTATCAGAATGGTCTCGTAGACGGAATTTTATCGGCCGGGAACAGCTACGAGAGAATGTTGCATCGTGGAAGACAACGTCCTCGAACTCCGACTTGTAAACCATGTTTCCTTTTCAGCTGCTGCCACCGTCGTGGTCGAAAGATGCAGCAGGCCTTCTGGCACCATCCCAGCATCTATGGCATCCCCTAGAAGAATGAGATGTGAACTCGGCATCTCCTCAGCAATTAGGGGAAGTCGGTCCCCAGACGCAGCCTGTCCCCAGACGCAGCCTGTCCCCAGACGCAGCCTTTCCCCAGCCATAACCTGTCCCAAGCACAACCTGTCCCCAGCACAACCTGGATCTCCTAGCCTTTTGTCGCTGAGGACATTCCTCCTTTACACCTTTCTCTCAGCAGCATGATCAGTGATTGGTTAGGACAGACGTCCTAACGCTTCTGTCTACAGCCTGCATGGTACTGTACTCTAGAACAATGTTTTCCGGGCTCACTTGAGAGGACGATCCTCCCTGGGTTAAATTATATGCATTGAGTCTCGCCTACGACACTTGTCCCAAAACCTCTCGCGTCTCCCGGGAATACCTTCTCGGGAATGCTGGTTGGATCACCGGCTCACTTGTCGGACTTTTAACCAGCTTGCCACCCCTTTTTCATGTCCGAAATATTTTGTGCGCCTTTGTCTCCCACCTTGACGAAAAGGCCCACTTATCAACATCCTCTTGCGTAACCTCGGAGGGATAAACCATCGACTCGAGATGAATGAGGATTCCAGAAGAACTCTTGAATTTCTCGTAGCAGCCGTAACATTCTTCGATCCGAGGTAGGTGAGCGTGCGCTTCGATAGATGATGTTGGTTCAGCACTGGTCATCGTGGCGAAGTACCATTTCTTGGAGACTCACCACCAAGGGCTCATTTTCACTTCCGAACTCGTGGTGGCATGTTGTCCATCGATTGTGCCGCTGGAGACGGCCTACAAAAATTACACAGATGCTGGCAGGATTACGTAGATGCTGGAAACATTACGTAGATACCGGAAAAATTACGATGATGCTGACCGCCAGAAGCGGAATCCACTGGCATCTATGTTCGGCATTTCGTGTAGCAATACCAAGTATCAAAGCTACCAGCATCTACGTCTCGGGGGCACCGTCGCCAAATCGGTTGTCTGGCTGGCTGCCGCTTTTTGGTCTGCTCGGCACCGATCGAGCAAAAGCCGCCCTTTTTGTCGTTGCGAGTGCGAGTCCCATTCTAGGTTATTCTAATCCGCCCCCTTTTGTTGTACAGTTCCCAGCAACAAGAGCGCCAAAACCACCTCTAAAAGCGGCGGCGCCTACCGCCATATTCGGAGGGAAATTTCCCTGCAGCTTGCGTTGAACTGTAGTGTTAATCCGATGAGAGCAACCAGATCGGTGCCAAACCGAGATGACTAAGACGGGAGAGGCTGAGGCGGTCGAGCGGGCGGGGAAGCCATCACTCCTCTTCATCCTCCTTCTCACCGTCTGGCCACACTTGCCAAGGTCTACACAGCCGACAAATGCATACAGAGCCCCTCAATCTCGGGAGCCCAGGAACGACAGCGTCAATCTACAGATCATGGCTTGCAACGAGCAGGTTGATACCCGAGGCCATCGCTTGGGAGTGCCTCGGGGTTGTAACCCCGTCCCCCCTTGGCTTGCACATTATTTGCCCCAAACCTTCGACTATGAATCTTGGAACTACTCTTGAGGCTAGCGCATTCGACTCTGGGGTAGAGATGTCGGGGACCAACGTCCGAAGTGTGGGCAGTCACCAGTATGGCGGGGGTGCAACATATATCCTGTTGTCTAGCTGCTTGGTGAATCTGGGACATTTCCCTTCATTGAATCCCAACGCCTCGTACCCGAGAGACCCAGGTAGTGCTTTTTAGCACCCCCGAAACTTCGTCATGGGTTCAATCAGCGAGAAAAGCTACGATGCAATCGTCATTGGGGCAGGCTTCAGCGGCCTCTACTTGTTGCACGAACTCCGCAAAGCAGGCTTTTCGGCCAAGATCATAGAAGCCGGTTCTGGTCCCGGTGGCATCTGGTAAAGCGCCTAGCAATGTCAATGTCGCGATGGACCAACTGACGATACTACTAGGCACTTGAATCGCTACCCTGGCGCTCGTGTCGACACTGAGGTCCCCCAATACTCGTACTCCGACCCCGCTACATGGTCGACCTGGCAATGGAAACAGCGTTTCCCAGACAGAGACGAACTTGTTACCTACTTTGACCATGTTGTTGATGTCTGGGACCTCCGTCCCGACATTATCTGGAACACCGAAGTGACTGCAGCGCATTGGGATGAGTCTCAAAGCCAATGGAAGATCGTGGTGAATGGTGACCAAAACGACACCTACACCTGCAAGTTCTTCTGTCCTTGCACTGGCTTTGCTGCCAAGTCATATACTCCTCCGTTCTCCGGTCTTGATACATTCAGGGGCAAGATCTACCACTCTGGCCACTGGCCTGAAGGTGGCGTAAACATGACCGGCGAGCGAGTTTGCGTCATCGGAACTGGGGCAACTGGCGTACAAGCGATCCAAGAGATCGGCCGTGTAGCAAAACATCTTACCGTTGTCCAGAGAACGCCCAACACGGCGTTGCCGATGAGGAATGATCCTATCGATGAACTGAGGAATCAGTACTTCAAGGACAACATTCCCGAATGGAAGAAGAAGCAACGCACCACCTTCGCCGGCTTCACCTACGACTTCAGACCTGGAAAAATCATGGATCTTCCCTTGGAGAAGCGTCGCGAGATCTACGAGGAGCTGTTCGCGACCGGAGGCCTTAACTTCTGGCTGGGTACCTGTGCCGACGTTCTCGCGGACAAGGTGGCCAACGAAGAGGCGTACCAGTTCTGGCGGGAGAAGACGCTGAAACGCATCAAGAATCCCGACAAGGCCAGAAAACTTGCCCCAGAAGGGCAACTTGATCCGTTCGGTACCAAGAGAATCAGTCTCGAGCAGGATTATTTTGAGATTTTGGACCAAGACAACGTCGACATCATCTACACGCGCGAGACCGCCATCAAGGAATTCGTGCCAGAAGGCCTTAAGACTGAAGACGGCCAGGTCCACGAGTTTGACATCTTGGTTTTGGCTACCGGCTTCGACTTTGTTACTGGCGGCCTCACCCGGATCGATATCCGTGGCCTTAACAACCAGTCAGTTAAGGACAAGTTCGCCAAGGGCGTTCATACCAACCTAGGAATGACTATCCAAGGCTTCCCCAACATGTTCTTTATGTACGGCCCACAAGCCCCGACTGCCTTTGCCACTGGCCCCGTCTCGGCAGAAGCCCAAGGTGCCTGGATCGTTGGCTGCATCAAACATATCACCGAGAACAACTACAAGAGCATCAATGCAACTGACGAGGCGGAGAAGGAGTGGCGAGCCCACGTCAACGAGGGTGCAGAGAAGGGTCTCTTCAAGGAGGCCCACAGTTGGTACTTTGGCGACAACATCCCTGGAAAGCCACGCGAGGCATTGAACTACATGGCTGGCATGCCACTGTACAAACAGAAGTGCCAGGAGTCGGTGGATGCGGGGTACAGGGGTTTCGTACTGGCATAAGATACCGAACGTCCTAGAATTCCCACTTGATATTTACTTGCTTGAGCAACGAAATATGCAATTCAAAACTCGGACAAAGTAACCTGGGGCTTGACATGGATTGAGAGTCTCGAGGCCGTTTGCCAAAGAAAGAGCCTGTCAGCAGCAATGTCACCATGCACCCCATCAGTGATCAACTGCTCCCTTGCAAGTCGTGTGGCTGCCTGGTGACCTTTGCGAGGCCGCTTCTAGGCTGGAGACGGCTTTTTCGGACTATGGCCACCGCCCTCTCGCTTCCACGGCAATAGTTCTCCAGATTCCAGACACTTGCCACTCTGATCATTCCGGGTTCTTTTCGACAAGCTTAGCGAGAAGTGTGACCCATGCGCGAATTAAGGGAAGAGGGAAGATGCAAGGCAAAGAAGATCTTGAGTTTGGCCTGGAATCGAACGTGGACAGGCTCCCTCCTCGTAGCATATAGTTTCAGTAAGATCAATAACACCGGCGACACAGCAACGTAGACCTGGATGGGGGAAATCTTCCTAGAGCACAGCGGAGACCCAATCTGGGTATCATCTATATTGCTCCAACAAAGACTTATGTATTCTGGATTAGTAGGGCATCTCGGCTCAACATAATGCTGTCGTCGCTCACTTTCCGCTCAGGCTGCGGACAAAATCAACGCAGTTCTCCCAGTACTCCTGAGTCTGCTTCAGCTGGGGGAACATATAGAAACCATGAGGTAGTCCTTTATATGTGCGTAGGGTGACTGGGACTTTAGCTGCCTGGAGAGCTTCGGCATACGCCAGACCCTCGTCACGAAGAGGGTCAAGTCCGGCGACTTGTATCACTGCCCCATCTATTTGTCAGTGTGTGCGCCATGTAAAGAAATCGGGGGTACTCACGTGCTGGTGGCAGTCCACTGAGGTCCTTGGCCAGCAAGGGACTCGCATAGACCTCAGGAGTTGCTTGAGGCAAGTATTGCTCCCAAACCCAAAACACCTTTGGAGCATCGACAACACTGGCGTCTTTGTTTTGCCTGTAGCTTCCTCCGGCGTATCGATCGGAGGGGAAATGCTTCGGGTGGCATGTCACGGGTATATTCAGGATCTGACCGACCACCCCTGACGCTTTCTCATCTCTCGCTTTCTGTGCTAAGACGGCGGCCTGCGTGGAAGAAGGGTTGGATGTTGTTCATAGACAGGTATTAGAAGTTTGCTTCGAACTCACAATGTTACCGCCTGCACTCCCGCCTGCCACGATGATCCGTTCTAGGTCAATACTCAACTCTGTTGCATTTGATTTGCACTGTCCGTCTCAGTTCATCGAATCTGTAAGGTCGGTAATAGCGCTTCGTACATACCCATTGTAGGACATCAAAGCAATCATTAATGGCATAAGGGTATTTGAATTCTGGTGCCATGCGGTAGTCGACGCTGACGACGACCGCGCCACCCTTGGCGGCCATCAATCGGTTCTCAACCTCTTCCACCTCGTGGCTACCGACCACCCAGCCTGACTCACCATCAGCCTGAACACCCAACAATGACGTGCTTGTGGATAATACTTACCTCCTCCATGTGCTTTTAGAACCAGTGTCGCTCCATTCTCACATTGCAGAGGCTTATAGATCCTGATGCCGACCTTGGTGCCATCGCGGACGGGAGCCGCCTGATCGAGCACTGTATAGTCCTGTCCAGGCTGAGGAACATTGTCTGGAAAAGCGACCGGTGCACTCAGCCAAGCGGCCTTGAACTCATTTAGGGGCAGCGACCATAATTCGGCGAAGTCATTGTCGGCCTGGCCCTTCAGCTTCGCGAATTCGGGGTCAATCTCAGAGAGATGGCCATGCTTGGGAGGAGGTCCCTGCCACTCAGGGCCACTAGGCAGGAGTTGCACCATGATAGTTGTCAGATCTGTCAGATGCCTAGGAGATACACCGTGCGGTCGTTGATCGTGTCTTCTATAAGCAGGCAGGATCGTGGTCTAATTCGAAATGACTCTGGCAAAGTCTGATGAGTCTTCCCCTTCCGTGCTCGTGGGCATAAAACTGTGTCCGTCCGGTGAGTCCGGCTTCGGCCTCAGAAGTGGATCCTGATCTATTGACTTCGTGCAGAACCCTGTCTGCTGAAGCGTCCACGTCCTTCCTTGAATGATAGCCGGGCCCGTGGGCGAGCCACCAACCTCTCGATTTAGCTGATGCCGCCGACGACTGGATGCCTCGACCGACCCGAGCACATGGAAAGCGACACGTTACAGTTGCTGGACATTGTTTTCCATGAGCCACCATAGTTTGTTCTTTCGCAACGGTGGATTGCTAGCTCAATGCTGTGCAGCCGACTATGAACGGACTTTGGTCTCCGCGCCGCCTGTCCACCCCCAATACCCCCTACCCCGGACCCCGGTATTGTGGTCAAGGAGCTGAACGTATATGTAACATTGCATTTGGTCCCATGAGAGCTTCCAAGAGAGGACTGTATCGGTTGACGGCTTGCCAGTAACTCACTCCTCGTTCATATACAATCCTTCCAGCATGGGCCACATTCGGGCAAAAGCCAACAGGTACAACTTTGCCGTTGCCTTCTTCGTTGCCTTGGGTTCCTTCACCTATGGGTTCAACTCTGCCATCATCGGTTCAGTCATTGGTCTTCCGTCTTTCTACGAATACTTCGATTTCACACCTACCAGCAGCTATGGTGGCAACATCATCGGGGCCAGTAACGGCCTTTATGCCGGGGCTGGCTGCATTGGATGCTGGACGGTCTTCTGGCTCCTCGACAACCTGGGCCGTAAACGCGCCGTTCAAGTGATTTGCGCCGTCTGTGTCATCTCGGCCGCGATCCAGGCAGGATCCGTCCACATCGGCATGTTCCTGACCGGGCGATTCCTCAACGGTGTGGGCGTGGGATTCATCAACACCGCCATCCCGACGTACATCTCTGAGATTTCGCCGCCCGCACAAAGAGGAAGAATTGTCGGATCCCACGGTTTCATCATCTGCTTCTCATACGTAAGCTGTCCCGCTTCTTTCGACTCTTTGTCCATCTTGCACTAGCTGAATGTCTCGACTTTCAAGGCGGCTTCTGGCTGGGCGGGCTTCGGAACCTATTACGAGGACAATCCTACTATTCAGTGGCGACTGCTTCTGTCCTTGCAAATCGTGGCACCCTTGCTTCTCCTGATTGGAAGCCCCCTCATCCCCGAGTCACCTCGATGGCTCGTCCAAAATGGAAAGCATGAGCAGGGTACGTGTCGCGCCGCCGTTTCGAACACGGTGTCTGCAGGGCATCGCGGTCGGCTGACTTGGCATACGCAGGCCTCAAGGTCCTGGAGAAGCTGCACGCTCACCCAAGCGACTTGGAACACATCGGCGCGCAGGAGGAGTTCCTGCAAATCCGACGGCAGATCGAGCTCGAGAAGTCACGGCCGAAGCTCAACACGATCCAGCTTCTCATGTCTCCCAAATACCGAAAGAGGATGATGTTCGGCTTCTACCTGCAAGCAATGTGTCAAAGCACCGGAGTCCTAGTGATTTCCAACTACATGGTCCTGTTGCTGAGCAATCTGGGCGTGGCCGGTTCGACTCCGCTTCTTCTTCTGGCCGTCTACAACTCCTGGGCGGCGGCACTGAACTACGTCAATGCGCTCTACATTGACCGCATCGGACGCAGACGGATCATCTTGATCGGCCTGGTGAGATATCTACAGGAACCTTCGGGGCAAAGGCGGTGCGTTCTTCCTGACTAACAGTTTCCCTGCAGACCGGTTGCGTCTTCTGCCTCATCATGGTGACGGCCCTGAGCGCCCACTACACCAACGTCGGCAACACGAACAAGGCCGGCCAAGGCGCGTGCATCGCCTTCATGTTCTTGTTTGTCACCTTCTACGGCTTCGGCGTCGACGTGTCGAGCTACGTCTACTGCTCCGAAATCTTCCCGACCAACATCCGCGCCAAAGGCGTTGGCTGGTCTGTGAGCGGCCTGTTCTTGATGACGACCGGTGAGTT
The DNA here is from genome assembly GCA_016109495.1 of Phialophora tarda. Classification (NCBI taxonomy): domain Eukaryota; kingdom Fungi; phylum Ascomycota; class Eurotiomycetes; order Chaetothyriales; family Herpotrichiellaceae; genus Phialophora; species Phialophora tarda. The sequence continues at coordinate 2,119,779 of JADWPL010000001.1, read as the reverse complement.
CCAGGAAGCTTAGTTACCCTCCCGAAGCAGAAGAGCTGACAACTGTGGATGATGACGGTAGTGTACACCACTGCGGCCGGACCAGCGTTCAACCACATCGGCTGGAAATTCTATCTGGTCTTCGTCGTGGTCACTTCCTGCATGCTGCCCTATTTTTACTGGAAGTTCCCCGAGACCAAGGGTCTCAGTCTCGAAGAGGTCGGCGGTCTCTTCGGCGACGAGGTCGCTGATATCGATACCAGCCATCTTACGGACGAGCAGCAAGCCGCTCTTGACAAGGAGCTTCGTGAACGACAGCGCCAACATGTGTCCGAAAAGGATATCGCCGAGGCCAACACAACTGGTTCTCCGGAAAGCAACAGCATTTCCGAGAGCAAGCAAGTCAAAGACGTTGCTTGATTCGAAGAAGCTGCCTGGGCGGGTGATCTGTCCTCTACCGGCACTCACGGATGGGGGGCTTGGAGCTCGCAATCGATAGTCCTAATGGAGCTCGCAATCGTTAATGGAGCTCGAGTGATAATACCGAAACCATGCCCCCCCTTATCTGCAATCTCGCCCGAGCGATCAGTGATTACAAGTGGAGCTCTTTCCCTCGTGAGAAAATACTACTACTACGATGGAATATCTCAAATACAACCAATATGAATATGAATAATAGTCAGGGCAAAAATCCACGTTGGAAAGCTTCTGCTTAATTCAGGATGCTTCTCATCCGTTTCCCTTGTCATGAAAAGTGCTATTACTACTGCAGGAGTTTTTTTTCAGCTAGACGCGGTCCAGTGCCCTAAATACCTAGGTAGACCTTTCATCATACAGTAGTAGGCGTGCTTTTGAAGGCGTGGGTATGAAGTAATAACATCGCTCCAACTTCTGGTCCATCTGGAGTTTGGCCAATTGCTGACGGATAGTCACCCAGGTGGGTATAATAGCTCGCAGACGGCAGACGCCTCACAGAGCCTGCCTGCTCCAAGCCCGAGTTGTTACTGTAGGAGAAGACGTCGCCCTATGATCTCCCTGGATCTTAATACCTTGATCGATTGGCATTGTATTTCGAGGGCAGCTCCAAATATCAACACCTATTTTAACCCGCTTGGGCTTCATTGAAGGACAGATGAGAAAAGCCACGCACGTGCCAGCCAGCCCGAACGGCAGGCATGTATTATGGCATATGAGTGCCGTGCGTGGTGTTTTTTTTTCTTTTTACAAGAAGAAGTCCGGGGCCGACGTCGGGTCCATCAGGGCCTCTTCGAACGGGAACTTCAGCACGCTATCCAGCACGGCTTGGTCGAAATTGAAATCCATGAGATCTTGTTCCATGTTGAGGTTGCCGCAGGATTCATCAGGGTGTGTCGAGGTGTTGTTCGCGCTCGTATTACTGGGAACGACGGCCTCCCTGACGTTCGCCGCTGCTGCTCGTGCCGCCGGGATGTCGACAGGGGCGGAGGAGGCCTGATCGCCGCGGTTCTGGACGCCACAGACGCGCATGATGGTCTGGACGATCTTACGCACGTTGCGGGCGACAATCTCGACGCTCTCCATCTTCTTCATGGCGTCCAGACACAGGGTCAGGGCGGTGAGCTCGTCCGAGACCACGTCGCGGTCTCGCTCGGAAATGACGGCGATGAAGATGGTCGCGGCCATTGTGATGTTGTACAGGGCCGAGCCGTTCATGGTGGCCGCGCTGCCGTGGTGCGCGTCGTAGTCCTGGACCAGGGTGGAGATTTGGAAGCCGTGGTCGACGCACACGCGGCGCGAGAGCGCCGTCGCGGGTTCCTGCTGTCTCCCCGAATTCCCGAAGCCGGCGTTGTGCTTGTTCAGCAAGATCATCAAGCTCGAATACTGGATCCTGATGGGGCGAACCACGCTTTTCAGCACATGGCATACCACGCGGGTGAGTTGTGAAAGTGTGGAGTGGGAAAATCTCTCACCTGAGCTGATATACCGCTGGAGGTGCTTGCGGGAACCAAGTCAAGGACGGGTCCAGACTCAAGTCCCATCTCTTGAGAGCTGCCATGTAGAAGTCGATCTGTTCTTGGAAACAAGCATTACTGTTTCTGTGTGGCAAAAAGTTAGCAGACTACTTAATAGCCGCCCCCTGTGTCGGTATATTAGGAAATGACATACAATCTCTCGCTGATCTGACCTCCCAAGTCAAGCAGTTCAACCCATGCCGCAAGCATCTTGGTATCCCAAGAATGTGCATTTGGGTTGGGTCGGCTGATAGACACATCCCTTAAGTTGATGACTGGCGGTCGTCCGACATAGAGGCCCCAAAGCCTGGAATCGTCAGCGTTTGTCACTCCAAGTCAATGATATGTATCATCAATCGTACCTATCGAGTGCAAAGCATCCCCAGAATACGACGCTCCGCACCTCGACGTCGATAGCTGTAAAGTTAGATTGCGACAAGTGGGACCAGTCGTGGTGTAGCCCCAGGTCAAAAGCCAGCCGGCAAGCATTGCCTAGAATAAAACCCATCAGTAATCGTGTGGCTTAGACGGTTCTGGAGGTCAAGCCCATACCTGCTCGCATCCAGCCTCGCGAGTCATTTGACTGGGCACAGTCCAGCACACTGAGCAGGATGAGCGACGGGATCGTGGTCAGGCGCGGATTTTTGAGTTCCTGTTCGAGAGCCTCTTCCGCTCGTTTCGTGAGAATAGACGTCTCACTCGGTGTTCCTTCTTCCGTCGGAATGGACAATGCCCTAACCTCTGGACTGTCTGAAATACGCGCCGCCGAGGCGAGCATGCACAAAAGCAGGCAACGACTGAAGTAGGGAGACTGCTCCGTCTCCATGCCCGCGAGAAAGGCTTCTTTGTGCACCACCAAAAGCAGATTGTGCTGATATTTCCAGTACAAGTCCAGGAGATACTGCTGCATGGCCCACGGAATGTCCTTTTCGAGGTCTGGTCCGAATTTTGCCACGTCGTTGCAATATCGAAATATGGACGTGACACTCTCGGTCAGATGGAGGCTGGATGTAGGGCCGAAATATCGGAGCTGCCCTTTGTTCGTGCTTCCTAATCGTGGTCGGGCTCCACACAGACGCGTGATAAGGCTCTCTCCGGCTTCTGACCCAGTCAGAGATTTGGCGAGCCTGACTCCTGTGACACTTGATAGTTCGGTGCTCATCGATAGGGCTAGTGATGTCTCCGAGTCCTGCGGAGATGGCATGAGCTGAGGCTGTGTGTCGTGATGAGCTGGGGGCTCGGGTATTCGAGGCGGCGACGACAACCTCCCGGGCGATCGACGAGGGGTGCCTTCTCTGTTGGGCGGTTCTTGCGCTGGTGACAGTGCCTGACTTCGACGATCTTGTTGCAATTCTGCGACCACCGTCCTGAGTTCGGCAATTTGATTCTCGAGGAGGACGATGTAGTCCTTTGAATACCGACTAGGAGGGGTTTTTAATACATGTGCACGCTCCAAAGGTACGACTATTACAACTTACACTCTGCGCTCATCGCGCTCTGGCAGTCGGCACACGATGCTGAGCGACTTGCATCTCTCACAGACGCCGTTGATCCGTTTGCACTGGCGAGTGTGAGTGCCATCGCTGGAGCTTGTTCGACCCCCTCTGAACCAACCTTTATCTTCCTGGGCCGGCAGTCTAGGCATGCCAGCTCCTTTGAACTCTTTGCTTGTCCCTTCTTGCGTTTGGCTGGCTGTGGTTTCTTGGGTATGTCGTTCTCATTGATAGCGGGCTCGTAGTGACCGTGCTCAGAGGCCATCATTGACGAGGAATACGGATGTGTAGGTTGTGTGCATCCAAAGCTGGTCATCCAGACCGAATCATCCAAGTTCTGGAAGGGCGAGAAGTCTCAAGTCGGTTACCGGAGAAATTTTGTGCTCTGTGACGGGAATAATAGACGTGCAGTAGAGAACAGGTCAGCTTGGTAGGTAGCGGAAGGGAATCGCTGCTACAATCGAAGGTCGACTCCTCCCAGAGAAGATGCCCTCCACGAAAGCGGGGAGAGTCTGGGGCACATCGGATCCGATCGCCCCTCTGAAACCGAGGCTACCAAGTACTGTACCCCGTAAATGGGTCGAGGCTGATGCGGGCAAAATGGAGACTTCACAGGGCGCGGAGATCAAAGACCGCTACGAAGCACGTGGCTTTAGCCTCGTCCCAACCCCCCATGGCCAGCTCTGATTGAGTACGAGTATTGTACCTATGACCCTCGCTAATAGACCTTTCCCACATGTGTTGCGTCTTGCCTGCATATGGAAACCACGTCTACTCTGGCGCCGGACCAGCCTTTGGTACCCATCTAGTCATCCACGCAGACAGCATTCTCTTCACCAGACCCGACTCGATGATTCCTGGCACAGATCTCATACTCGCGCTGTCCTCTTGTGCATTGGTCGTTTCGTAATTGAGCAGGTTGTGTCTTTGCGTCTTGCCACCATAATTGCGTTCCCAGAAATCAATCAGTTTGACAGCTGGACAATTCGCCACGGCTTCTTCTGTGCTGTGGGATCGTTCAAATTGTCTAAGTTTGTCCATCCACTGTGCGAAGGAAACTGTCTGGAAACCAAGGCCGGCATCGGCAAGCGCCGGCAGCAGATCCTTGTCCCACGAGAACGTGCTGGGGTTGCACAGATTGTAGACGAGGTGCCTTGGAGGTTGGCTTGCAGACAGGCCAATCTCGACAATGGCATGCCCAAGACTGTCGACAGGGATCCACGAGCACGGCTAGGAAGAGTAAATTAGTAGATGTACTGCCAGCTGACTGTTCCGACTCACCATGTCTAGAGCAGGAAGGCAGCCCAGTGCCAGCGCAGAACGGATCATGGTCGGAGGAGCCTCGTCGTCGTTCCAAATACCTGCCTTGGTGTCCCCAACTATCTGACCAATACGGAGGATGCACGCAGACGCGCCCAAGTCTTCTACGGCCTGCTGGATGATGTATTCGGCCACCAGCTTAGATTGTGTGTATCCAGTACTGATGCCTTGCCTGAAATCCATCATTGGCGCTTCTGCCATCCTGCTCTGGCCGATAGTGTTAAGGGCTACTCCCATAGAGGAGCAGTACAATAGTTGTGCCGGCTTGTGTTCGACATCCAAGGAGAGTTGAATGAGATCTCGCACGTCTTTGAGGTGTGGATGGAAAGCCGTCAGCGGGAGGTGAAAGTTGACGGGCCAAGCAGCGTGAATGATATGAGTTAGACTGGCGAGCAACGCATTCCGTGTTGTATCTGGTAAGCCGTCAACCAATCTACCAGGCTCGTAGGGTAAGAACCTGATTTTCTGAGTATGCTCCTCGCGATATTCCAGAAATCGTTTGCTAAATGATGCCCGTAAGCGACCGAGAGGGTCTTCGCCGCGGACTGCACAGTAAACGACATCCACATCTGAACGTGCGAGTAATATGGACAATACATGGGCGCCTAGTGAGCCAGTGGCTCCAGTAAGAAGCTGGATGCCAATGAGTTTCCGGGGTTGTGAATGTTTTGGACAATACTTACCACGTTCTTTCTGCTGGGCATCCTTGATGTAGACATGGACTTCCGAGGCCGAACAACCCGGAATTCTTCCACCATGTCAGACATCATCTCCAGCGTCGACCCAATATGCGTTTCCGAGAAATCGGTGTCTTGCGTTGAGTTGACAGAAGCAGCAACGTGAGCCGCGAGGTGCCGGATACTTCCACTGGCGAACACTTCTTCCAATCCAAGCTGGAAGTGCGCTCTCGTTCTGCCCACTTCTCTGATGACTGCATTTCTGAGCCGCAATGCGAGCAGACTGTCCAAGCCGGCAGCCAGAAAGTCATCATCAATGTTGTTGATGAGCATGTCGTGTTTCTGGGCAAAGTCGAGGAGAAAGTGCTGCAGGCGGGTCTCCTCATGCAACACATCGCCATTTGTCTCGCAGCTTCTTCCTGAAACCCTTTCACGCTCCAGGAGTTGATTGACGAGCACCTGTAAATCTCTTTTTAGAACCTTGCCGGATGTTGTCTTTGGCCAGTCGTCCAGGCCCAGCTCGCAAAGAGTCAAGACCCGCTCCAAAGAGTATGCCGGGCCCATGGTTTCAAGAACCGCTCGCTTGACCTTGGTAGAGACGTCTCGGTCGTCCGGGGAATGTTTCAGGATGGCGACGGGAACTTCACCTGCTTCCTCATCGGGAATTCCGATAACTTGAGACTAAGGCCAATATTAGGTGCAGAGCATCGACGACAAGGTCAGTATGCACACTCACGTCAATGTTCGTTCGCTCGGAGATCACAGCTTCTACGGCCGCTGAGGCTATATTCATGCCACCACGAATGATCATGTCTGCGACATGGTCAGCATCCAAATGGGACAGCTAGATATCTTTTGCTCACCTTTGTATCGTCCGACAATGGCAATTCGACCGTCTGGCTGCATCACCGCTTGATCGCCGCACCGGTACCACACTTCACCATTTTCCATGAAGAAATTGTCTTTGCCCTGCCCGCCGAGGTAGCTTGTAATCCGTTGATGTCCTCCTTGTAACAATTCGCCTGGCACGCCCCGTGGGACTGGTTTTGTGTCTGAGGGATCGCATATTCGCACCTTACACCCTGGGTTGACGTAGCCGGCGTAGATCGGTTCATCAGAGATGGCGGGCACTTCGGTCAGAGTTTCGCTGCACACCGACGTGCCTTCAGTCATGCCAAAGAAGGGGCTGAATCGTCTACATCTGATCCTGAGGAACGCCTTCTCCACATGCGAGCGCAAGATCTTGCTTCCACCCACGATCAGGCGATCAAGACCTTGGTGGCGAGAATCCAGCAATGGACTTGCCGCCAGCAAATCGATCATCGATGGAACGGCTAGCATGTCTGTATACTGGCCACTGCTCACTGCCGCCGCGATTGACGTGGTTTCAAACCCAGCTTGTACGTGGGTTACACTTCCTCCTGGAATCATATAAGCCAGCGTCCAGAGGCTCCCGACGATGGAGTTCATGGGGAGGATGTGGAGCCAGGCTCGCTGATGGTCCAGCGCAAATGCTTCTTGCCAGGACCTCAGATTCCAGACAAATGATAAATTCGTGTGTGGTGCAGCCTTTGGTAGTGATGTGGTTCCCGACGTAAATCCAATGTAAACCACGTCATCCTGATATCGAGACAGAGTGTCCAATCTGGTACTGATCTCGTCTAGAGCTTCGTCGGTAGCAGTGTCCTCAATCATTTGGCTGAGAGATAAGTAGCCTGATCGGACGATGGGGCCGTCCAGCACCACCTTGACCTGCATGTCGTGCATCAGATCGGGAACATTGTTCTCCAAGTCTTCGACTATGCTGGCGTTGTCGATAACAACCGCTTTGGCTTGTGAAACCGTGAGCATATGGCGGATTTCTTTCGCATTCTTTGGTGCTCTCAGGTTCATTGGAGAGAACGGACAGTTCAGTTTCGTAGCGGCCCTGAGGACCAGATGGAACTCAGATCTGCCGCTGAGTATCACCGCAACAGTCGACTGAGGCTGTAGCCCTTGCCTGTATAAGGCAACAGCGAGCAAATCCGCGCCATACTGAAGTTGTGAATGAGTCCAAAGAAGACCATGTGACTGCTTTAAAAGTTCCCCCGAACGGGTACGTTTGGATATGGCAGGCAAATGGTCTGGTGGCGGTCCTTTGCATACGATTGCCGTTCGTTTTCCATGCTCTTGGACTGACGAGAGGATGAGGTGGTGTAAGATTGGTGTAGGTGTGCTGAGATCGCGCCCGACACTCTCAGATGGTTCAATATGTGAGCCCATTCTTCATTGAACCACCTTCACCACTGTGATCTGTAGACTGTTACAGCAAATTGCTCCTGGCTGGTATGGTCCCCCGGGATAGATGACTTAGTACACCCGCCCTCAAAGTCCAGGATCGTGGCCGAGAGGCATGAAAGCCACTTCGGGGTGACTGACCTCCGGAGCGCTTGGTCGTGCCCACGCTCATTGATTCCAGAGCCGTACATCTTCGCGTACAAGGCGTGTCCCAGGACTGCCAGCCCCAGATGGTGCTCACGGAGAATCATCCCCGTGGGCGAAGACGGCATTGGAGCCGCCGAACAAGCCAAGTGCTTAATGCGAGACGGCTCGGGGTCTAAGAAAGTCAAGCTGCTTACAGTGGTCTGTCCCTCGATCCCTTGCATTAGCTCAATTTTTCTCGTCCTACATGCATCCAAGACTTTCCGGACAATGCTCTCCGAGCGCTTGGAACTCCGTTTGAGGTGCAACAGCAACATTGTGGGCATAGGGTAGGTATGCTGTGCGTAGTGCACTCCAGCAGTCTGGCGAGTATAGGAAGGAGCCATGTCTATCGACAGTTTTTGGACATTGCAATCTGCATCCAGTCTACAACCGAACATTGACGAGCAACGGCAGCGTGAAGCATTGAGATACTGAAAGTATGGCGGCCTCTCCCTTTCTGCTACGCATCGTTTCGAAGCCTGCAGACTCTGACGTGGATTCTTGGACCAAATGGTACACCTCGGAGGGACTGCCTACCTTGCTGTCGAAGATTCCGGCTTCTCGCGCCGTCTTCTATCATGCGTACAATGACTTCGAACTGGCGACCAAGACGCCGCTGGAGGTGCGCAAAACCCAGCTGCATGGCGTGCAGCTGCCACACACCGACCTTGAACCACCAAATGACAAGACTTGCCTGACGATGTGCCAACTCGACTCGATAGACTCTGTAGAAGAGATCTTCCGTCTCAGCGATCTAACAGGAGATGCGGATCATGGTACTGTGTCGGATATCAGAGTCTACAAGCTCATCGAAGACTTTGATCCCAAGAGAATCGGTCACTGTGAGTGTGCACAGAGCTTCGATTGCTGCGCCTCGTCCTTGCTATATTGCTAATGCCGGAAATCTTGCAGCACGTCCACCTTTCATCCTGAATGTTCAGGTCGAGCCAGCTGATGCGGATGATTACAACACTTTCTACCGTGAGGAACATCTGCATATGCTCACCAGAGTGCCTGGATACCGGCGATCTCAGCGATACGAGTTCGTCAAAGGCCATGACGCCTCATCGGCAAACGCACCGAGATACATGGCTGTACATGAACTGGACCATGTTGATGCTCTCGATGGGCCGGAGCTTCGGGAGGCTGATGCCAGCCCCAACACGCACCGAGTCTTTGGGAATGCCAAACGGGTCAACATCCGAGGATTCAAGAGTGTCAAGGGTTTCGGCGACGTGAAGAACTGATCCCGCCCGGAGATCAAGGGACAAGAAGGACTCTGTATTTAGCCTCTTCGAAATACACACAAGCCTATTAAAAGCCGGGCTAAAGAGAATTGGGGAGAGTCTGAATCTTCGGCCTTGAGGCGGGCGAGAGACCCCAACCCATCCTCCTAGAGACCCCCCTTCCTGAGGACCCCTCAGATCTCCGAACAAGGCCCACCTCGGCTCGCGGGCTGCACCCCTCAGACTCCCCGCAAACTGCGGTCCTCAGTCTCCGGTCTTTCAGTGCCCTGCAGTCTGGAGATTACGGCCAATCAGTTCCCAACGTCAATGGGGTTGATGGAGGACGGGCATCAGCCACAGCCCCCTGGTTCTGCCCAAGAGACCTGCAGGGGTGGACTATGATTGCCGAAAGGACTGGGTTACATGTTACGGCCAACCGACTATATTCCCGCCAATTAGTACAGCGTCAGGACAACAGTAGGTAGCTGAGCATGTGCATATCTTGAATAGCGAAAGTGAACCTCGAACCCGTCTGAACTCTTTGTGGACAAAATGGCACCCTCCACGATGAGAGCAGCGCGGTATCACCCTGTTCGTCACTTCCCCGTCCGACTGTAAATGAGCGTTTCTAACGTCGTCAAGGAGACCAACACATGCACGATCGATGAGATCCCGCTTCCGACGACCCAGGACCATGAAATCTTGGTCAAGATAGCGTCGGCAAGTCTCTGTCATTCGGATCTCATGTTGTTCGATGGATCAATCCCGGCCACTGAGCCTGTGGTGATGGGCCACGAGGGTGTCGGCTTCGCAGAAGAAATCGGCGCCGGGGTCAAAGGCTTCAAGAAGGGCGACCGGCTCGGATTTCTTTACATCAAGGACGTGTGTTGTGAGTGACCTCACATCTCAACAAGCCAGGCATGCCTGAGTGACGTGACCACAGTCGCATGCGATGGATGTTTGGTGCACAACCTCAACTGCAAGTTGGGAACTGCCAAACTCCAGGGCTTCCACACCGACGGGTTCTTTGCCGAGTATGCAGCCGTGGACTATCGCAACGCCATCGTTCTCCCAGACAACCTCCCCATGGAGACCTCGGCGCCGTATTTCTGCGCGGGCATCACAGGTAAACGAACCCCCCCAAAAGTCTCGGTGGTTTCGACATACTCACGATGGAATACAGCATTCCACGGTGTCGACTCGTGCACGCTGAAACCAGGGCAGTGGATGGCCATCGTCGGCTGCGGAGGGCTGGGCCAGATGGGCATCTGCTTCGCCAAAGCCATGGGGCTCAAAGTTGTGGGAATCGATATCAATGACGAAGTTTTGCAGGCGGCAACAGCACACGGCGCGGATGTCACGGTCAACAGTAGAAGCGCCGATTTCGACAAACAGGTCAGGGATGCAACCGGAGGCGGTGCCGACGCGGCTGTTGTCTTCAGCGCCGCCCAGGCTGCTTACGACAGCGCGACCAAGATCCTGCGCATCGGCGGCGTTCTGATGGTGATTGGGTTGCCGTCGAAGCCCCTACAGTTTTCTGCTTTGGATCTCATGAGGAAGCTGTACCAGATCCGAAGTGAGAGTACAGGTCCGCCGCAGCAGATGCCACGGGCTCTGGACTTCATTTCGAAGCATGAAATCAAGCCCAAGGTTGATACTTACAAGCTCGACCAGATCCACGAGATGATGGATCTGATGAAGAGCGGCAAGTCGAAATCGAGGATGGCTGTCGTATTCTAGGTAAAAGTGCAGAGCACGGAGGCGTGCGAGCAGAAGATTTCAATCAATCCACGAATGACCCAAGTCCCCATGACTCATTGAGAGTAAACTCACCTCGTATGACGAGTTGCCATCTCCGTGCCTTTGCCAGTGCAGCACTGCAGCATTGCGTTCCTGCGGTAGCAGAAGAGGTAATATCGGTGTCAGGTATCATATGAGGTACAGTTGAGGCGTTGGTGCAAAAAAGCGGAACCCCCGCAAAAATATGGACGGCGACAGGAAGTATAATTATCCGAGGAGCCATCCAGTAGAGGTTGCCCGCCGCCGCCAACGCACTGCAACGCGCCTCGATTCGACGAGGCGTCACCTAGATCTCAAGTCGTCCAGCAAACGCGTCGTAAAATCATCGCCTCTTCTGCTTTTCTCAGCCCACAACCACCGCGCCTCTTGCCTTCGATTTCTTGCAATTGTTGGCGTTCTAGCAGGAGATGGCGCCCCGCGGACCCATGGCTTGAGTACGTCTCTTGCTTTCGCTTTGCGCCGTAATTCAGCCAAGTCCCGTCTTCCTATCATGTTTTGAGAGACTGCGGAGTTGAAGCAGGCAGCAAACACGCTTCTTTGCAGGTGCCTATGCCAACGCAAGCAGTTGTAAAATATCTCTCCCTCACGGGGCCAATCTCAAGTCTCGTCCCTTTCCCCGAAGAGCGGCTATCATGGCAGACACAATCACCCTCCTCGTCGCCACCGACAACCATGTCGGCGCCCACGAACGGGACCCAATCCGTGGCGACGACTCGTGGAAGACTTTCCACGAGATCATGTGCCTAGCCACAGAGCGAGACGTCGACATGGTCCTTCTCGCTGGTGATCTGTTCCACGAAAACAAACCTTCCCGAAAGTCAATGTACAACGTCATGCGGTCAGTCAGGCTCAACTGCCTCAGCGACAAACCCTGCGAGCTGGAGATGCTTTCGGATGAGTCTGAGCACTTCGACGCCACCTTTGATCACGTCAACTACGAGGACCCCAACATCAATGTCGGCATACCAATCTTCTCAATTCATGGTAATCATGATGACCCTACTGGAGATGGTCACTACTCTGCTCTGGACCTGCTTGCTGTCTCCGGCCTTGTCAACTACTATGGCAAAATACCCCAGAGTGACAACATTGTGGTCAAGCCCGTTCTGATTCAGAAAGGCCGTACAAAGCTAGCTCTATATGGTCTCTCCAATGTCCGGGACGAGCGGCTTCACCGCACGTTCAGGGATCAAAAAGTCCAGTTCCATCGACCCAGCACACAGATGGAGGACTGGTACAATTTGATCTGCCTGCACCAAAATCACCACGCCTACACAGATACCTCATACCTGCCTGAGAACTTTCTCCCCGACTTCCTCGACCTCGTCATCTGGGGCCACGAGCATGAATGTGACATCGAACCAAGACTGAACCCGGAGATGAACTTTAATGTCATGCAACCGGGCTCCTCAGTCGCCACGTCCCTAATTCCCGGCGAAGCCGTGCCCAAACACGTTGCCGTCCTCACCATCACTGGCCGCGAAATGCACTGCGAACCGATCCGCTTGAAATCCGTCCGCCCATTTGTGTACAAAGACATGGTTCTCGCCAATGACAAAGAAGCCGTCCGAATCGCCAAACACAAAGACGACCACCGCGTCGAACTTACGAGGCACTTGATCAAGATTGTGGATGCACTCATCGAGCAAGCCAAGGAAGAATGGCTTGAAGTACAACCAGAACCGGAACACCCCGACGAGGAGCCCGAGACACCGCCATTACCACTGATCAGACTGCGCGTGGAGACGACCTCACCCGACGGCATCACCCGCTTCGACATCGAAAACCCGCAGCGCTTCTCCAACCGCTTCATCGATAAAGTCGCGAACACCAACGACGTGGTCCAATTCCATATCAGAAAGAAGAACGCCGCGGCTCGCACAGCCCGCGAGGCAGAAGCCGATGAAGAGATCATGGCGAAGTTCCAGGGCCTGGAAACCATCAAAGTCGATGAACTCGTGAAAGAGTTCCTTCAAAAGCAGAGCCTGACTATTCTGCCGCCGAACGTGTTTGGGGATGCGGTTCATCAGTACGTAGTCAAAGATGATAAGCATGCCGTGGAGACATTCGTGAATGAGTCGCTCGCGGACCAGATCAAGCATCTTGTGCGGTTGCAGGAGGATGCGAATGACGAGGATGGTGATGATGATGATCTCGCGACGCAGATTGAGCAACAACGCGCCAAGATGGAGGAGATGTTTGCCAAGGGTGAGCTAAAGATCAGTAAGAGTAAGGCGCGGTACAAACCGAAGCCGGACAATTGGGATTCCGACCTCGACGGACACTGGGAAGACAAGCCTGAGGCGTTGAACCCAGACTCGGGAGATCTGGAAAGCAGAACGGGCGAAGAGGACGGTGAAGACGGCACGCCAGCCCCAGGTACACGCGGCGCGGCTCGGGGACGAGGCAGAGGCAGAGGTAGAGGTAGAGGTGCAAGAGCAGGGTCCACAACAGCGACATCAAGTCGCAAGACGGCAACAGCCACGGCGAAGAAACCAGCCGCATCGACAGCTGCGCGAGGACGCAAGCGAGCAACGGTTTATGACGATGACGACGATGAAGAGGAAGAGGAAGAAGACATCGTCATGGGGGACGACGATGATGACGACGAACCCGACTCGCAAGCCATGTTCGTGCCCGAACCCAGGCGCAAAGCCGCCGCAAGCAAAGCCCCAGCCGCTCGAGCCACTCGCAATGCGTCCCCTGCTTCCGTGTCCACGACTACGTCTCGGGCAGGCGGAAGAGCCAAGCCTGGGTCCTTCGCCTCCTCCGTGGCTTCGACGACAAAGAAAACCCCAGCGCGCACAGCGGCTTCAAGGGCGAAACAGACGCAGCTGAACTTCACCACTTCCCAGAACAGTATTCTCGGGAACGGGAAGGCTTCGGGCACAGCTCATACGATCAGTGATGACGATGACGATGACGATGCGTTCGAGCCAATTCCCTCGACGAGGAGGAGGCGGTGAAAATGGTCTTTAGCTTCGGGGTGAATCCAGGAACAATGCTTGTACAATACTCGCGCGAGAAGGATACATAGAAATGAGCAAGCGAAGTCGCAATTCAACTCCAGGGGGTGATTTATTCCGATGACTCATTCCTCTGGGCGGTTATCACCGAACCTGTCGGGGCGTGTCAATAGTAGACGCCTATCGATGGCTTGAAAGACTGAACCCCTCAAAACGATATGACCCCTACAGCGACCTTCAAGTCTTCAAATCCCGTCGATATCAATGCTCCCTCACGCTTTATTCGCCTCTTCCTTTGCAGCTGCAGGCGCTGCGGCCCCTCCAGTCGCGCTTGTATTTGCATTCGCATTTCCGGCAGCGCTTTCACCTGCTGGGGCTGAAGACGGATTTGTCGCTGCCGTACCTCCGCCTCGTCCGCCGCCTCTAAAGTTCCCCCTTCCGCCACGATATCCTTGCCTGCCGCTCTGGCTTTGACCTTGACCTTGGCCTTGACCTTGACCTTGACCTTGACCTTGACCTGCTGCCCCGCCGCGAGCGTTGGCCCTTCCACCGCCTCCACGACCGCCTCCTCTACTCGCTCCTCGTGGCGCCGTAGGTGGAGTTGACGTTGTCGGAGTGGAAGCTGGGGCCGATATCGGCGCGGAAGCAGTCGTCGGCGTCCCAGGAGTTTGGGCCGGTGTAGTTGCAGTTTGCTGCGCGGGCGCCACCGCCGACGACGGGGTAGCAACCGCCGGTTTTGAAGAGCTCACAGCAGGAGAAGCAGGAACCGCGCTCGCTTTCGCGCCAGCGGGACTGGCAGCTGTAGCGGGACTAGGGGAGTTCTTCTGAGCGGCAGAAGCTTGGCCGCTTCTCTTCCCATGCGGACTCTTATTCTCTAAAACCACGACCTGTCCGTTCGCGACCTTGACCGGACTGGCTGCCATCGCTTTCCTTAAGCCCTCATGCTCCGCAAAGTCAACATATCCTAGCCCCTTCTTCTTGTCGATTTCGCAGCGTGTGATGGTGCCGAAGGATTTAAATGCTTCCCTTAATAAATCTTCAGTTATGCCTTGAGAGGGGTTGGCGTGTTTGAGGAAGGCAGATTTTGCGCCGCCGGAGGGTTGGGGAGGAGGTGGTTGTGCTTTTACGCGGCTGGGATGGGTTTGTGGCTGGGTTGTGGTTGGTTGAGAGGGGGTGGTGGGAGGTTGTTTTGCTGATGAGGATGCGGCGATGTTTGGTGTCCGCGAGGCTCTTGAGGCTCGTGGACCGGTGGGTGGTGCTGCAGGCGTGGTGGGCGTTGCTGGCCCTGATGACTTTTGCTGGCTTGTTGCCGGCTCGGCAGTGTCAGCTGCTGCCGTTGCTTTTGCAAGTGTCGGGGTAAGGTGTGTGCCAGAACTTGATGTGGATGCAGATGCGGATGCCTTCGGAGTTCTAGGAGAAGTGCCCCCTTTTGCGAGCAGACCTAAATCTCGCTGTAGCATGCGGGCGGCCGCTCGGGCGTTATCTCGAGGCGCTCTGTTGCGGTCTTGCTTGGCCGCCTCTGTGGGCTGAGATTGTGCCCCCGGTGCTGTCTCTTTTGCCACTGGCTGCTCTGTTCCACCTTTGGCCGGCGCAGGAGTTTGTTTCCCTTGGACGGCGGCCACAGACTTCTGCATGGCCTTGATGGCATCTTGGGTAGCCTTGGCTACTCTCTCCTTTTCCTTTTCCTTGTCCTTGTCCTTCTCTGCCACAGTAGGAGTCGCCTTGCCTTTGATGATCACAGTTGGAGTTCGCTCATTCTTAGAGGGCTTTGAATCCTTGCTGGCGCTCTTAGCGGCCTTAGCTTGTGCGGCTTCTTTGGCTTTGTTGGCTTTCTTCTCCTTGATATACTGGACGAGGGGAGTAATCGTGACTGGTTCCGTTTTGGAGTCGCCAGATTCTGTTCCATTTGCCGTAGGCTTGGTGATAGGTTCTGTCAAGCTTTGCAGGAAGTCAATAAATTCCTGGTCTTGGTCAATGGTACCTTGCCTTCCATCATGCCGAATTCGACCACTGGGCGTCTTGTTGTATGGTGCAAATTCAAGCGATGGGGGTCCGAGAAGGCATGGATCTTTGGTTGTGTTTCTGGCGTCCTGGAACGATGACTCTTTGATTACTGCAGAAAGCGTGTCCAAAAGCGACTGTTCCTTAACTTTGAGGTATGCTCTAGCTGGCCGGGATGGTTTTGCGGGACTGGATCAGGTCAGCAAAAGTTGAATAATCCAGGTCACGGTGTGCTGACTCTCTAGAGACCTTGCCATCTTGGTAGGCTGCCCATTCAATTTTGCCATTGCCTACGCGCCATTCACCGCCCAGCACTGCCCAAAATTCTGCTTCTGTGAGTCCAGGTGGCAGACGACGTATGATCAGTCTCAGTCTCGGTGCTGGGCTCCTCTGTGATGATTTCGCGGCTGAGTTGGTAGTTGCATTCTTCCTCGCTGCCGCGTTAACAGGCAAGACACCTGCTGAACGACCCTTGCTTGTCATTGTCGTAGATGTAAGCCGTGAGATAGGAAGAGAACAATGAGTGAATAGTCAGATGACGGATGGAACCGCGATGAAGTGCAGAGTGACACCCTACGCACTAGGCATCGATGACTAGCGATGTCACAATAGGATCCAAGTGACGGCCAGTGAAGATGGGTGGTGAATGTCGATGTTGAGTGTGACGATCGAACGCCATTAATATCGCCCTCCATCACAATTCGGAACGGATTTACTTTTCCCCTAGCGCAACATCCCAAACCAGCCGCGATGGCAGCGGCGTCGACAGCCTCCACCCCTTCTAGTAAGTGTTACTCCCCTGCAGGCGTCCTATCGCAGTCGCCAACAAAGGTTTTAGAGACAACGGCCTCCTCAGAGGCATTTCCAGTGTTTGACGACTCGCCCTCCCCGCCCACCTCTCCTCCTCCTTCCCTCCCGCGCCCGCCCCGTCGACGGTCACGCCAGGTCAACGAGATTGACCGACGGGTCCTTTTTGGGTCCAACAAACCCAACGTATTTACGTACGTTGATCTCGTGCGGTGTCTGCGGTGCCCTCCGGCGCCAGGCTTCCTCCCGCGTGCTCCCCAGAGCCAACTGGGTTCCCAATCCACCTACACCCGCTCCTCCCACCTCTCCTCCTTCTCTCCGGCACCATGGGCGCTGTCAAGGTCCCAGTCCCAGGCCCAGCCCGCCTCAAGCGGTCAGCAGGGCCCGATGAGTGGCTCGAGGCGGCGAAGAACTGCAAATACCTCTCTGAATACCACATGAAACAACTCTGTGAAATCGTCAAAGAGTACATGATGGAAGGTTTGTCATCCTGCCCCGCTGTCAAGTGAGCTACAAGTGACCGTAACCTCAGAATCGAACATACAGCCGGTCGCTACACCTGTCACCATCTGCGGTGACATTCACGGACAATTCTACGATTTACTTGAGCTTTTCCGAGTGGCAGGAGGCATGCCAAACGAATCAGCACCGGAAACACCAGTCACACCCGCAAACATCATCACGGCCGCAGACATTGAACCTCCCTCTACAATCACGAATCCGAAACTCAAGAAGAAACTGAGATTAGGCGGATCAGAACATCCCGACGCGCCCAGCGAAAAGAGCAGCATCAGCGACGCCGAAGAGATCCCCTCATCACAGCAATCCGAAATTGAAGACGAGAGATCCGAGTCCGGAAACATCATCTCGCGCAAGCAAAACGCAAACTTCATTTTTCTCGGCGACTACGTCGACCGTGGCTACTTCTCGCTTGAAACCCTCACACTCCTCTTGTGCCTGAAAGCAAAATACCCCGACAAAATCACCCTCGTCAGAGGCAACCACGAATCTCGCCAGATCACGCAAGTCTACGGCTTCTACGAAGAATGCGTCCAGAAATACGGCAACACGTCAGTATGGAAAGCCTGCTGTCAAGTCTTTGACTTTATGACACTCGGCGCCATAGTAGACGGCAAAGTCCTGTGTGTACACGGTGGGCTCTCTCCCGAAATCAGAACGCTCGATCAAGTCCGCGTCGTGGCACGAGCACAGGAAATCCCGCATGAAGGCGCATTTTGCGATCTCGTATGGTCAGACCCAGAAGACGTTGAGACCTGGGCAGTATCGCCTCGAGGGGCCGGCTGGCTATTCGGAGACCGAGTCAGTCAAGAATTCTGTCACGTCAATGGCCTGAATCTCATTGCAAGAGCACATCAATTGGTCAACGAAGGCTACAAATATCACTTTAAGAGCCAGGACGTTGTCACAGTTTGGAGTGCCCCAAATTACTGCTATAGATGCGGAAACTTGGCGTCAGTATGCGACATTGGCGAAGACATGAAACCTCAATTCAAACTTTTCAGCGCGGTAAAAGATGAGTTACGACACGTTCCCGCGTCGAGAGGTGGTCGAAACGAATACTTCCTATAGGGATTGATGAAGAGTGAACGGCAGGTGAACGAAGTGGCCTGAAAGAGCCAAACAGAGGGCGTGTGCTCGGGCAGCTTTCCCCACGAATGACGAATGAAGAGGAGCCGATGGAGCTGGCGTGAAGCCGAATGAGCGTGGATGAGGTTGGCCACGGAAGGACTGGAGGGACTCATGCTCCGTGCGTTTTCAGCATAGCGACGGCGCCAATACCGGCTCCGGCATGCATTGTAACAATATCCCCAGGAGCTGGCAGGTAGACCTAGCCCTGAATATGATGACCACGAAATGAACTTGACCCTTGCGCTTGTGCTCAGAGGAGACGACGTAGCTCCATACCTGAGGAATCCGGACTTGCGTTAGCCTCCGCGAAACCAGTCGGCGGTCGACTAAGAGTTGGAGATGGCCGCGAAAGAAATGTCCATACATATGCTTCTCCAACTCTCGACAGAGTGAGCATGCGACGCCTTGAGGTCAACGTCCTTCAGAGAGACATGCGGTGGACATGCGAGCAACAGCTATCTGCCTCTTCCGGCACACGCTGAGACGTAGTCGTCTCAACCTCATTCAAATCCACAATGGGACATTCTACAGAGAGCACCCGTCAGCGGTCGGGGAGGACACAGCAGCGACCAATCCTCCTCTATTCCCAGACCTAAGATTCGAGCTCCCTGCTACGACTCGGCGCGAAGGGGCCAGCCAGGATACCGAAAGGAGGAGCCCTCACTGGGCAGTCATCAGCGGGTCCGGCGATGGCACCACGTTCCTCGAAATCCTGAGAGGGTCGCACCTCTGTTTCCCGCCCAACGCGCGATCCTACCCGTACCTGGCCACGGAGAACATAGACGACCAGACGGACCACAGGCTGCGGATCCCCTCGCGCGCCATCCAGTATGTCGGCTTCAACGCCAAGCAGGGCGGGATCGCGGGCGCGGGAGGCGTGACGGGCGCATACCTGAGCGCAAGATACGAGAGTCGCAGGGAAGAGACGGACTGGACAGTCCTGCAATACCTCAAGGGCGACACGGAACTCAACCCGGGCGAGAAACACCACGTCGACCAGATCCTGTTGGATCAAGTCATCGCAGACCTGCGTCTACAGAAGTTGACGACCATGCCGGTCAGCAACCTGTCCAACGGACAGACCCGGCGGGCGAGGATTGCAAAAGCGCTACTTGGGCGTCCCTTGCTCCTGCTTCTCGACGAACCGTTCATGGGGCTCGACCCGCCTACACTGGTCACATTGTCGCCCATGCTGAAGAAATTGGCCTATCGATCGAGTCCGCTTCTCATGCTAGGACTGCGGCCTCAGGATCCCATCCCGGACTGGATCACGCATCTGGCCGTGCTTGGGCATAACCATACCGTGGCGTTGATGGGCCAAAAGGATCGAGTCCTGCTTAATGTGCGGAGGTGGGCGGAGGTGGCGTCCAAGTCGCATGTGCGGACTCAAGACCAGAAGGTCGTCGAGGGGATTCTGGAGCAATATGGGCCACCACCCGCTGGCCTCACCGGAGATGTGCTAAGCGAGACCGGCATCTCAACAGCATCTCCAAGGATGTCAGCCGAGGAGACTCCCGCAGAGGAGGTCGGCTCTGGTGCAGGCTCGGAACAGCCGTTCAGGTCACCACTGGACGACATACTCGGACGGCTGATTACGTCTCCTCCAAGTGCGCGTCGTTCGCAGGAATCGACATCATCCGTTCCCTCGTCCTCGGTACAGCAGACTACACCCTCCCAAATCACCACCACTGCTAGCACCACCAGAGCCGCAGCAGGCGACCCCCTCATCGAACTCTCGTCCGTGATTGTGAAATACGGATCCAAAATCGTGCTCGGCAACCCGACAGGCCTCTCGCTCACGCTGAGCAAAGGCACGCGGCTCGCCCTCCTCGGCCCCAACGGCAGCGGGAAGACCACGCTCCTCTCCCTCCTCACCTCGGACCACCCGCAGTCGTACTCCCTCCCGATCCGCTTCTTCGGACGCACCCGTCTGCCGGACCCGACGAACGGCATCCCCGGCCTCAGCCTCTGGGAGATTCAGAGCCGCATAGGGCACTCCAGCCCCGAGATCCACGCCTTCTTCCCGAAGCACCTGTCCATCAGGAGGGCGCTAGAGTCGGCCTGGGCCGAGACGTACGCCGGGCGGCCCGATTTGACGCCCTCGCGCGCCGCGCTCGTCGACCTCGTCCTGCAATGGTGGGAACCCGAGTTGCGACAGGAGGGAGGCCCTCCTGCTGCTCCCAGCAGTGCATCTCGCGCGACCACCGATCCCAGCCACCGCAGTGTTCATCACGACCGCAGCAGCTACGCCTGGGCGACCTCCAAGGCGCACCCGTTCGGCACGCTGCCCTTCTCGGCACAACGGCTCCTCCTGTTCCTCCGGGCCCTGATCAAACGGCCCGACATCATCATCCTCGACGAGGCGTTCTCGGGCCTATCGGCGCGGACGCGCGATAAAGCCATGGCGTGGCTTGAGTTCGGGACCTCGTCCCCGGAATTTGCGCCACCGTCGTTTTCCACAGGAGAGCGTAAACACCTCGAAGACCGAAACGAGACCGCAGGGACATTCCGCGGCCTCACCGATCAACAGGCCCTCGTGGTGGTCAGCCACGTCAAGGAAGAGATCCCCGACTGTGTGGACGAGTGGCTTCGCTTGCCCGGCGAGGAGGAAATCACGGTGTCGGCACGCGGTGTCGAGGGCGGGAAGACGCCGCAGAGAGGGTGGGTGAAGTCCCAGCAGGGGTGGATGAAGGTTTGGGGTCTGTGAAAGTGCTTACATACGTATATTACGCTCAAAGGCCCTTGACGGTACAGAGATCTTGATGGACTACGCAGACATGCATTATCTTCGTGTCATTTGGTGATCAGATAAGGATGTGGATACGCGTGTGTTTCAACCACAGCAAAGACCGGATGCGACTTGAAACAGGGAAAAATTCTTAGATGTGGTGGCTGGAGGATATGGACATGTAGAGGTGTAGAGATATAGAGATGGGTAGGCGCCAGCCAGCAAGCCATCCATCCATCCCAGCGATTGATCAAAAGCTACCACGTAGCATCCATGTCAGAGCACAAGCATCAGTGGTATATGTGGTATCTCAAAATCGATCAAGCACGGATAAGAACATAGCCAGCCCAGGATAATCCAACATTGGGCGTCAGTGAGTTGCTCCTAGGGGAAGGCGTCATACTGGCTGCAAAATCGTCATGTACAGTGCTTGCACCTCCAGGATAGATAGTAGCGACAAAGTCATCTCGGGTCGTCCACACATTGCCAAAAACTCGACTTTTAGATCCACCCGGGTCATGACGCTTGCGTGTGGCAGATTCGAACTGAAACCAAAACCGAAAACAAAAAGAAAGTCGATCCACCTATAGTAGAGCTTGGGACAGGCCAGTTCGGCGCAAAGACGGTCTTGCTCACTCGTCGTCGTCCTCCATCACAGATCGGTCGCGAATGCTACTCGATCGATCCGGAATCATGTGAAAAGGTATGCTGAACTGCGATGCACTGCTCGCCTGGCTCCTGGTACTGGCTTGTCGACGTAATATCCGTTCCTTCATCCCGGGGGTGCTGCTGGGAAACGGATATTGAAGCGCATTCTGTGAAGCAGGCCGTGGAGTGGTTCGCTCCTTGTCAGTCGGGCTGGCCATGGGTGGTCTTTGCACCGACTGTCTGGGCGAAGAAACGGGTATGGGGAAATTAGACAGGGATATTTCCCCTGGACTTGGTGGTACGACAGCCTGCTGCGGTGGGTGGAAGCGTGGCTGGAATGGATGATCGGTGAGGTGCAGCGGAGGCGGTAACGGCAGAGGCAGCTTCGGCGCATCGTTGACAATAGATGGTCCAGGCCCATTGAGGTCCATCTCCGCTCCATGTCTGGCCCTTTCACTCTTCTTCCCTGCCCTAGTCAAAGAACGCATCACAGTCTCATCCCGTGGTTCTGCATTGTGATGATCCGGCGCCACAGTTGTCAAATGATGGTAAGATGTCTCGGCACGTTCTGAGCCGACTGAATGGTCGGGTTCGGCTTTCGTGTCTACCGGAGTAGGCGACGGCTCTCTAACCTGCGAGAAGAGGGATGATGGTGCGGCAGGCCTTCCGTCGCTAAAGGAATATATGTGCTTCGGAGGGCTTGATCTAGTCGGACGCGCGACAAACGTCGAAGAAGGCTTGTTAAGGAAATTCTCGTTCAAGCTGAGTTGAAGGCGGATCAAGGCTTCGCGAGCTTCAGCTTGCTTCTGGGCAAACTCGGATTCGTCGAATGTCGGCTGAGACGAATAGGCCCCATGTATGTAACCTTTTGCATCGTCATCTCGAGAAGAGTACCCTCTAGGGAGCGTCTTTGCTTCATTCGCTGTAGGTGAGGCATCTCTATTGTCGTCCACTTCTGCGTCCTCGGGGACACTGTTCAGTGTTGGTTTGGTGGCAGGATTAGCAAAGTCCCTCATGCTCACGCCAGATGTGCCACTTGTGGTAGAAGCTAGCTCGGGGCTCTCCGACGGTATGTGTATGTATGGTCCGAGCGCTGGCACGGGTTCAACATCATGTGTAGGACCCTCCTTTTGGTCGATCGACGCTTCCCCTTCTTGAGACCCAACCTCGTCGCTGTCCAAGGCGGCGGTGCCCGTGGGAACGGTCCCCTGCGACGACGGTACAGCTGTCTCAGAGACGCGACTCTGTGCCTCCGCAAGCCCATCATGACTTGACGGCAATGAATCAGAAGCGACCCTGACTTCATCCTGCTTCTGAGACCCCGTCTCGTGGTTGACCTTGGCGTCCTTGACAGCATCCGGGACTGCTGATCTCTCCATTACTACACTTGTACGGGGCGACGCGGAGGCAATAGTGATGATGGGAGTGAAGCTACTGGTGAAATGAGCATCTGCTGTTGACCTCCGTGGCCTTGGCGGCTCTGAAACAGGTGCTGGTAATGGAGCACGCGGTTGTGCAACCCCTGCGGAAGCCAGTGGGTGTGCATTGGCTGGTGGCGAGGTGGCTGTCTGGATGAAATTTGATTGGGCCTGCATCATTTCTGTCGACGAAGTAGGCATGACAGGTCCCTGTACCCTCCGCATCGTGTCAACCCTTGCATGTTCTAGGACTGGAGATGAGCTATAGTTTGAAGGACGAGAACCCTCAGCAACGGCTTCGGGGGCATCGCCAGTCAGGTCCAGGATTTTCCGGTGCGGTAAATTGATGGCTCGATTGCTGAGGTTTGATGGCGGGCGTATGGAGTAATCGTGGCTTTGAGAATAAGAAGACTGGTCTGTGGAACTCAGCTGCGTCACTTCCGACGCTGATAGCTGATAGCTGCTCAAGGCATCAGCTGGCTCTTCGTGGAACTGGGATTCTCGTAGCTGTTGGCCAGGATATCGGGTCGCAACTTCAGGTGAAGTAGAAACCGAGATGTGATCTTGGGCGTCGCCTACTGGTGCGATTGGTGTTTGTGTGTGTGGCAACCGTGAGAAGCTTTCTTTCAGAGCCCGCAAGTCACCTGCTCGCTGTTGAGACCCCCCGGACCCATGGCTGTCTTGTCGGGAATGCAGTCCAGTCGAATCGTGAGTGTGGTGACTCTGCCTAGAGAAAGAATGGCCCTCGAATCTTTGGGACGATCGCGGATGCTTGCTACAAGCGCTTGCTGCTTGACGCACAGAGGTAGAGGTGGCAGGACTTCCGGGTAGACTAGGGTGTGCATTTCTTGTAGCAACCTCCTCTTGATACTTCGAAGAAGGCACATAATGATAGTGAGTGCCTTCGAGAGCGACGCGAGCCAAGTCCAGGTTCCTTTCAGCCACATCCTCATTGTAACCAGGTCTGGGATTGGGGCTATTCGAGCTGGAGAGGGAGAATATGTCGATATAGCGGGGGGTTTTGGGCCGGACATGGTCTGGAGTGTACCGCTCTGCAGAATATTGGTAGTCTTGTTCCGCTTTGGCGACGGCATCTGCTGCTCGATTGACAGCATTCAGCAGGCTACCGCTCCCTTCAGTGGCTGGTCCCGACCAGGAGGTTGACGGTCTTGAGACGACACCCGCACCGAGTGCAGATTGGAGTCTGGCACTGATGGCCGGGCTAAATTGATATTTTTCATGGTCTGTCGAGATGTTACGCACATGGACGGACCGCGGACTTGTATTGCTCGAGTGCTGCGTCTTCTCCGTGCTGTGGCTGTTTCTCAAACTGCTTACTCCCGAGTCCTTTCTGCCGTCGTTCCCTTTGCTCTTCCTGCGAGTCCACAACTTCTTCAAGCCTGTATCCATGCTGGGATCAAAGTGTCATCTCCTCAGCAAGTATACCTCCAGCTAATGTACAGCCCACTATAAGAGCCCCCGGGCACTCCAGTGCACATGTTATATGGCAGCCGCAGGATGCAATTGTGGACTTCGGGGTATAGGGACGCGGGCTCTCCAACGCATCCTCCGAGGCAAGGGGATTCGACGACAGGGCGAGGATCCGGATTGCGGTATTGACAAGGATTTGTGCATGCAAGTAAAGCCTCGGCCTCCTATCGGACCAGTCCAAGACGTGATTTACATCATCCTTCCGTCTGATGTGGAGAAGATGCAGAGGCTCTGGGTTCGAGGACGGACAGTGAAGCGTAGGGCAATTTGTTTCGGAGGCTTACCCGCAAGCTGATGGAGTCGCTGGGTAGCACGGAGCACACAACGGTCAAGATACGATATTGAAAGAAGGATGACGGCAGGACGAGTATGTGGATGAGCAGTCGCTGGGATGGCGCAGACGGGACAATGATGGAAAGTGGGCAACGGGGACAAGGATGGAGCTTGCCGTTTGCTCACTGCTAGTACTAGCTGCTTCTCGATCCACCACAGCAATCAGCCACCTACCGTTCGAAGCTCTGATCTGGCGGGTGGCTTTTACCCATCCATGCCGGAACAGGCTCGATAGGCAGGCCAGGCGCTTGTTTGGGCTCCCTAGCCTCTCGCCTTTGGCGATCAGCCGCCGCAGGATATTTCGCTTCGTGAATTGCTGACAGAATTTGAAGCGATGCCAACCAGAGAAAGGGATGCAAGAAGTGGACTGCTCAGGTCGTACGTAGCCACTTCCTTTCTCGTCTCTCGCTGCTGGCCTTGTGGACCTCCTAACATGGAACAATGCGTAATGAGCGGAGGGGGAAAGTTGCCAAGCTGCAGGGCAATCTGGCTATGCCTGCCGAGTACTGTAGCTAGCCGTTAAAGCTTAATGCCGTGGCTGGGGACGAGCAGAAATGCGAAACTGCAGCTAAAGAAACGGCCGACCAACACATGCTCGAAAGGGCTTCGAATTGTCCGAGCGAACGAGAGCACTGATCACACCGCCATCCATGTCATCGAGAATGACTCAACGGCCGCGGGAGGTCCGTGCCCTGGATCAAATTTCAAGAGCAAATCGACACCGGTCATGCCGCGTATTGCAGAAAATCTCGAGAAGGATCTTAGAAAACGCTGCAAAGTTCTCGGTCCTCGATGGTAAGCTATCTAAGCACAAGATCCCTTAGGTGCGCACTGCATACACGACACACGTTGCTCCTGAGACTTGTCGCGTGTTACAAGAGTTTGCATGTGTCTATGATACCTCCTCCGGGCTACACAACCAGACGCAGGCGCACGGTGGCTATGGCAGCATCCTCACCACTGGCCATACAAATCCTTAACAAAAGTCAAGCCCCGGGTGCTTCGTCTCTGTCTTCGACTACAGCGTCTTCAGTCGCGTGCACCAAATGCCTTGTCGTAGTCCGTCAGCGTGAATCGGTACTTGATCTTGTTGTTAGCGACTCGAGACACCGCATCTGCGCATCCCTTCTCTGAGATGGACACGGTTTCTACCATGGGGAAGAGTTGCTTCTCGGCCGCCAACTTCAACATGGCCAGCGCCTCCGGTCTGTTCCCAATGTGGCTAGCACCAATTGAGCTGCCGTTGCTCATGAACATTTGGGCCTTGAGGGGTGGGAGAGCCTCATCAGGTAGACCAACCTGGTGGAAGGTGGCGTTGACCTTGCAGAGGGACAAATACTCGGACAAGTCGAAGGTGTGGGTCATGTCGGCGGTGTTGAGCACGAAGTCGAATGCGAACTGGTACTTGTCGGCCCAACCCTTCTCGTTGTTTGTCACAAACTCTTTTGCGCCAAGCTTCAAAGCATCGTCCTTCTTGTGTGGAGAGTGTGAGATGACCGTCACCTCAGCACCCAGGGCGTTCGCCCAGATGACGGCAAAGTGCCCGAGGCCACCCAAGCCAACGATCGCCACCCTTTTGCCTGGACCCACTCCTGCCCGCACCAAGGGACTCCAGGTTGTCAGTCCCGCACAAAGCATCGGAGCAGCGAGATGGGACGGTATGGCATCAGGGATCGGAAAGACGAAGTATTCGTGGGCCCGTATGTGGGAGGCATACCCGCCTTGGGAGATGGTCTCGTCTGGATCTGCCTCCTTGGGGTAAGGAGCGCCGTATGTGTCAACCATGTGTGGGCAATAGTTCTCGTTGTCGCTCTTGCACTGAGGGCATTTGAGGCAAGCCCAGATCTGAGCACCGACGCCAACACGGTCGCCGACCTTGCAAGTTGTCACAGCATCTCCGACTTTCACAGCTTTCCCGACGACCTCGTGACCGACACAAATCGGCAGCGGCGCCTCACCCCAGCCTCCGTTGATGGTGTGGACATCAGATCCGCAGACACCACAACACTCGATCTTGATGTCAATGTCATGTTCGCCGAACTTCTTGGGCTTGAACTGCGCGGCGGGATCAGCAACACGATTTCTGGAATCTTTCGCGCAGGACTTACCTCTTGCTTGTGGAAATCAGTCCAGTTCTTCTGGTCCTTGATCATGAAACCCTCAAACGTGTCTGGATAACCCATGGTGGCTGGATGGTGACGAGCAGTAGTGTTTGGTAAGTTCAAAAACAGGAAGATTGAGGTGAGTGAGAGCAGGAAGTCAACAACAGAGGAAAAGATCTTGAGCTGGATAAAAAAAAAGGACGACGTGAATTTACCCAGACACGCGAACCGGCACGCGGGGCAGATTGTCATTGATATGAATCGATGACATGGGATTTCAATAGGCTATGATGCAAGAGTGTGTTTTTTTCTCTCCAGACCCAACACTGGGAGCACCATCGGATATGCTCCCGGCGGTGACGTACTGTACTAGACCCTCGCGAAGGAATAAATACGAGGAAACGCGTTCACGCCGGGCGAGAATTCCTGGTACCGCCGCCGGGAAATATCAGAATGGATAAACGAGTCCTGTGCTGTAGATTTTCACGAGTCGCGTAGCACTCTGTCTCGTACTTGCAAGCAGAGCGGCGGCAATCGCTCCGGCGAATCGACCGCTCACTTTGGCGCGCATCATCATTTCAGATTCAGATTCAGATCCCGACACCGGATTCCTGTCACACTGACGTCTTTGCCCGACCTTCCATATTCGGGACGGCAAAGTGATGAAATGTACAATTTACTGTACAATCCTTTCTGGTGTGGCATCGTGGGCACCTCTGCAAGCACCTGGTGGACAATC
Organism: Phialophora tarda; assembly: GCA_016109495.1. Taxonomy (NCBI): domain Eukaryota; kingdom Fungi; phylum Ascomycota; class Eurotiomycetes; order Chaetothyriales; family Herpotrichiellaceae; genus Phialophora; species Phialophora tarda. The sequence continues at coordinate 2,091,947 of JADWPL010000001.1, read as the reverse complement.
CACCGAACTGGCCGGCGCTGCTGCATTGGAGGGGGTTTAGGAGTGAGGGGTATCGCAACGCCGGGAGGAGGCCCAGCCCCCACGAACATTCCTCAACCCCCACCATCCCATTGCATTGTATGATTTCATGTCCACTGGAGTAAATGGCAGTGCTTTCGGGTGGGGTTGATGCATGCAAGAGGCTCGATATACTAGTACCACAACCGTCACTGACAATGTTATATGCTCAGTTTTCCAAATTCATGGCTCCATTCATATTGATATTCGTGTATCCATAATCATATTCGTACCCATTATCATAATCATA